>CM040238.1:255533663-256133663 GCA_022545495.1 Chrysanthemum lavandulifolium
ATACTTCTAAGAAATGACGAAAGATTTGATGACTATCCTAAGATAGTAGTTCGGATTATTTCATAAATGAAAACTTTCAATAATGAAATTAGGTAGTATAAATAAGATGTTAAGATTTTTTGAGTGGTAAGACACTATCGTGTCTCTAAATCTTTTAATGAATTCCGTGGTTTATCGAGTTTAAGTAGGAAATTAACCTGAATATAACCCTTGTATAATCGTATGAGTGTTTGAAAATTTAAGTCGAACATAGTTAATCGGACCATGTTCCACTATCCCAAGGTTAAATATAGGTGATTAGGCTATATTTAGTGAGGTTCGATAAATTTTCCAAATACCTAAATTAGGTATACTTGTGATATGTTCATATCTTTTGAGAAATTGTCCACTAAGCAAAGGAGATATCAAACCATTCGCTTGCAAGTCCCGCCAAAAAGACTTGTAACCTATGTTTTCACATTCCATTGCATATAAGATAATATGGGTAGATACGTGTGGAAAGGAAATCTTAAGTAATTCTAAAATAGTCCATACTTGGCTAGCATCACGGACCTTTAACAATGAAGGTTTCAGAAGAGAATTTGATGAAGGTAGAGAAAGTTGCTGAACTTACTTTTGTAGATGATGAGTCACTTTGTCCTTTAAAAATCCTATTTCTTGAATTTCCATTAGGGAAATTGATAGACGTGACGGGTTTCATGTAAAACGATATCATATAATGTTTATAAAATAATTTTAGAGACTTTGTATAACTTACAATGTCCGAAGTAAGTTAGACCATTGTGTAACTCACAAGGTAGAGAAATGATGGAGAGATCATTGTGTAACTTACAATGTCTTAAGAAATGATGGAGAGATCATTGTGTAACTCACAATGTCTTGAGAAATGATGGAGAGATCATTGTGTAACTCACAATGTCTTAAGAAATAAATGAGACCACTGTAGGATTTACAGTGTCTAAGAATGTAATAGAGACCACTGTAGGATTTACAGTGTCTAAGAATGTAATAGAGACTATTGTATCTCACAATGTCTTGAAATATGAATGAGACCATTGTATCTCACAATGTCTAGGAAGTAGGAAAGACCGTTGTAGGATTTACAATGTCTTGGAGGAAGTTTCGTAATCCTAAAATGCACAAGTAGATACATGATTGGGAAAATACGATGTGCCGTAATGCCTTAGAATAGACATACTGGATATGTTTAGTCTATCGCTTAGCTAAAATAATTGAAAATATGTCGAGTGTATCGTCAATATACTAGTATGTTCTTGTAGCTTAAAATTTTCAAAAGTCACATAATCGTCTGAGGATGGAATGCATGGAGAACGTAAGCTATAGAATGTTTTTGTTTGTAAAAGTAGTTATAGTTTAAGTCTCATTAGACCCATTTCTATAATCGTGGCTCGATACCAATCAGAACACCTCCAATTTCGTGATACGTAGCGAATTCAAATTGGGTGTTACTCATGGCACAACAATCATAACAATAGAAAACAAACTCTAATTGAGTCGTTTCAAAAGATTTATCATTCGATTTATATAAATATCGAGTTTACAAAATGAGGTCCCAATCGGTTCCAAGTTTACAAAATACATTAAATGGGTTTCGAATGATAATAAAATTTATAGCCTTCTTGATCTAGTCCTTGCTCTTCCGTGCGCTTTCGACATTATGGACCAAATACATGCCTAAACTCAACACAAAGGTTTAGTGAAATTCATAGAGTTTTGGAAATCGTGAACAGATAATGTTTGTAGTGTGAGTTATAAATTCACATCAATGGTTTGAAAACCAAAAGAGATATTATTGCACTAAGCTCATGATACCGAAAACGTTAACAATTCATAAAATAGTAACCGATGCCCTAATAGGTAATTTGCCAATAAACTTATAGATGTTCAAATATAGTGCGTTTGTTTGCCTACCCGGTCAACACAAACGGATTCACAATACCAATAGGCCTATCCACAATATTCGCTCACCGCAAGTGATTAATGGTTCATGATGGTAGGGACTTAAGATTGGCAATAGTGGTACTTAGTGCAAGTAATACATTCGATAAGCATACGTTGAAAGCAATGTGTTCGATTTAAAATAAAGCATGTATCTCCCAAGGGTTTGAAATTTATTTTTTTCTTAAACTTTAAGTTTTTTTTTTTTTAAAAAAAAAATTTTGTATTTTAATTTTTGGTTTATTATTTTTTAATTTTGGTTTAAAATAGTTAAATTTAAATTTTTTTAAAATCCCAATTTTTTTAATTTTATTTTTTAAAGTTTTTTTTTAAAATTTTAAAACGGAGTTTATGTTTTTTTAAAAATTTTTTTTTGTTTTAAATTTTAAAAAAAATTAATTTTAGTTTTTTTTCAAAAAAAAAATTTTAAAAATTTTTTTTTAGTTTGGTTTAAGTTTTTTTTTTTTCCCATTTTTTTTTAAAATTTTTTAATTTTAAATTTTTTTTTGCTTTTTTGAAAATTTTTTTTTACTTTTAAACCTTTTGGTTTTTTTGATTTTTTGTTCCCTTTTTTTTGAAGGTTTTTTCGGCTTTTTAAAGTTTTTCAAAATAATTTTTAAAATTTAAGCTTTTAAAATGGTTTTAAAAGGTTTTCAAAATTTTTTTAAAAACAAACTAAAAAAATAATGTTTTTTTAAATAGGGCACCTTAAATTTTTTTTTAAAAATTTAAAAAAAATTTAAAAAAATTTAAATTTTTTCTAAAAGGCCCAAAAAAAAAACCTAAACCCCCCTAAAAATTTTTTCCCTACCAATTTTTCCCCATTTCAAATTCCCTGAACCCAAATTTTTTAAAAACCCTTTTCGGGTTTTTTGAAAAATTTTTTGTTCCAAAATTTTTTTAAACCCCGGTTTTTAATTTGAGATAATCGGGCCCTTTTTAAAGGGAAAAATTTAAATATAAATTACCTTACTACCCATTTGGGATTTAAAGATGAAAGGGATTAAAAAGTTGGAATAACGATTTGAAAACCCTTTTCCGGAATGCCACTTTTAATTTTCCAAATAATCCCCCGGGGAAATTTCCGTTTTTTTTTCATTGAAAGGTAAAAAAATTTTTGGTTGGTCCTTTTAAATTTATTTGGAAACTTTTCAATTTGGTTGGAAAAGGGGGTTTTTAGAAAATTTTGGATTTAAATTCCCAAGAAGAAAATTAAAATTTAAAAAAATTTTTTAAAAAAGGATTTGGAAAAAAACTTAAAATTTCAAGTTTTAAAGTTTAAATCTTAAAGGGCAAAAAAATTTTAAGGAAAAAAAAAAAGGGAAATTTTCCCAAAAGGGAGGGTAAAAACCCGGTTTTAAATAATTGAAAATTTTTAAAAATTTTAAATTTTAAATTTAAATCTAAAAAATGGGTTTTTAAAATTTTGAAAATTTTTGCCCAAGGGAAAAAAGGAAAAAAAAAAGGTGTTTTTGGACCAATTTAAGGAAGATTTTCCCCGTTTTTCCAAAATAAGGTTTGTTTTAAAAAAAGAAGGGTATTTTAAAATTAAGAAATTTTGTTAAAGGGAAAATTTTAGAAAAATTTAATTTTTTTTTTAAATTAAAGGGGTTTTTAAAACCGGTTTAAAATTTGGGCCAAAACCCCAATTTGCCTTTTTGGGAAAAGCTTTTTAATACCAAAAATTTTTTAATGTTTAAAATTTTTCTAAAAGATTAAAAAATTTTTATTTTTATTTTTTAAGGGGTTTAAAAAAGGGTTTTCCAAAATTAAAATTTGGTTAATTTTTTTAAAAAAATTTTTTCCCAAAAAAAAAATTGTTTTTAAACATTTTAGAAACTTAAAATTTAAAATTAAAAAAGTTGTTTTTTTACATTTCTAAATTTTTGTTTAAATTTTATTTTAAAATCCCTTTTAAATTTTTAAACTTTTAAAAAATTTTTTAATTTTTAAATTTTTTTTTTTCAAAAAAAAAAAATAATTTTTCCCAAAAAAATTTTTAATTTTTTATAAAATTTTAAATTAAAATTTTAATTTTTAATTTATTAAATTTTAAAAAAAATTTAAAATTTTTTGATTTTTCTTTTGGGTTTTTTCTGGTTTTAATATTTTTTTAATGTTCCGGTTTAAATTTTTAAATTTAAATTTTTTTTTTTTAAGTTTTGTTAATTTTGGTTTTTTAAATTTAAAGATCCAGTTTTTTAATGTTTTTTTGAATTTAAATTTTAAATTTTAAAAATTTAATTAAAATTTTTAAATTTTAAACAAAAAAAAATTTTGGGTTACCCCTGGTTCCCTTCTTTCCCAAATTTCTTCCAAGGTTTTTTTCCCTCCCTTTTTCCCGGGAAAAAACTTTTTTTTTTTTTTTCCGCAAAAAGGTTTTTTTTTTAATTCGGTTTTAAAAGTGGGTTTTTGAAAGGTAAAAAAAAGGGTTAAAAAGGGATCCCAAGCGAAAAATTAAAAATTGAAAAAATTTTAAGGTTTTGGGGCAAAACTTTTTTCAAAAACCCTTTATGGGCCTTTTAAATTATTTTCCAAACCCCGCAAAGAAATGCTTTGAAATTGACCCCGGTCGGGGAAATAATTTTTGGGGGAAAAGGGAAGGAAAATAATTTAAGGAAGTTCTTAATTGCTTTGGGGTGTTTGGGGAAAGGGTCTTCATTTTTAATGATACCTTTTGTAATTTCAATTTAAATAAAAAGTTTTTTAGTTTTATGTTAAAGAAACACCCCTTATGTTGGTTAAAGAAAATCTAATTTGCTTATTCTAAAATTATTTTTAAATTTGACAAACTTTTATTTTAAATTATTTTTAATGTTTCCCAACCAAAACTTTCTTGCAAATATGAAGTTTTAGTTAAACTTAGCAATTTTGGATAAAAAAAACTGGTTTAATTTTTACTAAAACCAAATTTTTTAAAAATGAAATTTAAAACTGCCATATTTAAATTTTTTCCAAAAAAAATTTATTTTAAATGATATGTGGTTTCTTTAATGGCATAAAGTTTTTAAAAATTTTTGTTTATCTTTTTTATTCCCTAATGTCCTTAAACCCAATTTTATTTTTTGATCCGGTGGAAAATAGGGGTTTTTCTTTTCTTTCCCAATTTGTTTTGGTTGCCCATCGGGGTTTTCAAAAAATGGGTTTTCTAAAACGCCAAAAGGGTTTTAAATTGGTTTTGTTTATTGATTTTGTCGGCTAATAAATTTGCCAATTTTTTGTTTTTTTTTAAAGGTTGCTAAAATTTTTGCCCTTTTCAAAATAACATTTAATTTAAAAATAAAGGGAAGAAAGGGCTTAACAAACAATTCCCCTTTTCTAAATTCTAAACCATGGGTTAGTTAATCGGTGAAATTTTTTTTAAAAAACCCTTTTAAAAAATTTGAAATGGTTTTTTAAAAAACAACTTTCCAAATAAAAAGGAAAAATGAAAGAAAAGGAACCCTAAATTTCAAACAAAATAAATTTAACAACTTTCCTTTAACCATGGGCTAAATTTTCCAAAATTAAGCAAACTTTAAAAAAAAAAATATTTGGAAGGGTGGGTCGATTTTTCAAAAAAAATTTTTAAGGATGCCCAAAAATAAACCCTTTGGTAAAAGGAACTAAATTTTGGTTAAAAGAATTCTTTGAATTTTTAAAACCCAAATTAAAAGCAAAATAGAAAAGGGGGTAGGCCAAGTTTTTTTCCATCTAAAAAAATAAATCATTGAAATTTAAAAGGGTTGGGATCAAAACAAACATAATTTTTGGGAAACAATTATAAATTTTAATTAAAAAAATTTCATACAAAAAAGGCAAAACAACAAAATAATTTAAAAAAAAAATTTTTTAAATTATGTAAAATTTAGCATCAAATTTTACAAAAAAAACCAAATCAAAATTTAGAACAATAATTTTTATTTTAAAAATTTTGGACAACCCTAAATTTAAAACTTTTGGTTGATTCATTTATTTTTTTTTTCTTTAAGAGTTTTTTTTAAAGGTTTAAAAATATTTAAAACTTTTAGAAAAGAAAATTTTAACAAAAAAAAGTTAAATAATGATAATATTTATTTAATTAAGTTTCACGGGCCGCCCGGAAAGATCCTTTGTTAGAATCGAACCCAATGAAATTTGAAAATGGGGGAAAAGAATCATTTAAAATTTCAATGGTATTTTAAATTTTTTTTTAAGCTGCCATGATTAATTTTTAAATAATTTTTTTTTCACCTTGTTTTAGGGAAAGAAATTACCCAAACAATTTTTTTACTCTTCCTCCCGCCAAACAGGGTGTTAAAAAAAATTTCCGAATTTGAAAATGAGTCTAATGAAAAAGGTTGCCAAAAAAAATTGAAAAACCATTAACCCTTTTTTTCGAAGCCTCCAGGCTTAAAATTTCTGATTTTTGAAAAGGGATCCATTTTGTAAAAACAAAACAATGGGTGAATTCAAAAACAAATTCATAAACCCCACTTTCAAATCAACCCTTTTTCCAAAATTTTGCAAATTAAAAACCTTCGGGGGACATCGGAAAAAAAAAGGCAAAGGGCCCGAAGGTCCCGAAGGGGAACCCTTAGTTTTTAATTCAATTCCTTTGTTTGAAAGGGGTTTTTTGGGTTAAGTTAAGAAAGAGCAAATATGTTGGGTATAAATGTATTCAATGTTATTTCTGGGTTTTAAAATTTTTTTTTTAGCAATTAAACCAAGTTTGGTTATTTTAAATAAGGGTTCCGACTTTTAAGTATTCTAGTTTTTATTTAGGTATGGTATTCATTGAAATTGAATTGTTTAATTTACAAAAAAATACCAATTAAAAAAGGAGCTTTAGGATTCTAGAAGGCGAGCAAAGGAAGGCGACCTTAAAATATTTATTTTCCATACTTTGTAACCTTTCGGACTTAAATCCCTTTGGTGCAAACAATGTCTAGGAAGTAGGAAAGACCGTTGTAGGATTTACAATGTCTTGGAGGAAGTTTCGTAATCCTAAAATGCACAAGTAGATACATGATTGGGAAAATACGATGTGTCAGTAATGCCTTAGAATAGACATACACGATATGTTTAGTCTATCGTTTAGCTAAAATAATTGAAAATATATCGAGTGTATCAGTCAATATACTAGTATGTTCTTGTAGCTTAAAATTTTCAAAAGTCACATAATCGTCTGGAGGATGGAATGCATGGAGAACAGAAAGCTATAGAATGTTTTTGTTTGTAAAAGTAGTTATAGTTTAAGTCTCAATTAGACCCATTTCTCTATAACTGTGGCTCTGATACCAATCTGTAACACCTCCAATTTCGTGATACGTAGCGGAATTCAAATTGGGTGTTACTTGGCACAACAATCATAACAATAGAAAACAAACTCTAATTGAGTCGTTTCAAAAGATTTATCATTCGATTTATATAAATATCGAGTTTACAAAATGAGGTCCCAATGGTTCCAAGTTTACAAAATACATTAAATGGGTTTCGAATGATAATAAAATTTATAGCCTTCTTGATCTAGTCCTTGCTCTTCCGTGCGCCTTTCGACATTATGGACACAAATACATGCCTAAACTGTCAACACAAAGGTTTAGTGAAATTCATAGAGTTTTGGAAATCGAGTTGAACAGATAATGTTTGTAGTGTGAGTTATAAATTCACATCAATGGTTTGAAAACCAAAAGAGATATTATTGCACTAAGCTCATGATACCGAAAACGTTAACAACTGTCATAAAATAGTAACCGATGCCCTAATAGGTAATTTGCCAATAAACTTATAGATGTTCAAATATAGTGCGTTTGTTTGCCTACCCGGTCAACACAAACGGGATTCGTCAATACCAATAGGCCTATCCACAATATTCGCGTTCACTCGCAAGTGATTAATGGTTCATGATGGTAGGGACTTAAGATTGGCAATAGTGGTACTTAGTGCAAGTAATACATTCGATAAGCATACAGTTTGAAAGCAATGTGTTCGATTTAAAATAAAGCATGTATCTCCCCAAGGGTTTGTAAAACAATTAAGTAATAGAAAGTGGAGCTATGAACTCACCGAGAGTTGATGATATTAAGTACCTAACGGATGTGATGGATAAGTCGGAAACTTCTCGTACTACAACTTTTGGCTTTCAATAAGAAATGAGTAACTAGTAAGGATCGGACTTTGATTGATCGTTTAAGACTTTGGATTGAGCTAGCTTTCCACACCTTGGAACCCTTGGAAAATTGAAGAGTTTGGTGATGAAGTACTAAGTGACTTAAGTGGATTTAAACTCAAGAAGATCACTTAAACTTGCTAGAGATTTGATGTAGTAGCTTGATCTTTGGAACTTCCTTGCATAAACTTGGAGTTTATAGATCAAATGATGGAAGATGTGAAGGATTTATGCTATGAATGACCCAAAACAGAATTTTAGGGTTCTTAGGATGTATTTCACTTCCTATTTATAGGAGGGTAAGTTTGGTTAACCATATATTGGGTTAAATATTAACCATGGTTAAGTTAGGACACTTGTAAAGATCTAAATGAACCATGGTTAGGATGATGCCACCAAAATGATGACCCCCCCCCTAAGTCGGCCATATAGTGATAAGATGACTTAGGTGGATAGTTTTGATCTTATCTTGAGTTTAGAGCAGGATTTGGTTCCGTTAAATGCCAACCGTAAGTCGTTAAGCCATAAAACGTAAAACCGGGTATCGTAAAAATACGAAACTTGTAGGAATGATGAGACACATCATTATACTTCATCTAAAAATATAAAATGGGTGATAAGTCTCATTGGGTGCAAAACGCTTAAAGTCGAAATACGGGTCCAAAACGCGTAATTGCAGTTTATCGGAAAAAACGAAATTTCATGGGAATGACCGTGAATTTATTTAGAGTAGACTAAAATTAGTCTAAAAGTGATATGAGATGTCAAAATGTGGTTTTCTTCATACGGGATAACTTAATGCTTATTTGTGAAGTTTAAAAGTTACGCGATTTATGCAAAATGTAGAACGATAAGGTTAATTCCTTTATGGTCAAAGGAGGAGGAAATATGTTTGACTTTTCCAAAAATGTAAAAGTGTCAAAACATATTAGAAACACGGTCAAAAAAAATGTAAAAGTGTCAAAAAATTACATGTGATTCGATTTTACAAATCACATAAGATTTTTTCAAGTCATATATAATTTTACAAATCACATATGATTTGAAAAATCATATATCATATGTGATTTATGAAAATCGAATCACATGTGATTTTCACAAATCACATACAATGATTTTTCGGCCAAATTTAAAAAACACATATATATATATATATATATATATATATATATATATATATATATATATATATATATATATATATATATATATATATATATATATATATATATATATATATATATAAGTGCTATCTATAGAAAGATAATTTAATTCTCGTCGCGATGATATGATTTTTTCTCGTAATGATTAACGCTTTGCGAGACATTTAATTTTAAAAAAGGGTGAAAGTTTTTTTGTATTGATTAGAAAAATGAATGACTATGGTTGATTCATTGGATCTATGGTAAATTTGAGATGTATATTGAACTTTTGCCGTGTGGGTATAGACATTGAGCTTGAGCTTATATGAACTAGACTCGAATTATTATTAAGGTTTTAATTGTTATCTAAGAGCATGGGATATGTTAACATTGTGGGTGAGTTAAACCTTAACTTTCTCTAAGTTAAGGCGTGTTAACATTGCAAGGGTGAGTTAAGGTCAAGCTTTAACCCTCACGTTTAACGACGTTAAAGGCTTTCATTTTTTTTCCGCCCCCAAATGAAGGGGTGTTTTTGAAAATTGTTGTTGAGTTATTGTTGAGTTATGATAAGGAGTGTTTTTTGTGAGCTAAAAGTGAAAGGTTAAAGCTGATGTGACGCTGACGTGACAGTGAGTTAAACCAATGATGCTTTAGTCCATTGGTAAGAGCTTTGGGCTTGGGTCAATAGAACTGGGTTCAAACCTCTTCCATGGCACTAAAAGATTATTTGGTACCATCCCCCATGAAATGCTCGGGATTGATCCGGTCGGGGCCGAGGGGCCAATTGGAGAAAATGGCCAAGGTTCAAAGCCCACCTCACGATAAGTCGATCGGCTGCAGCGGTGCTCATTGCCTCGGGGCGGGTTCTTGGGAGGGTCCGGTTGGCATCCTTAGGATGCATGGGACGAGGTGATCCCACCGATCTTCACCTTTTGAAGACAGTGAGTTAAACCTTAGCCTTATGTTAAGACACCTTATGCTCTAAGATGTAAGAAATCTATCTAATTTGTCCTATACTCCTATATAGTCTAGCTTTCAATGAGTCAACCCTTTATCAAGCTCTCAAATTGAGCTATAATAATGTTTCTCAAGCCAACCAACTTTGAACTTGCATCATGAAAGCTTGTTGAGTTATCTAATCGAAGTTCAACCTTAGTATAAACTATAAAGCATAGGGTTATATAAATTTTTTACATATAACACACCCTTTAAAATGAAATATTAACCACATGGTCATATAAACTTATTATCAAAATTCATTAAAAAACAGAATATTATAAGATGATATAGTAGGGTACATTTAATTGCGACAAGTTTTATAATTTTGTATCTTTTTATAGTTCAAAGATATTGGTGCAGCGGTTTAACGTTAAATCAAATTTATACACTAATTTGATGCCGTGGTTGAAGATAGGCTATCAAATCAAAATGTCAACTTTGAAGATTGGTGCCTATGCTAAAGATGGTATTATGTTTCAAAATAATAGTTTTGCAATCAAACAAAGCCAAATACAAAGTTTTACACTAGCACATGATTGTGTTGTTTTAATATAGAGTTTTTGTTTGTGCTCAATAACTTTGAGACAATGTTAGTATTTGTAAAGGTTGCTAAAAATTTTAGACCTACTTGCAATATTATAATCATTTACTTTTGATTTACATAAAGGTGCAAGGAAAGCGAACATCAAGTTGCGCCGCCCCTTTCTAAATTGCTAAACCAATTGTTATTTGTTAATTTCTTTGACAGATTTTGTTTCAAAAGAGAACTTTAAAAATAATGTTAGAGCATTTGGTTTGGTTTTAACGACTCACTGCTGATTGCTGAAGGATATGAATGAGGTTAAAGATAAAGAAAGCAAATGATGACATGAAGAACGCAGTCTCATTTCCATACAGTAATTGATCAACATTTACACTTGCATCAGTGGTTTAACCATATAGGTCTAACCATCAGTAGTCCAAACATTACGTCCAGAGCATCTATAATAGAATGAAATATTAGACGATAGAGGGCCCGAGTCCGATTGTGGGCTTTGGTGATGAGCACCACTATATTTTTGTTTCAAGGCGATTGCCTTTCCACGCCCGTGATCAGCTTTGGTGATGAGCACCACTATTTTTGGTTTTAAGGCGATTGCCTTTCCGAAAGGTTTGTTGAATGTGTGTCGTAAATTAAAAGCAAAAATATGAATGGGTTGGAGTATGTGCAGTGAGAGTTTAGTCTGGGCTCATGCTTGAAAATATGCATTGAAGATACACTAGTGGTTGTGTGATCAACAAACATATTTGTGGAAGACGGAGTATAGTAGTTGTTGATATAGTGAAGAAGGTTCACTACTAAAAAAAGTGCCATTATCAACAATTAATTAACAATAATAAAGAAATCGTTGCTAAATTATGTATTTAGCATCAAATTTTAGCAAGAAAAATGTTAACAAAGATGCAAAACTTTTAGCAACAAGTAAATTAGTTGGTATTTCTAAAAGTATGGATACATCACTTTTGCTATTATTTTACCAACAATTTTGTGAATGTCATATTTTTTAAGTTGACAATATTAGAGTTACATATTAATAAAGTTTAAATAAGTATTAAATACATTTTAGACAACGATTAAAATTTTACACTACTATAAATTAAAGCACATTAAATAATAGAATTTTACACAACTACTATTCATTTGCCAAAATGAAGTCAAACTAGAGGTGAAGCAATGAGACCGGTCGTGAGTGAAGCTCGGGATCGGATCGGTAAAAAGCTCGAGCAGTCGAGCTTAAACGAGCTCGAGCCGAGCTTGAGCCTGAATTGAAGCTCATTTAATAATCGAGCTCGAGCAAAGCTTTATTTATAAAAGCTCGAATAAGCTCATGAAACTAAATGTTTAAGTAAATTTAATGTATTTATACATATAAATTACGTATGTCTATGTATTTAGGTTGACCAAAGGGAACCATTGACCAAAACAATTAACTTTAAACTCTTTCTCGAGCCTCACACTGATGTCTATATGTTCTGAATTCTGAGATGTATGTCTATGTATTTTAGGTTGACGAAAAGGGAACCATTGACCAAAACAATTAACTTTAAACTCTTTCTCGAGCCTCACACTGATGTCTATATGTTCTGACTTCTGAGATCCTATTTTGTTATCTACAAAACAATGGTAGCACCTCATCTCCAAGAAAACAAAAACTCATGAAAACACACTTTACAAATCAATCTTCACACAAATCCTGCAACACACTCTCCACAAAAACATCCTCGGAGGCACATCCCTCCACGCCCACATAATAAAACAGGCTCAATAGTGTTACGGATCTTGTGTCTTTGAATGGGTTTTGATACCTTATGTTTTTACTTGCTATGGATCTTGTGTCTTTGAATGGGTTTGATTTTGTTGAAGGTGATTGTAGGAGCAGCGGAAATAGTGTTACGGAGTATAAGATGTATCAATAAGTTATTTATCTCGCTTATCTTTTATATTTTAGCATATGTAAATCTTTTCAAGTTTGGTTATTGGAAATCTTAAGATCTTCGAACATTAAGATCGACTGGTCTAGTGTTGATTATTCTAGTTCATTGCTCATTCATTGAACACTTTGTCATTGTGTTAACGGTGGACAAAACAAGTCGAGCCCATTAACGAGCTCTAGATTCTAGACAACGAGCCGAGCCGAGCCGAGCTCGAGCTTTATATATCATAACATGAGTCAAGCTCGAGCTCAAATCTTAAGGCTCAGACCGAACCGAGCTCGAGCTTTCTAAAATATAAACGAGCCGAGCTCCAGGCAGGCTCGGGCTCGGCTCGGCTCGTTTACACCCCTACACTCAAAACACAAAAGCTGAACCACTCACCGCTCAACGTCTGCGGCTCGCCGTTGCCGCCGCTGACACCGTCGTCTCGGCCGTCGTCATCAGCAGCTCAGCATGTCGCCGCCTCACTCAATAGCTTCATCCCGTCGTATCCACCTTAGTCCGTCGACCTCGCCGCCGGAAACTCACGGCGTCTCACTCCACCTCTCCGTTGACTTCTCTTGGTCGAAATCCGTTGAATCTCCTCGACACTCCATCACCGCCTCAGTCCATCACCATCGGTAGACTCTGAACTTTTATTAAATTAATGATAGTGCTAGTTTTTCAGTTTGAATGTTAGATGTAAATTAGTAAATTAGGGCTGATTTGTGTTAATTTTGCATTTTAAGCTGTTAAAAGTGATTTAGAGATCTGTGATTTAGTGCAATAAGTTCATAGTTGTTGTAATGTGTTTACGAGTAAGTTCTCTTGTTATTTTAGTCGATATATTTTTTTACACACATTTGTCTTGCGCCTTTTTTTTTTTTTTTTTTTTTTTTTTTTTTTGTTAGGATTTAGGTGATTGCGTTTATTGCATTAATTAAGCAATTTTTTGTAAATTAGTTGAAACAGGTGCCTGATTTATAGTTTGCTATGACTGAGGCGATTGCGTTTATCTCGTTAGTTGAGAAATATTAGTTCATTAGTTGAAACAAGTGCTTGATGTTTAGTTTGTTAGGATTGGAGTTTGTGTTTATTTCGTAAGTTAAGCGGTTATTTTAAATTAGTTGCAATAAGTTGAAGGTTGCAATATTGTATTTTTGTAAAACCAAAGGAATGTCTTTTTAGTGTATATAAACCTTTTCTTACTACACAAAGGCAGGGTCCTAAACGCCAAAACATACATTATTTTTTAATGGCTATGTCCTTCAGAACTAATAATCAGTATGATACACTTTTGAACTATTTCATAGGAGTCAATAGTATGCAATCAAGTGTAAAATTATCCAAACACCCAGATGTTCGGCTGGTCTTAGATGCAAAGGCGCAACTATTAGGAAGATAGTGGTTATTTTTAAGATTGAGGTGATTGCGTTTATCCTGTTAGTCGACAAATATTAACACATTAGTTGAAACAAGTGCCTGATTTTAGGTTTTTGGGATGTAGACGATTGCGTTTATTTTGTTAATTCGAATATTTCCACCAAGCTTCTTTGATTCGATGGAACATTTGCCTATTCATTTAGCGTATGAAGCTAGAGTGAGTGGGCCAGTTCAATATCGATGGATGTATGCTTTTGTAACATTTGTCACCCCTTGTTCTTATGTTTTAAATATTCCGTATTTAGGTGATTGATGAACTTGAAAAGAAAAGCTCTCATAGAAGAATCATATACTTATGGAATTGTGGAACACCCTTTCCCGCTTAATTGCTTTCTTAGTGATTGGTATCTTGGTGCCGACTTCTACGAGGCTGTAAAAATTGGCATTGTGCAATATGTATGGACTTTTGTATATTTCATGATTTATTACTCCATAATGTGTTTCCTCACTGTTCTAGGATTGATATGAACTTAATCTGAAAGTTGCACGATTCCCTGAAGTCGATCTGTGCGCGTTAGCAATATTTTTTCGTTTCTTGGTGTTTATGGGGAAGGAAAATTGAATGGGGATATCGTAAGATACTTCTATATTATGCTAAGTTAAGGGATGTTTGGACATGTTCGATTTTATTTTATTCATTTTTTTATGTTATACTAACTCGAATGAGATCACCGTGTTAAACTCGAGGCTAGAAAATAGTGTTTGGATATGCTTTTGATGTATAAAGCTCCAATCATCGGATACTTCTGATGTTTGGCATTAAATGAGTAATTATACAATGAGATTATCATGCATTTAATTACTAAAAAGGTCTATATTTTACTCCATAGAATCAGAGCAAGATCTGTTTATTCAAACATTGAAATCCGATTATTAACTGGATAATCAGTTTCAAAACGCAAATCCAAACAATAACTTTTTTCTTCAGCTAATATTGTTATATGTGATTTACTAGTGTCGTCTGTTATGGTTCATTATACTGGATAAAACAACAATTCTTTGTTTAATCTCTATTAGTCTATCAGTCTAATGCTGACATCTATGCTGTAGAACAATTGTATATTGTGTCTTTAGTATGCTAAAAGGCTAGAAACACATATTTCTGGTGTTTTGTGCTTTTCAGCTTACCCAAATTGTTTTGGATAATGCCTGCTATCTATTATAATGATATTCGTGTTTCTTACATGCAGGTATCCATACTTGGCGGTTGTTCTTAATTTCAGCCGGAGATGGGCCTTATATTGCCTTTTGCGCTTCTATTCAAGAACCAAGGATAAGTCGGCTCAATTAAACCTTTGGCCAAGTTTTTGTCATTTAATTCGATAGTATTCGACATGGTGGCAAGGTGTAGGTGTTGCGCTTTGGTTCTTTTTCTATCTCGAATGAAAGCATTTGAACGTTGACATGCGCACCATAATGGTCGATAGTCAATCAAACATATCTAAAATAGACAGTTCAAGAACAAGTGTCTAGTCATTATTTGTTCTTGATGCATTATTTGGATTTAACCGAGGTTTCATTTCTTTATTAATGACTTGTGATATTAATTATTTTATGTTTATTTGTTTATTTTATGTAATTTTGCAGGAGACCGAAAATCAAGTTCCACGGGGTTCTTCCATTGCTAGTTTGTGGATTTGATTCTTGTTCGCTAGAATCAAGTAAGGGCTTACGCATTTTCTTTTATGTCTTTTCTCATTTTATTAAAAGTTGAAACTAAACAAGCTTCCATTATTTATGAAAACAACTTTTCCAAAATAACAAATTAAAATTTGAATTTAAAGATTGAAAGGGACGAAATGGCTAACAAACTAAATTGATGCAAAGCAAAATAAACTTAATCAAGCTAAATAAAACTAAACCATGGGCCTTGAGGAGGATTAAGCTGGGGACAAGGATAAGCGAAATAAGCTAACTTTATCACAAAAACAACTTTTTAAAACTACTAAAAAGACCGAATAAGCACTGATTTCATCTAACAATTAAGCAAAAACAAACACTCCTAAGGGATGCAAAGGAAATAAGCTAAGCTAAAAGGAAGCTAATTCTATAAGCTAAAAGTAAATAAGCCAACTTACTCATAATGAACTATACTAAGCATTTCTACTCCTAAATCATCAAATAAGCTAAAAGCAAGGTAGAATAAGCACAAAAATGGACTGTTGCTGATGCAGGAGTCAAGGGGTCAGAATAGGGGTTTTGGCAGCTAAAATTAAGCTCCTAAAGGTTACATAAAGGCAAAACAAGCTAAATTCTCTACTCTAGGCTACTAGGGGAACTAAATTTCAAACACTAAGGTCAATCAAATAACTATAAAAACGAGATTCGGACTTTGAACTAAGCTTATTGACCGCGTTGACAATGGTACATCGACATCTAAAAGTGGATGATTTGGGAAAGGGAACCGCAGGCGCTCTATAAGCTATCTAAATAAAATCCTATCTAACTGAAAAAGGTAAATCGAAGTTAAGCTTAGACTAAGGGCTATAAGGAGAATCAAAAGCAAACATCAATTTCAACTAAACAAGCAAAAAAACAACTTATAAATAAGTTAAGTGGACAAAAACTTACGATGCGGGACAAAAATAGGCGGATAAGCAACTTCCACAATACTCGGTCATACCAGGAACTAGTAAACCCACTTTTATTCACATAACAGGTCCAAATCTGAGATACATTGACCCACATACTTGGCCCATCAAGATTTTACCCAACATATTTAAAGCCTACATATTGCTTGAGACTTGAGAGCCACTCGAACAATAACTCGGCGTCTTCACTATAAACAAATTCTTGCGAGCGATTGATTCTAGAATTTAGCGCCGGGTGAACTCTTCCACCTTCGGTTGAGCTCTTCCACTTCGAGGCACCTCACAGTTGCCTTTTGTTTCTTTAACCGCATGCCTTTTTCTTCCTTAGTAAGAGTTCCTAAACTCATAATTATGCAAAACTTTTAGCAAAATGATCAAATGGTTGATTTAGAAGCATAAAGAAAAATGAGCGTAGTATGAATAATATGTATGAATATTGTATTCTGAGACCTTATGTAGTTTCATCGGGCGTTTTCTTTTCATCGGAATCAAAGCCGGCATCACTTTTGCTTAGAATTCTTATAACCTTGTCCTTAGTCATTAGGGAGGAATTTGTAATGCCCACTGGGAGGCATAATGACGTAACTCTATCACGTTGAAGCGTTTGTCAATGGTATTTTCCAATTCTTTTTTTTGAGCTTGACGTCTTGCTTTTTCAATTGATTGACTCATTTTCTAAATCACGGATGTCTTTTTTTTAACACCTTTGTTTGGCGGAGAGTGAAGAGATAGAGTTCGTCAAGCGGTGGTGTTGTTTTATCTCTTCACTCTCCGCCAAACGGTGGTGTTCAAAAAAAAAGTATATCCGGAGATTTAGAAAATGAGTCAATCAATGAAAAAGCGTGCATCAAGCTCGAAAAAGAAAAATTGGAAAAGCCATTGACAAACGTTTCAAGGTGATAGAGTTACGTCATTATGCCTCCTTAGTGGGCATTACAAATTCCTCCCTAATGACTAAGGACAAGGTTATAAAGGAATTCTAAGCAAAAGTGATGCCGGCTTTGATTCCGATGAAAAGAAAACGGCATGGATGGAACTACATAAGGTCTGTAATACAATATTTATACATATTATTCATACTACACTTGATTTTTCTTTATGCTTTCTAAATCAACCACTTGATCATTTTGCTAAAAAGTTTTGCATAATTATGAGTTTAGGAACTCTTACTAAGGGAAGAAAAAGACATGCATGTTAAAGAAACAAAAAGGCAACCAGGAGGTGCCTCGAAGTGGAAGAGCTCAACCGTAGGTGGAAGAGTTCACCCGTTAGTTAAGTTCTAGAATCAATCGGCTCGCAAGAATTTGTTTACGTGAAGACGCCGAGTTATTGTTCGAGTGGCTCTCAAGTCTCAAGCAATATGTAGGCTTTAAATATGTTGGGTATAATCTTGATGGGCCAAGTATGGGTCAATGTATCCAGATTGACCGTTGTTATGAATAAAAGTGTGGGTTTACTAGTTCCTTGGTATGACCGAGTATTGTGGAAGACCAAGTAATTCTCCACATGATGTTGGCTCCTATTTAGTAGGAATAAGTGGTGCACGTTACTTTGTTAAGTATTCTAGTATTTTAGTATAAATAGAGTAGGGTATCTCTATTGTAAAGTTGAATCTGTTTTCCATATTTACAGCAAGTAATATACCATATTAGCAAGTAATACACGAGAGTCGATTTATGGTATCACTATGAGTATGTTTGTCGATGTCAAAGGAAGGTCGATTCCTTCAAAATACCGTTATGTTTCCATATCTTTGTAATCCTTTAACGGATCTTAATTGATCCCTATTGGTGCTTAACATGTTGGAAGCTAATATAATTCACCTTTTGCACCAAAAAAATAATTAATGTATTTTACATGTTTTCTCGTAGTTAATTAGTTCTTAATTTGATTTAAAATCAAGTTTAGCTTTCACTTTTACTATTGCCTCAATTTGCTTTAATCTTTCATGTGTTGTTAGTCTTCCTTTATAAGACTTAATTTACTTTATATAAGCTCGGAAAGCTTATCATAGCTTTTCCTAAGCTTATTCTTTGTTTTCAACCATTTTCTAAAAAGTCTAACTAAAGTCAATTCTAAGCCAAAATTGTTTTAGCTTATTTTACGAATTCAATAGTTTAGTTTAATGTTTATTTGTTCAATTTAATCTATTTCAAATCACCTTAGTTTAGAATTGAGTTAGTTTTAGAATTTAAATTGCATTTTGTCATTTTGAAGGGTGTTTGGATTTAGCTAGCTTTTAGAGTATTAATGATTTTAGGTGCTTAAATATGAGTTCACCGAGTTTTCAAATTGTTTTAAAGCCTTTACAATCAAGTTTTTAAGTTTCAAGTCTTGCTTATGGTTTTTAAAGTGTTTTTTCAAATCTATTAAACAAGACCAAAATAGATTTTATCGCTTTCTTTTAGCAATTTAAGTCGATTAAGTTTGTTATAAAAATTTTAAAAATTAAAAATAGTAATTTCATTAGCTTATTTAACTTGTCTCAAAAGCAAAAAATCAAAAAATCTTTTGGTTAGGTGCCATGGTTCTAAAGTTGCTTGTCCGGCCTATTTTTGTCCCGCATCGATAAGTTTTACATCCACTTAACTTATTTATAATCTGCTTTGTCGCTTGTTTAGTTGAAATTGATGTCTATTTTTGATTCTCTTTATAGTTACCTTTTTCGTTAGATAGGATTTTATTTAGAGCTTATAGAGCCCGCAGTTCCCTTTTCGCTTAGATAGATTTTTTTTGGGTGCAAAGATGAATTATATTAGCTTCAACATGTTAAGCACCAATAGGGATCAATTAAGATCCGTTAAAGGATTACAAAGAGTTGGAAACATAACAAGTATTTTGAAGGAATCGACCTTCCTTTGACATACGACAAACATACTCATAGCCATCGATAAATCGACTCATGTATTACTTGCTAATATGGTGTATTAGTTCTTTGTAAATATGGAAAATCGATTCAACTTTACAATAGAGATACCTACTCTATTTATACTAAAATACTAGAATACTTAACAAAGTAACGTGCACACTTATTCCTACTAAATAGCAACCAACATCATGTGGAGAATTACTTGGTCTTCCACAATACTCGGTCATACCAAGGAACCGGTAAACCCACACCTTTTATTCACATAACAACAATCCAAATGGATACATTGCCCATACTTGGCCCATCAGATTATACCAACATATTTAAAGCTTACATATTGCTCGAGACTTGAGAGCCACTCAACAATAACTCAGCGTCTTCATCGTAAACAAATTCTTGCGAGCGATTGATTCTAGAATTTAGCGCCGGGTGAACTCTTCCACCTACGGTTGAGCTCTTCCACTTTCAGGCACCTCTTGGTTGCCTTTTGTTTCTTTAACCCGATGCGCTTTTTCTTCCCAGTAAAGTTCCTAAACTCATAATTATGCAAAACTTTTAGCAAAATGATCAATAGGTTGATTTAGAAGCATAAAGAAAATGAGCGTAGTATGAATAATATGTATGAATATTGTATTCTGAGACCTTATGTAGTTTCATCCAGGCCGTTTTCTTTTCATCGGATCAAAGCCGCATCACTTTTGCTTAGAATTCCTGTATAACCTTGTCCTGTTAGGGAGGAATTTGTAATGCCCACTGCGAGGCATAATGACGTAACTCTATCACCTTGAAGCGTTTGTCAATGGTTTTCCAATTCTTCTTTTTCGAGCTTGACGCATCGCTTTTTCAATTGATTGACTCATTTTCTAAATCACCGATATATCTTTTTTTTAACACCACCGTTTGGCGGGAGAGTGAAGAGATAGAGTTACGTCAAACAAAGGTGTTGTTTTATCTCTTCACTCTCCGCCAAACAAAGGTGTTCAAAAAAAAAATATATCCGGAGATTTAGAAAATGAGTCAATCAATGAAAAAGGCAATACATCAAGCTCTCAAAAAGAAGAATTGGAAAAGCCATTGACAAACGTTTCAAGGTGATAGAGTTACGTCATTATGCCTCCTTAGTGGGCATTACAAATTCCTCCCTAATGACTAAGGACAAGGTTATAAAGGAATTCTAAGCAAAGTGATGCCGGCTTTGATTTCGATGAAAGAAAACGGCATGGATGGAACTACATAAGGTCTGTGAATACAATATTTATACATATTATTCATACTACGCTTGATTTTTCTTTATGCTTTCTAAATCAACCACTGATCATTTTGCTAAAAGTTTTGCATAATTATGAGTTTAGGAACCTTACTAAGGGAAGAAAAGACATGCGGGTTAAAGAAACAAAAGGCAACCGTGAGGTGCCTCGAAAGTGGAAGAGCTCAACCAAAAGGTGGAAGAGTTCACCCGGTAGTTAAATTCTAGAATCAATCGGCTCGCAAGAATTTGTTTACAGTGAAGACGCTGAGTTATTGTTTGAGTGGCTCTCAAGTCTCAAGCAATATGTAGGCTTTAAATATGTTGGGTATAATCTTGATGGGCCAAGTATGTAATGTATCCAGATTTGGACCGTTGTTATGTGAATAAAAATGCGGGTTTACTAGTTCCTTGGTATGACCGAGTATTGTGGAAGACCAAGTAATTCTCCACATGATGTTGGCTCTATTTAGTAGGAATAAGTGGTGCACGTTACTTTGTTAAGTATTCTAGTATTTTTGTATAAATAGTAGGTATCTCTATTGTAAAGTTGAATCTGTTTTCCATATTTACGTTAAGTAATATACCATATTAGCAAGTAATACACGAGTCGATTTATGGTATTGGCTATGAGTATGTTTGTCGTTGTCAAAGGAAGGCCGATTCCTTCAAAATACCTATTATGTTTCCATATCTTTGTAATCCTTTAACGGATCTTAATTGATCCCTATTGGTGCTTAACATGTTGGAAGCTAATATAATTCACCTTTGCACAAAAAAAATATGTATTTTACATGTTTTCGTAGTTAATTAGTTCTTAATTTCGATTTAAAATCAAGTTTAGCTTTCACTTTTACTATTGCCTCAATTTGCTTTAATCTTTCATGTGTTGTTAGTCTTCCTTTATAAGACTTAATTTACTTATATAAGCTCGGAAAGCTTATCATAGCTTTTCCTAAGCTTATTCTTTGTTTTCAACCATTTTCTAAAAAGTCTAACTAAAGTCAATTCTAAGCCAAAATTGTTTTAGCTTATTTTCCGAATTCAATAGTTTAGTTTAATGTTTATTTGTTCAATTTAATCTATTTCAAATCGACTTAGTTTAGAATTGAGTTAGTTTTAGAATTTAAATTGCATTTTGTCATTTTGAAGGGTGTTTGGATTTAGCTAGCTTTTAGAGTATTAATGATTTTAGGTGCTTAAATATGAGTTCACCGAGTTTTCAAATTGTTTTTAAAGCCTTTACAATCAAGTTTTTAAGTTTCAAGTCTTGCTTATGGTTTTTAAAGTGTTTTTCAAATCTATTAAAACAAGACCAAAATAGATTTTATCGCTTTTCTTTTAGCAATTTAAGTCGATTAAGTTTGTTATAAAAATTTTAAAAATTAAAAATAGTAATTTCATTAGCTTATTTAACTTGTCTCAAAAGCAAAAAATCAAAAAATCTTTTGGTTAGGTTGCCATGGTTCTAAAGTTGCTTGTCCGCCTATTTTTGTCCCCGCATCGATAAGTTTTCATCCACTTAACTTATTTATAACTGCTTTGTTTGCTTGTTTAGTTGAAATTGATGTCTATTTTTGATTCTCTTTATAGTTACCTTTTTCGCTTAGATAGGATTTTATTTAGAGCTTATAGAGCCCGCAGTTCCCTTTTCGCTTAGATAGGATTTTTTTTGGGTGCAAAGATGAATTATATTAGCTTCCAACATGTTAAGCACCAATAGGGATCAATTAAGATCCGTTAAAGGATTACAAAGAGTTGGAAACATAACAAGTATTTTGAAGGAATCAACCTTCCTTTGACATCGACAAACATACTCATAGCCAATACGATAAATCGACTCTCATGTATTACTTGCTAATATGGTGTATTAGTTCTTTGTAAATATGGAAAATCGATTCAACTTTACAATAGAGATACCTACTCTATTTATACTAAAATACTAGAATACTTAACAAAGTAACGCACCACTTATTCCTACTAAATAGCGACCAACATCATGTGGAGAATTACTTGGTCTTCCACAATACTCGGTCATACCAAGAAACTGGTAAACCAACACCTTTTATTCACATAACAACAATCCAAATACATACATTGCCAATCACATACTTGGCCCATCAAGATTATACCCAACATATTTAAAGCTTACATATTGCTTGAGACTTGAGAGCCACTCAAACAATAACTCAGCGTCTTCATTGTAAACAAATTCTTGCGAGCCGATTGATTCTAGAATTTAGCGCCGGGTGAACTCTTCCACCTTCGGTTGAGCTCTTCCACTTTCGAGGCACCTCACAGTTGCCTTTTGTTTCTTTAACCCGCATGCCTTTTTCTTCCTTTAGTAAGAGTTCCTAAACTCATAATTATGCAAAACTTTTTAGCAAAATGATCAAGTGGTTGATTTAGAATCATAAAGAAAAATGAAGCGTAGTATGAATAGTATGTATGAATATTGTATTACGGACCTTATGTAGTTTCATCCAGCCGTTTTCTTTTCATCGGAATCAAAGCCAGCATCACTTTTGCTTAGAATTCCTATATAACCTTGTCCTTAGTCATTAGGGAGGAATTTGTAATGCCCACTAAGGAGGCATAATGGCGTAACTCTATCACCTTGAAACGTTTGTCAATGGTTTTCCAATTCTTCTTTTTGAGCTTGACGTCTCGCTTTTTCAATTGATTGATTCATTTTCTAAATCACGGATATCTTTTTTTTTAACACCACCGTTTGGCGGGAGAGTGAAGAGATAGAGTTACGTCAAACGGTGGTGTTGTTTTATCTCTTCACTCTCCGCCAAACAAAGGTGGTGTTAAAAAAAAAAGATATCCGGAGATTTAGAAAATGAGTCAATCAATGAAAAATGCGAGACATCAAGCTCTCAAAAAGAAGAATTGGAAAAGCCATTGACAAACGTTTCAAGGTGATAGAGTTACGTCATTATGCCTCCTTAGTGGGCATTACAAATTCCTCCCTAATGACTAAGGACAAGGTTATAAAGGGAATTCTAAGCAAAAGTGATGCCGGCTTTGATTCCGATGAAAAGAAAACGGCATGGATGGAACTACATAAGGTCTGTAATACAATATTTATACATATTATTCATACTACGCTTGATTTTTCTTTATGCTTTCTAAATCAACCACTTGATCATTTTGCTAAAAAGTTTTGCATAATTATGAGTTTAGGAACTCTTACTAAGGGAAGAAAAAGACATGCATGTTAAAGAAACAAAAAGGCAACCAGGAGGTGCCTCGAAGTGGAAGAGCTCAACCGTGGTGGAAGAGTTCACCCGTTAGTTAAGTTCTAGAATCAATCGACTCGCAAGAATTTGTTTACAAGTGAAGACGCCGAGTTATTGTTCGAGTGGCTCTCAAGTCTCAAGCAATATCTAGGCTTTAAATATGTTGGGTATAATCTTGATGGGCCAAATATGGGTCAATGTATCCAGATTTGGATCGTTGTTATGTGAATAAAAGGTGTGGGTTTACTAGTTCCTTGGTATGACCGAGTATTGTGGAAGACCAAGTAATTCTCCACATGATGTTGGCTCCTATTTAGTAGGAATAAGTGGTGCACGTTACTTTGTTAAGTATTCTAGTATTTTAGTATAAATAGAGTAGGGTATCTCTATTGTAAAGTTGAATCTGTTTTCCATATTTACAGCAAGTAATATACCATATTAGCAAGTAATACACGAGAGTCGATTTATGGTATTGGCTATGAGTATGTTTGTCGTATGTCAAAGGAAGGCTGATTCCTTCAAAATACCTGTTATGTTTCCATATCTTTGTAATCCTTTAACGGATCTTAATTGATCCCTATTGGTGCTTAACATGTTGGAAGCTAATATAATTCACCTTTTGCACAAAAAAAAAAATGTATTTTACATGTTTTCGTAGTTAATTAGTTCTTAATTTCGCTTTTAAAATTGTATTTAAAATCAAGTTTAGCTTTCACTTTTACTATTGCCTCAATTTGCTTTAATCTTTCATGTGTTGTTAGTCTTCCTTTATAAGACTTAATTTACATTATATAAGCTCGGAAAGCTTATCATAGCTTTTCCTAAGCTTATTCTTTGTTTTCAACCATTTTCTAAAAAGTCTAACTAAAGTCAATTCTAAGCCAAAATTGTTTTAGCTTATTTTCCGAATTCAATAGTTTAGTTTAATGTTTATTTGTTCAATTTAATCTATTTCAAATCGCTTTAGTTTAGAATTGAGTTAGTTTTAGAATTTAAATTGCATTTTGTCATTTTGAAGGGTGTTTGGATTTAGCTAGCTTTTAGAGTATTAATGATTTTAGGTGCTTAAATATGAGTTCACCGAGTTTTCAAATTGTTTTTAAAGCCTTTACAATCAAGTTTTTAAGTTTCAAGTCTTGCTTATGGTTTTTAAAGTGTTTTTCAAATCTATTAAAACAAGACTAAAATAGATTTTATCGCTTTCTTTTAGCAATTTAAGTCGCTTAAGTTTGTTATAAAAATTTTAAAAATTAAAATAGTAATTTCATTAGCTTATTTAACTTGTCTCAAAAGCAAAAAATCAAAAAATCTTTTGGTTAGGTTACCATGGTTCTAAAGTTGCTTGTCTAGCCTATTTTTGTCCTGCATCGATAAGTTTTCTCGTCCACTTAACTTATTTATAATCTGCTTTGTCGCTTGTTTAGTTGAAATTGATGTCTATTTTTGATTCTCTTTATAGTTACCTTTTTCGCTAGATAGATTTTATTTAGAGCTTATAGAGTCTGCAGTTCCCTTTTCGATTAGATAGGATTTTTTTTGGATGCAAAGATGAATTATATTAGCTTCCAACATGTTAAGCACCAATAGGGATCAATTAAGATCCGTTAAAGGATTACAAAGAGTTGGAAACATAACAAGTATTTTGAAGGAATCGGCCTTCCTTTGACATCGACAAACATACTCATAGCCAATCGATAAATCGACTCTCATGTATTACTTGCTAATATGGTGTATTAGTTCTTTGTAAATATGGAAAAGCGATTCAACTTTACAATAGAGATACCTACTCTATTTATACTAAAATACTAGAATACTTAACAAAGTAACGTGCACCACTTATTCCTACTAAATAGCGACCAACATCATGTGGAGAATTACTTGGTCTTCCACAATACTCGGTCATACCAAAGAACCTGGTAAACCCACACCTTTTATTCACATAACAACAATCCAATCTGGTAAACCCACATACATTGCCATAACAACAATCCAAATACTTGGCCCATCAAGATTATACCCAACATATTTAAAGCTTACATATTGCTCGAGACTTGAGAGCAACTCGAACAATAACTCAGCGTCTTCACTGTAAACAAATTCTTGCGAGCCGATTGATTCTAGAATTTAACGCGGTGAACTCTTCCACCTTGGTTGAGCTCTTCCACTTCGAGGCACCTCACTGTTTGCCTTTTGTTTCTTTAACCCATGCGCTTTTTCTTCCCTAGTAAAGTTCCTAAACTCATAATGCAAAACTTTTAGCAAAATGATCAAGTGGTTGATTTAGAGCATAAAGAAAAATGAGCGTAGTATGAATAATATGTATGAATATTGTATTCTGGACCTTATGTAGTTTCATCCATCCGTTTCTTTTCGCCGGAATCAAAGCGGCATCACTTTTGCTTAGAATTCCTGTATAACCTTGTCCTTAGTCATTAGGAGAATTTGTAATGCCGCTAAGGAGGCATAATGACGTAACTCTATCACCTTGAACGCTTGTCAATGGTTTTCCAATTCTTCTTTTTGAGCTTGACGTCTTCTTTTTCAATTGATTGATTCATTTTCTAAATCACCGGATATCTTGTTTTTTAACACCACCGTTTGGCGGAGAGTGAAGAGATAGAGTTCGTCAAGCGGTGGTGTTGTTTTATCTCTTCACTCTTCCGCCAAACGGTGGTGTTAAAAAAAAAAGATATCCGGAGATTTAGAAAATGAGTCAATCAATGAAAAATGCGATACATCAAGCTCTCAAAAAGAAGAATTGGAAAAGCCATTGACAAACGCTTCAAGGTGATAGAGTTACGTCATTATGCCTCCTAGTGGGCATTACAAATTCCTCCCTAATGACTAAGGACAAGGTTATAAAGGGAATTCTAAGCAAAAGTGATGCGGCTTTGATTCCGATGAAAAGAAAACGGCATGGATGGAACTACATAAGGTGCGTAATACAATATTTATACATATTATTCATACTACGCTTGATTTTTCTTTATGCTTTCTAAATCAACCACTTGATCATTTTGCTAAAAAGTTTTGCATAATTATGAGTTTAGGAACTCTTACTATGGGAAGAAAAAGACATGCATGTTAAAGAAACAAAAAGGCAACCGTGAGGTGCCTCGAAGTGGAAGAGCTCAACCGTAAGTGGAAGAGTTCACCCGTTAGTTAAGTTCTAGAATCAATCGGCTCGCAAGAATTTGTTTACAGTGAAGACGCTGAGTTATTGTTTGAGTGGCTCTCAAGTCTCAAGCAATATGTAGGCTTTAAATATGTTGGGTATAATCTTGATGGGCCAAGTATGTGGGTCAATGTATCTGTATTTGGACTGTTGTTATGTGAATAAAAGTGTGGGTTTACTAGTTCCTTGGTATGACCGAGTATTGTGGAAGACCAAGTAATTCTCCACATGATGTTGGCTCCTATTTAGTAGGAATAAGTGGTGCACGTTACTTTGTTAAGTATTCTAGTATTTTAGTATAGAGTAGGGTATCTCTATTGTAAAGTTGAATCTGCTTTCCATATTTACGACAAGTAATATACCATATTAGCAAGTAATACAGAGTCGATTTATGGTATTGGCTATGAGTATGTTTGTCGTTTGTCAAAGGAAGGTCGATTCCTTCAAAATACCTATTATGTTTCCATATCTTTGTAATCCTTTAACGGATCTTAATTGATCCCTATTGGTGCTTAACATGTTGGAAGCTAATATAATTCACCTTTGTACCAAAAAAAAATGTATTTTACATGTTTTCAGTAGTTAATTAGTTCTTAATTTCATTTAAAATCAAGTTTAGCTTTCACTTTTACTATTGCCTCAATTTGCTTTAATCTTTCATGTGTTGTTAGTCTTCCTTTATAAGACTTAATTTACATTTATATAAGCTCGGAAAGCTTATCATAGCTTTTCCTAAGCTTATTCTTTGTTTTCAACCATTTTCTAAAAAGTCTAACTAAAGTCAATTCTAAGCCAAAATTGTTTTAGCTTATTTTCCGAATTCAATAGTTTAGTTTAATGTTTATTTGTTCAATTTAATCTATTTCAAATCGACTTAGTTTAGAATTGAGTTAGTTTTATAATTTAAATTGCATTTTGTCATTTTGAAGGGGTGTTTGGTTTAGCTAGCTTTTAGAGTATTAATGATTTTAGGTGCTTAAATATGAGTTCACCGAGTTTTCAAATTGTTTTAAAGCCTTTACAATCAAGTTTTTAAGTTTCAAGTCTTGCTTATGGTTTTTAAAGTGTTTTTCAAATCTATTAAAACAAGACCAAAATAGATTTTATCGCTTTTCTTTTAGCAATTTAAGTCGATTAAGTTTGTTATAAAAATTTTAAAAATTAAAAATAGTAATTTCATTAGCTTATTTAACTTGTCTCAAAAGCAAAAAATCAAAAAATCTTTTGGTTAGCCGCCATGGTTCTAAAGTTGTTTGTCCGGCCTATTTTTGTCCCGCATCGATAAGTTTTACATCCACTTAACTTATTTATAATGCTTTTTCTTTGCTTGTTTAGTTGAAATTGATGTCTATTTTTGATTCTCTTTATAGTTACCTTTTCGCTTAGATAGGATTTTATTTAGAGCTTATAGAGTCTGCGGTTCCCTTTTCGCTTAGATAGGATTTTTTTTGGATGCAAAGATGAATTATATTAGCTTCCAACATGTTAAGCACCAATAGGGATCAATTAAGATCCGTTAAAGGATTACAAAGAGTTGGAAACATAACAAGTATTTTGAAGGAATCGACCTTCCTTTGACATCGACAAACATACTCATAGCCAACACGATAATATGGTGTATTAGTTCTTGCTAATATATGGAAATATGGAAGCGATTCAACTTTACAATAGAGATACCTACTCTATTTATATACTAGAATACTTAACAAAGTAACGTGCACCACTTATTCCTACTAAATAGCGACCAACATCATGTGGAGAATTACTTGGTCTTCCACAATACTCGGTCATACCAAGGAACCGGTAAACCCACACCTTTATTCACATAACAACAATCCAATATGGGTAAACCCACACTTTTATTCACATAACAACAATCCAAATCTGGATACATTGCCTCACATACTTGGCCCATCAAGATTATACCCAACATATTTAAAGCTTACATATTGCTCGAGACTTGAGCCGCTCGAACAATAACTCGGCGTCTTCACTTGTAAACAAATTCTTGCGAGCGATTGATTCTAGAATTTAGCGCCGGGTGAACTCTTCGACCTTACGGTTGAGCTCTTCCACTTCGAGGCACCTCTTGGTTGCCTTTTGTTTCTTTAACCCATGCCTTTTTCTTCCCTTAGTAAAGTTCCTAAACTCATAAATATGCAAAACTTTTAGCAAAATGATCAAGTGGTTGATTTAGAAGCATAAAGAAAAATGAAGCGTAGTATAAATAGTATGTATGAATATTGTATTCTGGACCTTATGTAGTTTCATCCGGGCGTTTTCTTTTCATCGGAATCAAAGCCCAGCATCACTTTTGCTTAGAATTCCTGTATAACCTTGTCCTTAGTCATTAGGGAGGAATTTGTAATGCCACTAAGGAGGCATAATGATAACTCTATCACCTGAACGTTTGTCAATGGTTTTCCAATTCTTCTTTTTGAGCTTGACGTCTTGCTTTTTCAATTGATTGATTCATTTTCTAAATCACGGATATAATGTTTTTTAACACCACTTGTTTGGCGGAGAGTGAAGAGATAGAGTTCGTCAAACGCGGTGTTGTTTTATCTCTTCACTCTTCCGCCAAACGGTGGTGTTAAAAAAAAAAAAGATATGTCGGAGATTTAGAAAATGAGTCAATCAATGAAAAATGCGAGACATCAAGCTCTCAAAAAGAAGAATTGGAAAAAGCCATTGACAAACGTTTCAAGGTGATATAGTTACGTCATTATGCCTCCTTAGTGGGCATTACAAATTCCTCCCTAATGACTAACGACAAGGTTATAAAGGGAATTCTAAGCAAAAGTTTTCGATGAAAGGAAAACGGCATGGATGGAACTACATAAGGCCTGTAATACAATATTTATACATATTATTCATACTACGCTTGATTTTTCTTTATGCTTTCTAAATCAACCACTTGATCATTCTGCTAAAAAGTTTTGCATAATTATGAGTTTAGGAACCTTACTAAGGGAAGAAAAGACATGCATGTTAAAGAAACAAAAGGCAACCAGAGGTGCCTCGAAAGTGGAAGAGCTCAACCGTAAGTGGAAGAGTTCACCCGTTAGTTAAGTTCTAGATTCAATCGCTCGCAAGAATTTGTTTACATGAAGACGCTGAATTATTGTTTGAATGGCTCTCAAGTCTCAAGCAATATGTAGGCTTTAAATATGTTGGGTATAATCTTGATGGGCCAAGTATGTGGGTCAATGTATCTGTATTTGGACTGTTGTTATGTGAATAAAAAGTGTGGGTTTACTAGTTCCTTGGTATGACCGAGTATTGTGGAAGACCAAGTAATTCTCCACATGATGTTGGCTCCTATTTAGTAGGAATAAGTGGTGCACGTTACTTTGTTAAGTATTCTAATATTTTAGTATAAATAGAGTAGGGTATCTCTATTGTAAAGTTGAATCTGTTTTCCATATTTACAGCAAGTAATATACAATATTAGTAAGTAATACACGAGAGTCGATTTATGGTATTGGCTATGAGTGTGTTTGTCGTATGTCAAAGGAAGGCTGATTCCTTCAAAATACATTATGTTTCCATATCTTTGTAATCCTTTAACGGATCTTAATTGATCCCTATTGGTGCTTAACATGTTGGAAGCTAATATAATTCACCTTTTGCACCAAAAAAAAATATGTATTTTACATGTTTTACGTAGTTAATTAGTTCTTAATTTGATTTAAAATCAAGTTTAGCTTTCACTCTTTACTATTGCCTCAATTTGCTTTAATCTTTCATGTGTTTTTAGTCTTCCTTTATAAGACTTAATTTACTTTTATATAAGCTCGGAAAGCTTATCATAGCTTTTCCTAAGCTTATTCTTTGTTTTCAACATTTTCTAAAAAGTCTAACTAAAGTCAATTCTAAGCCAAAATTGTTTTAGCTTATTTTCCTAATTCAATAGTTTAGTTTAATGTTTATTTGTTCAATTTAATCTATTTCAAATCGACTTAGTTTAGAATTGAGTTAGTTTTATAATTTAAATTGCATTTTGTCATTTTGAAGGGTGTTTGGATTTAGCTAGCTTTTAGAGTATTAATGATTTTAGGTGCTTAAATATGAGTTCACCGAGTTTTCAAATTGTTTTAAAGCCTTTACAATCAAGTTTTTAAGTTTCAAGTCTTGCTTATGGTTTTTAAAGTGTTTTTCAAATCTATTAAAACAGTACCAAAGTAGATTTTATCGAGTTTTCTTTTAGCAATTTAAGTCGATTAAGTTTGTTATAAAAATTTTAAAATTAAAAATAGTAATTTCATTAGCTTATTTAACTTGTCTCAAAAGCAAAAAATCAAAAAAATCTTTTGGTTAGGTTACCATGGTTCTAAAGTTGCTTGTCGCCTATTTTTGTCCCGCATCAAGAAGTTTTCTATCCACTTAACTTATTTATAATCTGCTTTCTTTGCTTGTTTAGTTGAAATTGATGTCTATTTTTGATTCTCTTTATAGTTACCTTTTTCGCTTAGATAGGATTTTATTTAGAGCTTATAGAGTCTGCGGTTCCCTTTTCGGTTAGATAGGATTTTTTTTGGATGCAAAAGATGAATTATATTAGCTTCCAACATGTTAAGCACCAATAGGGATCAATTAAGATCCGTTAAAGGATTACAAAGAGTTGGAAACATAACAAGTATTTTGAAGGAATCGACCTTCCTTTGACATCGACAAACATACTCATAGCCAATCGATAAATCGACTCTCATGTTTTACTTGCTAATATGGTGTATTAGTTCTTTGTAAATATGGAAAAGCGATTCAACTTTACAATAGAGATACCTACTCTATTTGTACCTAAATACTTAACAAAGTAACGTGCACCACTTATTCCTACTAAATAGCAACCAACATCATGTGGAGAATTACTTGGTCTTCCACAATACTCGGTCATACCAAGGAACGGTAAACCCACACCTTTTATTCACATAACAACAATCCAAATACAGTAAACCCACACCTTTATTCACATAACAACAATCCAAATCTGGATACATTGCCCCACATACTTGGCCCATCAAGATTATTGATATGTGTCTAAAACACATATATTTTATACTATTTTAACCCATAAAAACAACCAAAAACACACAAATGACTCTCAAAATGATACAAATTCATAAAATGTGTTTTATGTGATTCGGTACAAAAGATTGAAAAACAAGTGAAAATGATCAATTTCACAACAATTGTCGTTTTCGGTCCTCGGAGTTACACAAATTGTCAAAACTAGTCCCTAAATGTTTTAAATGAATGAAAAGTCAACTTAAGTCCTTGGGAAACCAAAATATTCACAAATGATCCTCGGATGAAAGTTTACACAAAATTGCAATTTTACCCTCAAGTTTCAAAATTGGCAAACTTAGTCCTGGTATTCAAAACATGAAATTTCACAAAATACCCTTGTACTATGCATGAACTTACAATTTGGAACATTTTGATAAACTTTTGGGAAATTTACACTTTAGTCCCCAAAGAATCCAAAATTTACACAAATGGTCCTTTTAAGCTTTAAAATGTTTTAATTAACAATATTGGTCCTTGTGTTATTATAAATGGCGGTTTGGTCCTTGTAAGAACTTTGGAAACTTGGCATAATTCATCCTCATGTTTGGCGATTTACACTTTTGGTCCTTGGGCTTATTAAGCTATACCAAACGGACACCCTTATTAAATACCCAAGTCCACTAACCCCTAGGCCCAATCCTTCCCAAGCCCAACAAACAAACCCGTCTGTTATTAATTTCGGTCAAAAGTCAAACAAGCAAAACCGCCAAACACCATTCACGTCTCTCCCATTCTCAGTGATCCACGAAACCGGTGGTTTGTGCCACCACCCCCCTCCACTTGACTTCATACCCTACTCCTTTCCACCTCACAAACCTATCCCACACCTCATTAAATGCTTCCCACCATATCACAAGCAACCTTTTCACCCTTTCCCTGTTTTTCTCCTGCACTCAATCTACTTGACCCCAAGCTCAAAAAGCTTCTCAACTTGTTCCTCCACCTCTACAAGCATACAAGAGGCATTAATTGCATCTCAAACCGCCTCAAGTTGTCAAATAAGACTTTGGCGCCAAAAGAGTTTTAAATGGTTGAGATCAAATTGGACATCATCAAGGGTCAAGATTGAAAGAAAAGACTTAGGAGTGGTCTCCAAGACTACCGAGACTATAAAAGAGAGAAGAAAGAGCGAAGACTAGCTACCTTGGCCTTAAGCCAATGTCACCTTAGACTAGTGTAATTTTTAATGCTTTCATTTAAATTAAATGTCATTTACAAGTTTTAATTAGTGTAATGGAACTCATATTAGTGTAATATAATTCTAATCTCGCTTTAATTATAAGTCTCTTTTACATTTCAAGTTTTCATAATTTCCTTTATTTCAAGTTATTTGCATTTACATTGGATTATTGTTGTTTGATGGACTCATATAAGTCACTTAAGCTCTGAAAAGCTTAATTAGCTTTTAGAAACCTTAAATCGACTTAGTCTTTATAAAACCAAAAATCATTAAAAATAGAGAAAATACAATGGAAAATCAAAATGTGAGTTCTTGGGTGATACTGACTTGGAGCATGGTTCATAATGGATTGCCATGGTTTAGGGCTTCATGGGAAGGCAGTAGGATAGTTAGTGTTCATTGGTTCCATGATCTCGCTTTGATCACTTGTAAGCAATTTCTTCCATTTCGCTTTTCTAATTTTCGGTCTTTAATCGGTCTTGATTTTCATATTTTCATGTTGATGTGTTATTATGTAGTGATATTATAGCTTTAAATCGGTTGTTATGTTTTGGAATTTGGTTATGCTTAAATTTCCATTTTGACTATCTCATATGCTTGATTTTTGATAATCATGGTTTAAACCTTGTGTGACTACTTGTTTAAGCTTTAAAGGTTCTAATTTAACAGATGAAGGCACATGGATTTGATAAAATTGGTGTATTCATCCTATGTAATGAAAAGCTTAGTTAAATTCCATTTAAGGATTGTTTGGTTTTGATAGATGATCCGAGTTACAGGATATGTATGGTGTTTTTTCTTGATTGATGTATGCCTTATATGACTAAAGTGACTCAATGAAACATTAACTTAAGAGTATAGCATGGTAAATAGTCAAAATCACATTTGACTGTTTCATTATGAGTATTTTGAAGTTGTCACAACCTTAAATCTTGCTAATGTGCTTATAAGTTGTTAATACTTGTTTATTTCATGTTCTTGTAGCTTATTATAGCTTATTAGTTGTTAAATTCAGATCAAAGTTGATCAAAGTCAACTTTGATCATAAACTTAAAAGTCAAATTTTCAAATAGTCATTTTGAATAAAAGTTAGAATTTTGTGTGGATTCAATATTAAGATTTAGTCTTAATCCTTTTAGGATATCAAAATATAGTTGCTTAATTAAAATATAAAAATACTAGTTCATCATTTCTCGAGCTTTTTAAGTACTTATTTCCTAGCTTATTTTAGCTACTTGTTCAAAATCCATGCCACATGCACGTTTATCTGTCAAGTTAATGAGCTTGCATAAGCTTCATTACTTGGTCCTAGCTTGTGTACTTTATTGTTTTGTGTAGCTTATCTGCCTAGTTGTTATATTCATGCTTACTTTTACATTTTAGCTTATCTAGATAGCTTAATCAACCAAATCCTTTTATCCCAATCATCCACTTCACTTAAGCAAGCGGTGAAGTGGAGTTGATATCAAAAGCTTATAAAAAGCTCCTTACTAAGACTTGAGCTTGTGAGCTTTAGCTTTTCACAAAGCTAAGCAACCATATTCTCTAGTTCTCGTAGAGTTGAGCTTAATGAGCTTATTTGATAAGTTTTTAGAAGCTTATTGTTTGCTCATTCATAACAATGGATCGGTTAAAACCATGAACTTGCACCATTTCCAATAAGCTTCTAACAAGCTCATTAGTAATCACAAGCTTTGTGTGGCTTGGCTTTTCATGAAGCCTAGCAACCCAATGGTTTTGCTCTTATTTCACCTTGTAGCTTATTTACCAAGTAGCTAGAACTTATCATTTTTCATCGTTATCTTTGAGTCTCTCATTAAGTATTTAGTAGCATCTTCATAAGCTAACAAAAAGCTCATCCTTTATTGTGAAATTAGTCTCTTTTAGAAGCTAACCAACCAGTTAATAAGGTCCAATGCTTAAAACCCATTTTGCGACTTGTATTAAGTAAGTCCATCTTTTGTTTGTCCCATTTTCTAAGTGTCGGATAGCCATGGGGAGACTTTTCATAAGCTTCCTACAAGCTCACTAGTGGACCCCACTAGGTGAGCTTGGGCTTTGGAAAGCCAACCAAACATCTTGCAACTTTAATTCACATTTGGCTTTTAAGCTTATTTAATAAGCTTAAATTGCCCAACTAAAAGGTTGCAGGGGTGTTTGGGATGCATGTACACGAATTGCTTATTTGCTTATATGAGCTTATTGGCTTATCTCGATTGTATCATACTTATAAATATTAGTCCATATTACTTGTACATAATCTATCTTTTGCTTTCTTTACCTTTGTTTTCCTTTTTCAAGCTTATTTTAAGCTTGAGACCCAACAGTCAAGCCAAAAGCTCAACTGTTGGACTCATAAGCTTATGATCAACTTATTTCTTTAGTTTGTAAAGTTCCTTTTCATCAAATATGTATAATAAAAGTAATTATTTAGTTCTAGAAAAGAAAAACCAATAAGACCCTTTAAACCATAAGTTATAGCTTCTATTTAGGAGTTTGAGCTTAATTATTTAATGTTATGGAAATAAGCTCCCACACGAGCTTATTTCCAAGTTTTGGATAAGTTGGTTTTATTAAAGTTACATATTTTAGCTTAATATACGAGTTTGCAAAAAGAAAATCAAAAATAAAATGTTTGGCAAAAGGGGTAGGTCAAGGTTCGAACATGAGACCTCCCCTTAGAGTGATAGTGTGTACTGGATACCATTGCCCTTGGGACTTGTCTCGTTAAAACCTTGCACAATCTATCTCTTATATACTCCTTTGTTCATTTTAGCTTATACGAGATTTTAGCTTATTTGTAGCTTATTCGTAGTAGCTTTTTCGTGTTTGTATTTTTAATAAATTTGTATTAGTATAAAGTATTTTTACAAAAGTTTGATTTTTCTAATTAGTTTTAGTATTTTTAAACATTTAATTAGTGTTTTATAGTAATTAATTCATAATAAAAATATAAAAGTCTAAAAATATAAATCTTTTTCTAAAATTTTCTTTTATCATATAGTATGTAATAAAATTAGTTTTACACTCGTAGGCCTTTTATTTCATAAATTTTACGTTTATCTTGCGCTCCAAAGTAATTTTTAATAAATAACGCTCGTTTCATTTTAAATAACGTTTTTAGACAATTTGAGTTTACGTTTTAGTTAAAATAGTTTATTTAAGTTATTTTGTTTTATAAATAAACGTTCATCGATCTGTAAAAATAGTGATAGCGTTTATTTAATAGATTTTAATTTTTATTTTCTTTAATTTGCATTTAAGTCGCTAAGACATGCAAATCCTTACTATAGTTATAATCGTTTTGTTTTACACGTTTACGTTTAATCTAAGTTAAACGTCGTTTGTATATCTTTTAAATTTTTAGGTTTCGATTATGCGATTTTATTGATGTAGGCGTGATGAGCTATTACTATTCACATTCCTAGTGTTAGTCAATCGATTCTGTTTTCCTATACTAATATTATTTTCAACAATTCACAAGTCATTGTATTCGAGGATATCACGCCTCACCGGGACATAAGCGATCCAAGGATATTTTAAATCCTTGGTAAACTTGCATTTTCTCTCCGGTGTCGCCTTTTATCATCTATTACGGTTGACCGTTCATAAGCGGTTGATAAGTGTGACGGAGAAATAAAAGAAGGTAGTTCGGAGAAATCAAATTTTAGGCGCCCATTGCGGGGGAGGCTAGTCGTATTATGACTTGTATTTTGTACTTTGTTGAAATACCTATCCTTGTATGTAAATTACATATACTTCATTTCATATAAACAATATAAAATACAAAAAGATTTTATGGTTGAAATCTATCATGCTTTGATTTAACATTTGAAATACAATTTTCCTAATCTTGATATTCCTAGGTCTAAATTTTGGCTAAACACCATGTTTACACTAAAAAGGATTTCTTGTGCATAGTATAATTCACGGAATGTGATAGATTAGGTTTAAATCGAAATCATATATTAAAAATCTCATTTAGGTTTTATTTTTAGCCATTTCTTTGTATATATATATATATCTTAGTTAAAAATACAAAATTACATTTTTCAATCCCATTCATATTATATCAAAACCCAAAAGATTCTTCCCGCTTTATCTTCATAATTTCGGGGTCGAGTGAACCCCACTCCAATTTCTCGTCAAATCATTTTCATTTTTCTTACCCATTTCTACCACCTAAGTGTGGGGTGTGCCCCATTTCGTACATAGATTTATAAAACGTTGAAAATTGTAAATATTAAAAAAAAAATAATCAATGTTGTGTTTCTACACTTAGCTAGTAAATGTTATCTTTTACGTTCTAAGATTCGGCATAATAGTAGGGACTTTGAATATTGAGGACAATATTCATTTCTAAGTGTGGGGAAATTAAAATTTTGATCATAAATGTACCCTTTTAGTCCCTTTTCCCCAAAATGGCCAAATTTTAAAATTTTTTTAGTGGAAGTACTATGTACTAAACACAACAAATGGTAATCATCCACCATGTCTAACCCACATAAGGATTGGCTAATCCGAGAGCAAACGGCTCTTGGTAAAGATATCTCAAATCCGTTTATGGCTTGCAATTTGCCCAAAATTGTATGGTGTTCAACTCACCATATCCTAAAAAGTGAAGAGTTGGCTAGCCCATAAGTTTATGGCTTGTGGTAAAGGCGATGGAAAATCCATAATTGGTAATCACTCACCAAAGATAATATTAATAATTTATCTAAGAGTTGGCTAGTCCGAAGCAACGGCTTCGGTAAAGACAAATCAAAACCGTTGACGACTTATGATTTGCTCAAAATCATTTGGTTATCATTGTACCAAGGTTCTTACTTGAACTAAAACAATTGGCTACTCCGAGTGATGGCTTTTGGTAAAGAGTTTTCAAATCCATTAAGTTTTAAATAAAAGATTGCTAGGGACTAGCAATAGTTTAGTGTGGGGATTTGATATGTGTCTAAATACACATATATTTTATACTATTTTAACCCACAAAACAACCAAAACACACAAATGACTCACAAAATGTTATAAATATCATAAAAATGTGTTTTATGTGATTCGGTACAAAAGATTGAAAACAAGTGAAAATGATCAATTTCACAACAATTGTCGTTTTCGGTCCTGAGTTACACAAATTGTCAAAACTAGTCCCTAAATGTTTTAAATGAATGAAAAGTCAACTTAAGTCCTTGGGAAACCAAAATATTCACAAATGATCCACGGATGAAAGTTTACACAAAATTGCAATTTTACCCTCAAGTTTCAAAATTGGCAAACTTAGTCCTGGGTATTCAAAACATGAAATTTCACAAAATACCCTTGTACTATGCATGAACTTACAATTTGGAACATTTTGATAAACTTTTGGGAAATTTACACTTTAGTCCCCAAAGAATCCAAAATTTACACAAATGGTCCTTTTAAGCTTTAAAATGTTTTAATTAACAATATTGGTCCTTGTGTTATTATAAATGGCAGGTTTGGTCCTTGTAAGAAGTTTGGAAACTTGATAATTCGGTCCCTCATGTTTGGCGATTTACACTTTTGGTCCTTGGGTTATTAAGCTATAAAACCAAACGGACACCTTTATTATTATACCCAAGTCCAACTAACTCCTAGGCCCAATCCTTCCCTTCCCAACAAACAAACCCCTCCGTTATTAATTTCGGTCAAAAAGTCAAACAAGCAAAACCGCCAAACATTTACATGCACGTCTCTCCCATCTGTTAATCACAAACCCGGTGGTTTTGTGCCACCTCCACTGTCTCCACACTCATACCCTACTCCTTTCCACCTCACAAACCTATCCCACACCTCATTAAATGCTTCCCACCATCTCACAAGCAACCTTTTCACCCTTTCCCTGCCTTTTTTCTGAACTCAATCTACTTGACCCCAAGCTCAAAAAGCTTCTCAACTTGTTCCTCCACCTCTACAAGCATACAAGAGGCATTAATTGCATCTCAAACCGCCTCAAGTTGTCAAATAAGACTTTGGCGCCAAAAGAGTTTTAAATGGTTGAGATCAAATTGGACATCATCAAGGGTCGAGATTGAAAGAAAAGACTTAGGAGTGGTCTCCAAGACTCTTGAGACTATAAAGAGAAAAAAGATAGAAGAATAGCTACCTTGGCCTTAAGCACAATGTCACCTTAGACTAGTGTAATTTTAATGCTTTCATTTAAATTAAATGTCATTTACAACTTTAATTAGTGTAATGGAACTCATATTAGTGTAATATAATTCTAATCTCGGTTTAATTATAAGTCTCTTTTACATTTCAAGTTTTCATAATTTCCTTTATTTCAAGTTATTTGCATTTACATTGGATTATTGTTGTTTGATGGACTCATATAAGTCACTTAAGCTCTGAAAAAGCTTAATTAGCTTTTAGAAACCTTAAATCGACTTAGTCTTTATAAAAGCAAAATCATTAAAAATAGAGAAAATACAATGGAAAATCAAAATGTGAGTTCTTGGGTGATCTGACTTGGAGCATGGTTCATAATGGATTGCCATGGTTTAGGGCTTCATGGGAAGTCAGTAGGATAGTTAGTGTTCATTGGTTCCATGATCTCGGCTTTGATCACTTGTAAGCAATTTCTTCCATTTCGCATTTCTAATTTTCGTCTTTAATCGGTCTTGATTTTCATATTTTCATGTTGATGTGTTATTATGTAGTGATATTATAGCTTTAAATCGGTTGTTATGTTTTGGAATTTGGTTATGCTTAAATTTCCATTTTGACCGTCTCATATGCTTGATTTTTGATAATCATGGTTTAAACCTTGTGTGACTACTTGTTTAAGCTTTAAAGGTTCTAATTTAACAATGAAGGCCTGTGGATTTGATAAAATTGGTGTATTCAGGTCCTATGTAATGAAAAGCTTAGTTAAATTCCATTTAAGGATTGTTTGGTTTTGATAGATGATCCGAGTTCTGAGGATATGTATGGTGTTTTCTTAATTGATGTATGCCTTATATGACTAAAGTGACTCAATGAAACATTAACTTAAGAGTATAGCATGGTAAATAGTCAAAATCACATTTATTGTTTCATTATGAGTATTTTGAAGTTGTCACAACCTTAAATCTTGCTAATGTGCTTATAAGTTGTTAATACTTGTTTATTTCATGTTCTTTTAGCTTATTATAGCTTATTAGTTGTTAAATTCAGATCAAAGTTGATCAAAGTCAACTTTGATCATAAACTTAAAAAGTCAAATTTTCAAATAGTCATTTTGAATAAAATGTATAATTTTGTGTGGACTCAATGTTAAGTTTTAGTCTTAATCCTTTTAGGATTTCAAAATATAGTCGCTTAATTAAAATATAAAAATACTAGTTTGTCATTTCTTAGCTTTTTAAGTACTTATTTCCTAGCTTATTTTAGCTACTGTTCAAAAACCATGCCACATGCACGGTTTAGGTGTCAAGTTAATAAGCTTGCATAAGCTTCATTACTTGGTCCTAGCTTGTGTACTTTCTTCGTTTTGTGTAGCTTATCTAGCCTAGTTGTTATATTCATGCTTACTTTTACCTTTTAGATTATCTAGATAGCTTAATCAACCAAATCCTTTTGTCCCATCATCCACTTCATCAAGAAAACGGTGAAGTGAGTTGTTATCAAAAGCTTATAAAAAGCTCCTTACTAAGATTGAGCTTGTGAGCTTTAGCTTTTTAGAAGCTAAGCAACCATATTCTCTAGTTCTCGTAGGTTGAGTATTAATGAGCTTATTGGATAAGTTTATAGCTTATTGTTTGCTCATTCATAATTTAGAAAACCATGAACTTGCACCATTTCCATAGCTTCTAACAAGCTCATTAGTAATCACAAGCTGTGTGGCTTGGCTTTTAGGAAGCCTAGCAACCCATTTATGGTTTTGCTCTTAACTTTCACCTTGTAGCTTATTTACATAGGCTCAAGTAGCTAGAACTTATCATCATTTCATCGATGTATTTTGAGTCTCTGGTACCGAGTATTTATAACATCTTCATAAGCTAACAAAAGCTCATCCTGTTGACCCGACCAGAAATTAGTCTCTTTAGAAGCTAACCAACCAGTTAATAAGGTCCGGTCAAAACCCATTTTGCGACCTATTAAGTAAGTCTCAATAGGCTTTTGTTTGTCCCATTTTTCTAAGTGTCACGGATAGCCATCTTACTCGAAAATGGAGACTTTTCATAAGCTTCCTACAAGCTCACTAGTGGACCCCACTAGGTGAGCTTGGGCTTTGGAAAGCCAACCAGAATAACTTGCAACTTCAATTCATAACTTGGCTTTTAAGCTTATTTAATGAGCTTAATTGTGCCAACTAAAGGTTGCGAGGAGTGTTTGGGATCGCATGTACTTTGGGATTGCTTATTTGCTTATATGAGCTTATTGGCTTATCTCAAGACATCATACTTATAAATATTGTCCATATACTTGTTTTAATCTATCTTTTCCTTTCTTTACCTTTGTTTTCCTTTTTCAAGCTTGTTTTAAGCTTATGACCCAACAGTAAGCCAAAAGCTCAATCTGTTGGTCATAAGTCGTGAAACAACTTATTTCTTTAGTTTGTAAAGTTCCATTTTCTTCAAATATGTATAATAAAAGTAATTAGATAGTCAAGAAAAGAGAAAACCAATAAGACCCTTTAACTATAAGTTATAGCTTCTATTTAGGAGTTTGAGCTTAATAAGTTAACTGTTATGGAAATAAGCTCCCACGAGCTTATTTCCAAATTTTGGATAAGTTGGTTTTATAAAAGTTACATATTTTAGCTTAATATACGCTTTGCAAAAGAAAATCACAAAAATAAAATGTTTGGCAAAAGGGAGGTCAAGGTTCGAACATGCGACCTCCCCTTTGGGAGTGATAGTGTGGTACCGATAACCATTGCCCTTGGGTCTTTCTCGTTAAAACCTTGCACAATCTATCTCTAATATCGTTTTATTCATTTTAGCTTAAACGAGATTTTAGCTTATTTGTAGCTTATTCGTAGTAGCTTTTTCGTGTTTGTAATTTTAATAAATTTGTATTAGTATAAAGTATTTTTACAAAAGTTTGATTTTTCTAATTAGTTTTAGTATTTTTAAACATTTAATTAGTGTTTTATAGTAATTAAATCATAATAAAAATATAAAAGTCAAAAAATATAAATCTTTTTCTAAAATTTTCTTTTATCATATATTATGTAATAAAATTAGTTTTACACTCGTAGGCCTTTTATTTCATAAATTTTACGTTTTATCTTGCGCTCAACAGTATTTTTAAAATAACGCTGCGTTTTAGTTTTAAGTAACGTTTTTAGACATTTTGAGTTTACGTTTTAGTTAATATAGTTTATATAAGTTATTTTGTTTTAAAATATAACGTTCATCGATCTGTAAAAATAGTGATAGCGTTTATTTAATAGATTTTAATTTTATTTTCTTTAATTTGCATTTAAGTCGCTAAGACATGCAAATCCTACTATAGTTATAATCGTTTTGTTTTTACACGTTTACGTTTAATCTAAGTTAAACGTCGTTTGTATATCTTTTAGATTTTTAGGTTTCGATTGTGCGATTTTATTGATGTAGTTGTGATGAGCTATTGCTATTCACATTCCTAGTGTTAGTCAATCGATTCTGTTTTCCTATACTAATATTATTTTCAACAATTCACAAGTCATTGTACCGTAACGTCACGCCTCACGGGACATAAGCGATCCAAGGATATTTTAAATCCTTGGTAAACTTGTATTTTCTCCCGGCCGCCGCCTTTTATCATCTGTTACGGTTGACCGCTCATAAGCGGTTGATAAGTGTGACGGAGAAATAAAAGAAGGTGGTTCGGGAGAAATCAATATACCCAACATATTTAAAGCTTACATATTGTTCGAGACTTGAGCCACTCAAACAATAACTCAGCGTCTTTCTTGTAAAACAAATTCTTGCGAGCCGATTGATTCAAGAATTTAGCGCCGGTGAACTCTTCCACATTCAGTTGAGCTCTTCCACTTTCGAGGCACCTCACAGTTTGCCTTTTGTTTCTTTAACCCATGACGCCTTTTCTTCCCTTAGTAAAGTTCCTAAACTCATAAATATGCAAAACTCTTTAGCAAAATGATCAAGTGGTTGATTTAGAAAGCATAAAGAAAATGAAGCGTAGTATAAATAGTATGTATGAATATTGTATTACAGACCTTATGTAGTTTCATCGGGCCGTTTTCTTTTCATCGAATCAAAGCATCACTTTGCTTAGAATTCCTGTATAACCTTGTCCTTAGTCATTAGGGAGGAATTTGTAATGCCCGCTAAGGAGGCATAATACGTAACTCTATCACCTTGAACGTTTGTCAATGGTTTTCCAATTCTTCTTTTTGAGCTTGACGTCTTGCTTTTTCAATTGATTGATTCATTTTCTAAATCACGGTTATCTTGTTTTTTTAACACCATTGTTTGGCGGAGAGTGAAGAGATGAGAGTTCGTCAAACGCTGGTGTTGTTTTATCTCTTCACCTCCCGCCAAACGGTGGTGTTAAAAAAACGATTATATCCGGAGATTTAGAAAATGAGTCAATCAATGAAAAAGGCGAGACATCAAGCTCTCTAAAAGAAGAATTGGAAAAGCCATTGACAAACGTTCAAAGTGATAGAGTTACGTCATTATGCCTCCTTAGTGGGCATTACAAATTCCTCCCTAATGACTAAGGACAAGGTTATAAAGGAATTCTAAGCAAAAGTGATGCCGGCTTTGATTCCGATGAAAAGAAAACGGCATGGATGGAACTACATAAGGTCTCAGAATACAATATTTATACATATTATTCATACTACGCTTGATTTTTCTTTATGCTTTCTAAATCCACAACTTGATCATTTTGCTAAGAAGTTTTGCACAATTATGAGTTTACTGAACTCTTACTAAGGGAAGAAAAAGACATGCGAGTTATAGAAACAAAAGGCAACTGTGAGGTGCCTCGAAGTGGAAGAGCTCAACCGAAGGTGGAAGGGTTCACCCGTTAGTTAAGTTCTAGAATCAATCGGCTCGCAAGAATTTGTTTACAGTGAAGACGATGAGTTATTGTTTGAGTGGCTCTCAAGTCTCAAGCAATATGTAAGCTTTAAATATGTTGGGTATAATCTTGATGGGCCAAGTATGTGGGGCAATGTATCTGTATTTGGACTGTTGTTATGTGAATAAAAGGTGTGGGTTTACCAGTTCCTTGGTATGACCGAGTATTGTGGAAGACCAAGTAATTCTCCACATGATGTTGGCTGCTATTTAGTAGGAATAAGTGGTGCACGTTACTTTGTTAAGTATTCTAGTATTTTAGTATAAATAGAGTAGGGTATCTCTATTGTAAAGTTGAATCAGTTTTCCATATTTACAGCAACTAATACACCATATTAGCAAGTAATACATGAGAGTCGATTTATCGTATTGGCTATGAGTATGTTTGTCGTATGTCAAAGGAAGGCTGATTCCTTCAAAATACTTGTTATGTTTCCAACTCTTTGTAATCCTTTAACGGATCTTAATTGATCCGTTAAAGGATTCTAAGATATGAAACATAGCAGGTGACCTGAAGAATCGACCTTCTTGACACGACAAACATCATAACCATAATCGACTGCACACTGCTAATATGTGACTGGCGTAACATGGAAAGCGATTCAACTTGCAAGAGATACCTGTCACTACTAAAATACTGAACATGCAATGCAGTGCTGCCACTGTCAGGGCCACATCGTGTGCTGCGGTCTTCCTGACACGCCGGAGCCTGGTACAAACCCACCTGTTCACCACACCTGCCGATCAAATCTGACCACACCTAACCATAGCCCGTCAAATATAGCCCATATTTAAAGCCTACATGTTGCGAGACTTGAGGCCACTCGAGCAATAACTCGGCGTCTTCACTGTAAACAAATTCTTGCGACACGATTGATTCTGGAATTTAAGCGCCGGGTGAACTCTTCCACCTTACGGTTGAGCTCTTCCACTTCGAGGCACCTCACGGTTGCCTTTTGTTTCTTTAACCCGCATGCCTTTTTCTTCCCTTAGTAAAGTTACTAAACTCATAATTATGCAACTTTTAGCAAAATGATCAAGTGGTTGATTTAGAAAGCATAAAGAAAAATGAGCGTAGTATGAATAATATGTATGAATATTGTATTCTGACCTTATGTAGTTTCATCCGGGCGTTTCTTTTCATCGGAATAAAGCCGGCATCACTTTTGCTTAGAATTCCATGTATAACCTTGTCCTTAGTCATTAAGGAGGAATTTGTAATGCCCACTAAGAGGCATAATGGCGTAACTCTATCACCTTGAACGTTTGTCAATGATTTTTCCAATTCTTCTTTTTCGAGCTTGACGTCGCTTTTTCCATTGATTGACTCATTTTCTAAATCACGGATATCTTTTTTTAACACCACCGTTTGGCGGAGAGTGAAGAGATGAGTTACGTCAAGCAAAGTGGTGTTGTTTTATCTCTTCACTCTCCCGCCAAGCGGTGGTGTTCAAAAAACAAGATATCCGGAGATTTAGAAAATGAGTCAATCAATGAAAAAGCGTTACATCAAGCTCTCAAAAAGAAGAATTGGAAAAAGCCATTGACAAACGTTTCAAGGTGATAGAGTTACGTCATTATGCCTCCTTAGTGGGCATTACAAATTCCTCCTAATGACTAAGGACAAGGTTATAAAGGGAATTCTAAGCAAAAGTGATGCCGCTTTGATTCGATGAAAAGAAACGGCATGGATGGAACTACATAAGGTCTCAGAATACAATATTTATACATATTATTCATACTACGCTGATTTTTCTTTATGCTTTCTAAATCAACCACTTGATCATTTTGCTAAAAGTTTTGCATAATTATGAGTTTAGGAACTCTTACTAAGGGATGAAAAGACGTGCGGTTAAAGAAACAAAAGGCAACTAGGAGGTGCCTCGAAGTGGAAGAGCTCAACCGTAAGGTGGAAGAGTTCACCCGTTAGTTAAGTTTTAGAATCAATCGGCTCGCAAGAATTTGTTTACAGTGAAGACGCTGAGTTATTGTTTGAGTGGCTCTCAAGTCTCAAGCAATATGTAGGCTTTAAATATGTTGGGTATAATCTTGATGGGCCAAGTATGTGGGTAAATGTATCTGTATTTGGACTGTTGTTATGTGAATAAAAGGTGTGGGTTTACTAGTTCCTTGGTATGACCGAGTATTGTGGAAGACCAAGTAATTCTCCACATGATGTTGGCTCCTATTTAGTAGGAATAAGTGGTGCACGTTACTTTGTTAAGTATTCTAGTATTTTAGTATAATTAGAGTAGGGTATCTCTATTGTAAAGTTGAATCTGTTTTCCATATTTACAGCAAGTAATATACCATATCAGCAAGTAATACCCGAGAGTCGATTTATGGTATTGGCTATGAGTATGTTTGTCGTATGTCAAAGGAAGGTGATTCCTTCAAAATACATTATGTTTCCATATCTTTGTAATCCTTTAACGGATCTTAATTGATCCCTATTGGTGCTTAACATGTTGGAAACTAATATAATTCACCTTTTGCACCCAAAAAAAAATATATGTATTTTACATGTTTTACAGATTTAATTAGTTCTTAATTTCGATTTAAAATCAAGTTTAGCTTTCACTTTTACTATTGTTTCATGTGTTGTTAGTCTTCCTTTATAAGACTTAATTTACATTTATATAAGCTCGGGAAAGCTTATCATAGCTTTTCCTAAGCTTATTCTTTGTTTTCAACCATTTTCTAAAAAGTCTAACTAAAGTCAATTCTAAGCCAAAATTGTTTTAGCTTATTTTCTGAATTCAATATTTTAGTTTAATGTTTATTTTTTCAATTTAATCTATTTCAAATCAGCCTAGTTTAGAATTCAGTTAGTTTTAGAATTTAAATTGCATTTTGTCATTTTGAAGGGGTGTTTGGATTTAGCTAGCTTTTAGAGTATTAATGATTTAGGTGCTTAAATATGAGTTCACTGAGTTTTCAAATTGTTTTTAAAGCCTTGACAATCAAGTTTTTAAGTTTCAAGTCTTGCTTATGGTTTATTAAAGTGTTTTTTCAAATATGTTAAAACAGTACCAAAATAGATTTTATCAGTTTTCTTTTAGCAATTTAAGTCAGTTAAGTTTGTTATAAAAATTTTAAAAATTAAAATAGTAATTTCATTAGCTTATTTAACTTGTCTCAAAAGCAAAAAATCTTTTGGTTAAATTTGCCATGGTTCTAAAGTTGCTTGTCCGGCCTATTTTTGTCACCGCATCGATAAGTTTTCATCCACTTAACTTATTTATAATCTGCTTTGGTCGCTTGTTTAGTTGAAATTGATGTCTATTTTTGATTCTCTTTATAGTTACCTTTTCGCTTAGATAGGATTTTATTTAGAGCTTATAGAGCTGCAGTTCCCCTTTTCGCTTAGATAGGATTTTTTTTGGGTGCAAAGATGAATTATATTAGCTTCCAACATGTTAAGCACCAATAAGGATCAATTAAGATCCGTTAAAGGATTACAAAGAGTTGGAAACATAACAAGTATTTTGAAGGAATCGACTTTCCTTTGACATCGACAAACATACTCATAGCCAATCGATAAATCGACTCATGTATTACTTGCTAATATGGTGTATTAGTTCTTTGTAAATATGGAAAACCGATTCAACTTTACAATAGAGATACCTACTCTATTTATACTAAAATACTAGAAAACTTAACAAAGTAACATGCACCACTTATTCCTACTAAATAGCGACCAACATCATGTGGAGAATGCTTGGTCTTCCACAATACTCGGTCATACCAAGAACTGGTAAACCCACACCTTTATTCACATAACAACAATCAAATCTGATACATTGCCCACATACTTGGCCCATCAAGATTATACCCAACATATTTAAAGCTTACATATTGCTTGAGACTTGAGGCCACTCAAACAATAACTTCAGCGTCTTCGTAAACAAATTCTTGCGAGCCGATTGATTCTAGAATTTAATCGCGGGTGAACTCTTCCACCTTCGGTTGAGCTCTTCCACTTTCGAGGCACCTCACAGTTGCCTTTTGTTTCTTTAACCGCATGCCTTTTCTTCCCTTAGTAAAGTTCCTAAACTCATAATTATGCAAAACTTTTTAGCAAAATGATCAAGTGGTTGATTTAGAAAGCATAAAGAAAAATGAGCGTAGTATGAATAATATGTATGAATATTGTATTACGGACCTTATGTAGTTTCATCCAGCCGTTTCTTTTCATCGGAATAAAGCCGGCATCACTTTGCTTAGAATTCCATGTATAACCTTGTCCTTAGTCATTAGGGAGAATTTGTAATGCCCACTAAGGAGGCATAATGACGTAACTCTATCACCTTGAACGTTTGTCAATGATTTTTTCAATGCTTCTTTTGAGCTTGAATCGCTTTTCCATTGATTGACTCATTTTCTAAATCACGGATATCTTTGTTTTTAACACCTTTGTTTGGCGGAGGTGAAGAGATAGATATCGTCAAACATTGGTGTTGTTTTATCTCTTCACCTCCCGCCAAACGGTGGTGTTAAAAAAAAGATATCGGAGATTTAGAAAATGAGTCAATCAATGAAAAAGGCAAGACATCAAGCTCTCAAAAAGAAGAATTGGAAAAGCCATTGACAAACGTTTCAAGGTGATAGAGTTACGTCATTATGCCTCCTTAGTGGGCATTACAAATTCCTCCCTAATGACTAAGGACAAGGTTATAAAGGGAATTCTAAGCAAAAGTGATGCCGGCTTTGATTCCATGAAAAGAAAACGACATGGATGGAACTACATAAGGTCCAGAATACAATATTTATACATATTATTCATACTACGCTGATTTTCTTTATGCTTTCTAAATCAAACACTTGATCATTTTGCTAAAAGTTTTGCATAATTATGAGTTTAGGAACTCTTACTAAGGGAAGGAAAAGATGTGCAGGTTAGAGAAACAAAGAGGCAACCAGGAGGTGCCTCGAAAGTGGAAGAGCTCAACCAGAAGGTGGAAGAGTTCACCGTTAGTTAAGTTCTAGAATCAATCGGCTCGCAAGAATTTGTTTACGATGAAGACGAGTTATTGTTTGAGTGGCTCTCAAGTCTCAAGCAATATGTAGGCTTTAAATATGTTGGGTATAATCTTGATGGGCCAAGTATGTGGGTCAATGTATCTCATATTTGACCGTTGTTATGTGAATAAAAGGTGTGGGTTTACTAGTTCCTTGGTATGACCGAGTATTGTGGAAGACCAAGTAATTCTCCACATGATGTTGGCTCTATTTAGTAGGAATAAGTGGTGCACGTTACTTTGTTAAGTATTCTAGTATTTTAGTATAATTACAGTAGGGTATCTCTATTGTATAGTTGAATCTGCTTTTCCATATTTACAAGTAATATACCATATTAGCATGTAATACACGAGTCGATTTATGGTATTGGCTATGAGTATGTTTGTCGATGTCAAAGGAAGGCTGATTCCTTCAAAATACCTGTTATGTTTCCATATCTTTGTAATCCTTTAACGGATCTTAATTGATCCCTATTGGTGCTTAACATGTTGGAAGCAAATATAATTCACCTTTTGCACCCAAAAAAAAAAAATATGTATTTTACATGTTTTCTGTATTTAATTAGTTCTTAATTTCAGATTTAAAATCAAGTTTAGCTTTCACTTTTTGCTATTGTTTCATGTGTTGTTAGTCTTCCTTTATAAGACTTAATTTCTGTTTATATAAGCTCAGGAAAGCTTATCATAGCTTTTACTAAGCTTATTCTTTGTTTTCAACCATTTTCTAAAAAAGTCTAACTAAAGTCAATTCTAAGCCAAAATTGTTTTAGCTTATTTTCCGAATTCAATAGTTTAGTTTAATGTTTATTTTTCAATTTAATCTATTTCAAATCAGCCTAGTTTAGAATTCGATTAGTTTTAGAATTTAAATTGCATTTTGTCATTTTGAAGGGGTGTTTGGATTTAGCTAGCTTTTAGAGTATTAATGATTTAGGTGCTTAAATATGAGTTCACCGAGTTTTCAAATTGTTTTAAACCCTTTACAATCAAGTTTTTAGTTTCAAGTCTTGCTTATGGTTTTTAAAGTGTTTTTTCAAATCATTTAAAACAAGACCAAAATAGATTTTATCAGCTTTCTTTTAGCAATTTAAGTCGATTAAGTTTGTTATAAAAATTTTAAAATTAAAATAGTAATTTCATTAGCTTATTTAACTTGTCTCAAAAGCAAAAATCTTTTGGTTAGGTCGCCATGGTTCTAAAGTTGCTTGTCCGGCAAGAAGTTTTCTCATCCAACATCATGTGGAGAATTACTTGGTCTTCCACAATAATCGGTCATACCAAGGAACTGTAAACCCACACCTTTTATTCACATAACAACAATCCAAATACAGATACATTGCCCACATACTTGGCCCATCAAGATTATACCCAACATATTTAAAGCTTACATATTGCTTGAGACTTGAGAGCCACTCAAACAATAACTCAGCGTCTTCACTGTAAACAAATTCTTGCGAGCCGATTGATTCTAGAATTTAACTACCGGGTGAACTCTTCCACCTTCTGGTTGAGCTCTTCCACTTTCGAGGCACCTCCTGGTTGCCTTTTTGTTTCTTTAACCCGCATGCCTTTTTCTTCCCTTAGTAAGAGTTCCTAAACTCATAATTATGCAAAACTTTTTAGCAAAATGATCAAGTGGTTGATTTAGAAAGCATAAAGAAAAATGAAGCGTAGTATGAATAATATGTATGAATATTGTATTACAGACCTTATGTAGTTCCATCAATGCCGTTTTCTTTTCATCGGAATCAAAGCCGACATCACTTTTGCTTAGAATTCCTCTATAACCTTGTCCTTAGTCATTAGGGGAATTAGTAATGCCCACTAAGGAGGCATAATGACGTAACTCTATCACCTTGAAACGTTTGTCAATGGCGTTTCCAATTCTTGTTTTTCGAGCTTGACGATGCCTTTTTCCATTGATTGACTCATTTTCTAAATCACCAAATATACTTTTTCTTAACATGTTGGAAGCTAATATAATTCACCTTTTGCATCCAAAAAAAAAATCTGTATTTTACATGTTTTCTGTACTTAATTAGTTCTTAATCTTTGTTTTAAAATTGTAATTTCAGATTTAAAATCAAGTTTAGCTTTCACTTCTTACTATTGCCTCAATTTGCTTTAATCTTTCATGTGTTGTTAGTCTTCCTTTATAAGACTTAATTTCTGTTTATATAAGCTCAGGAAAGCTTATCATAGCTTTTCCTAAGCTTATTCTTTGTTTTCAACCATTTTCTAAAAAAGTCAACTAAAGTCAATTCTAAGCCAAACTTGTTTTAGCTTATTTTCTGAATTCAATAGTTTAGTTTAATGTTTATTTCTTCAATTTAATCTATTTCAAATCAGTTTAGTTTAGAATTCAGTTAGTTTTAGAATTTAAATTGCATTTTTTCATTTTGAAGGGGTGTTTGGATTTAGCTAGCTTTTAGAGTATTAATGATTTTGGGTGCTTAAATCTGAGTTCACTGAGTTTTCAAACTGTTTTTAAGGCAACCAGGAGGTGCCTCGAAAGTGGAAGAGCTCAACCAGAAGGTGGAAGAGTTCACCCGACAGTTAAATTCTAGAATCAATCGGCTCCTAAGAATTTGTTTACAGTGAAGACGCTGAGTTATTGTTTGAGTGGCTCTCAAGTCACAAGCAATATGTAGGCTTTAAATATGTTGCGTATAATCTTGATGGGCCAAGTATGTGGGTCAATGTATCTGTATTTGGACTGTTGTTATGTGAATAAAAGGTGTGGGTTTACCAGTTCCTTGGTATGACCGAGTATTGTGGAAGTTGCTTATCTGGCCTATTTTTGTCCTGCATCAGTAAGTTTTTTGTCCACTTAACTTATTTATAAGTTGTTTTGCTGCTTGTTTAGTTGAAATTGATGTATGCTTTTTGATTCTCCTTATAGCCCTTAGTCTAAGCTTAACCCGATTTACCTTTTTCGCTTAGATAGGATTTTATTTTGATAGCTTATAGAGCCCGCAGCTCCCTTTCGTGCACTTTTAGTCCGATGTACCATTGTCTCGTCAATAAGCTTAGTTCAAATCAATCTCACTTATTTGATTGACCTTAGTGTTTGAGATTTAGTTCCCTAGTAGCCTAAAGTAGAGAATTTAGCTTGTTTTGCCTTTATGTAACCTTTAGGAGCTTATTTTAGCCAAACCCCTATTCGACCCCCCTGACAACTACATCAAGGAGTCCATTTTTGTGCTTATTCTACCTTGCTTTTAGCTTATTTGATGATTTAGGAGTATAAATGCTTAATATAGTTCATTATAAGTAAGTTGGCTTATTTACTTTTAGCTTATAGAATTAGCTTCCTTTTAGCTTAGCTTATTTCCTTTACATCCCTTAGGAGTGTTTGTTTTTGCTTAATTGTTAGCTGAAATCAGTGCCTATTCAGTCTCTTTAGTGAGTTTTAAAAAGTTGTTTTTGTGACAAAGTTAGCTTATTTTAGTTTTAAAAAATTAACAGGTGATTTAGAAAATGAGTCAATCAATGGAAAAAGGCAGTACGTCAAGCTCTGAAAAAGATGAATTGGAAAAAGCCATTGAGAAACGTTTCAAGGTGATAGAGTTACGTCATTATGCCTCCTTAGTGGGCATTACAAATTCCTCCCTAATGACTAAGGACAAGGTTATAGAGGGAATTTTAAGCAAAAGTGATGCCGGCTTTGATTCCGATGAAAAGAAAACGGCATGGATGGAACTACATAAGGTCTGTAATACAATATTCATACATATTATTCATACTACGCTTGATTTTTCTTTATGCTTTCTAAATCAACCACTTGATCATTTTGCTAAAAAGTTTTGCATAATTATGAGTTTAGGAACTCTTACTAAGGGAAGAAAAAGGCATGCGGGTTAAAGAAACAAAAAGGCAACTAGGAGGTGCCTCGAAAATGGAAGAGCTCAACCGAAAGTGGAAGAGTTCACCCGTGATTAAGTTCTAGAATCAATCGGCTCGCAAGAATTTGTTTACAATGAAGACGCCGAGTTATTGTTTGAATGGCTCTCAAGTCTCAAGCAATATGTAGGCTTTAAATATGTTGGGTATAATCTTGATGGGCCAAGTGTGTGGGTCAATGTATCCGTATTTGGACTGTTGTTATGTGAATAAAAGGTGTCGGTTTACCAGTTCCTTGGTATGACCGAGTATTGTGGAAGACCAAATAATTCTCAACATGATGTTGTTGCTATTTAGTAGGAATAAGTGGTGCACGTTACTTTGTTAAGTATTCTAGTATTTTAGTATAAATAGAGTAGGGTATATCTATTGTAAAGTTGAATCTGCTTTCCATATTTATAGCAAGTAATATACCATATTAGTAATACATGAGAGTCGATTTATGGTATTGGCTATGAGTATGTTTGTCGATGTCAAAGGAAAGTCGATTCCTTTAAAATACTTGTTATGTTTCCATCTCTTTGTAATCCTTTAACGGATCTTAATTGATCCCTATTGGTGCTTAACATGTTGGAAGCTAATATAATTCACCTTTGCACAAAAAAATTATGTATTTTACGTGTTTTACGTAGTTAATTAGTACTTAATCTCGGTTTTAAAATTGTAATTTCGATTTAAAATCAAGTTTAGCTTTCACTTACTATTGCCTCAATTTGCTTTAATCTTTCATGTGTTGTTAGTCTTCATTTATAAGACTTAATTTACATTTATATAAGCTCGGGAAAGCTTATCATAGCTTTTCCTAAGCTTATTCTTTGTTTTCAACCATTTTCTAAAAAGTCAACAAAAGTCAATTCTAAGCCAAAATTGTTTTAGCTTATTTTCTGAATTCAATAGTTTAGTTTAATGTTTGTTTCTTCAATTTAATCTATTTCAAATCAGTTTAGTTTAGAATTCAGTTAGTTTTAGAATTTAAATTCCATTTTGTCATTTTGAAGGGGTGTTTGGAGTTAGCTAGCTTTTAGAGTATTAATGATTTTGGGTGCTTAAATCTGAGTTCATTGAGTTTTCAAACTATTTTTAAAGCCTTTACAATCAAGTTTTAAGTTTCAAGTCCCGCTTATGGTTTTTAAAGTGTTTTTCAAATCATAAAACAAGTACCAAAATGGATTTTATCGCTTTTCTTTTAGCAATTTATGTCGCTTAAGTTTGTTATAAAAATTTTAAAAATTAAAATAGTAATTTCATTAGCTTATTTAACTTGTCTCAAAAGTAAAAAATCTTTTGGTTAGGCTGCCATGGTTCTAAAGTTGCTTGTCCGCGAAGAAGTTTTACATCCACTTAACTTATTTATAAGTCGCTTTGTTTGCTTGTTTAGTTGAAATTGATGTCTCGCTTTTGATTCTCCTTATAGCCCTTAGTCTAAGCTTAACTTTGATTTACCTTTTTCGCTTAGATAGGATTTTATTTTGATAGCTTATAGAGCTGCAGCCCCATTTTACATCCACTTTTAGGCGCTCGATGTACCATTGTCTCGTCAATAAGTTTAGTTCAAAGTGAATCTCGACTTATTTGATTGACCTTAGTGTTTGAGATTTAGTTCCCTAGTAGCCTAGAGTAGAGAATTTAGCTTGTTTTGCCTTTATGTAACCTTTAGGAGCTTAATTTTAGCCGCCAAAACCCTATTCGACCCGCCATCTGCTGCATAAGCAAGCAATTCATTTTGTGCTTATTATACCTTGCTTTTAGCTTATTTGATGATTAAGAGTAGAAATGCTTAGTATAGTTCATTATGAGTAAGTTGGCTTATTTACTTTTAGCTTATAGAATTAGCTTCCTTTTAGCTTAGCTTATTTCCTTTGCATCCCTTAGGAGTGTTTGTTTTTGCTTAATTGTTAGCTGAAATTAATGCTTATTCAGTCTCTTTAGTGAGTTTTAAAAAGTTGTTTTCTTGATAAAGTTAGCTTATTTCTGTTTATCCTTGTCCCCCTAGCTTAATCCTCCCTCAAGGCCCCTGGTTTAGTTTTATTTAGCTTGATTAAGTTTATTTTGCTTTGCATCATTTCTGTCCCCTTTCAATTTTTAAATTCAGCTTAATTTGTTATTTTGGAAAAAGTTGTTTTCATAAATACTGTTTTAGTTTCAGCTTTTTAATAAGATTTGCGAAAGAAAAGTCAAAAATGAGAAAGGAAAGTGGAGGTCCAAGGTGAGCCAAGGTGAGCAACCTGGGACGTCAACACTATCAACATTAACCCACACCCGCCATAAAAGTCAAAAATGAGAAAGGAAAGTGGAGGTCCAAGGTGAGCCAAGGCTCGAACCTGGGACGTCAACACTATCAACATTAACCCACACCCACCATACCAACTGTGCTACTTAGGTTTAGTTTTTAAGGACACTTTTCATAGATAGCTGTTAGGAATTAGAAATTCCTGGTATTAAAGAGTCGGTCACCTCAAGTATATGTAATCGTTAGAAAGCTCGTAGTCGTAGTTATTTTAAGTTAAGTAGTATTTAGTTAAGTAACACCGTGGAGGACGGACGGTATTTACCCACCGTATGCCTCGATCTGACCCGATGTGTGGCGATTTATGTAAGACTACAAATACTCTCTACCTTCCAAGGTAGAGTTGGAGCTCATAATAATATCTTTCACTTTCTCTCACTAAGTTCCCTAAACCTCTAACTTTCTCTCTAGAATTCCATCTATATACTACTTTGTGTTATGGTTTGATGTGTATGTGAAAAGTTATATCTTACAATTGGTATCAAGAGCCATGGTTAGATCATATCTTGCACATCTTTGGATTTCTAGTGGTTTTAGGTGGTTTTGAGTTTGAAAAGTTTAGTGGTTTTTGCATCATTTGGTTGATTTCTCGGGTTAAGTTCGGATTTTGTTAGTACTTTTATGTTTAGAATCATCACAAGTGTGTAGGTTATCATTTGGTAAGCTTAAATCATCTTGGTTGGGTTGTTTTGGATTGAAAGTGATGTTTATGTGGTTTTTCATGCTAGCGACTTACTTCACGGATTAGTTTCTTCGTAGCGACTTGCTTTACAAATTTGTAGCGAGTTACGCTTCTAAACCCAGCGACTTAGATCTAGCGATTTACAAGACAAGTAGTGGACTCTCCACTACGGTAGCGACTTGTGATAGCGACTTGGTCGGTAGCGAGTTGCTCTTTAGCGACTTGTATCTTTAGCGACTTGAGTAGCAATTGTCGCCAAAATTTTGCTAGCGACTTGAGGCTTAGCGAGTTACTACTTAGCGACTTGCATTTGTCTAGCGACTTAGGACTCTAGCGACTTAGTGGTGTAGCGAATTAAGTATTAGCGACTTAGTGCATTATCTTCTAGCGACTTGAGTGATTGTTTACGGTTTTCTCTTGATTTAGTAAAATCCGTGAAAGAATCTATTTCCGGTTTAATCATAGAGTTATAAAATCCCATATAATCTGTTAACATGTCTACCAACGTTCCTACTATCATCTCCATTGTTTCCGAGGATGTTCAAGCAACTGGCTCGAGATACTCGCCCACCCATGCTTGACAGAATCGACTACGATTCTTGGGCTCAACGAATCGATTGTATTGCCTTGGAAAGGAAAATGGTGTCAACATTCTCAAATCCATTAATGAAGAACCATATCGAGTTGAGACGACTAGAGACATACTTGATACTAATGAAGATGGTACTCCTGCCACGGAATGGATGGACCTAAGATGTATGATGAGCTTGATGATAAGGATAAAAGAGATTTGATGCATATATCGTGGCTTCAACATTGTTCTTCAAGGTCTTCCTAAAGACATCTACAAGTCGATCAATCATAACACCGATGCTAAGGCGGTTTGGGATAATGTTAAGATGCTTCTCTCGGGTTCGAAATTAACTATGAAAGACAGAGAATCCCAACTCTATGATTTAATTTGAGCACTTCAAGATGAAACCGGATGAGAATGTCTATGAGTACTATGTGAGATTTCATAAGTTAGTAAATGACATGAGGAACATCGAATGACTATGCCTAACATTCAATTTGAACTCAAAATTTGTGAACAACATGAATCCCGAATGGCACAAGTTTGTTACCACTGTGAAGCTCACTAAAGGATTGAAGAATAAAACTATGAGCAACTATATGCCTTCCTCCTTGAAATGAGAGACATGCTATGTTTGAAAATTGATTCTCAATCGGTTCAAAACCAACTGTGGAGAGACAAGCTCGTCTAATGACTCAACGACTTTCTACTCAAACATCGGAATCACAACCAAAGCATCACAAGTCATACCCTTGGGTAATGGTAATCACAAAGTCATTCCCGATCCTATGTTCAAACAAGTCGATCTCGATGCTCACGTGGGTAACTTCATTAATCAACTAGCTCTTCTCATTAGTCAAAACATGAATTCTCTCCCACAAACCAACAACAACCTCGAGCGACATCTAACCCACACAATCAAGCCACTTTGTTAAAGATGGAAGGATCGTGGTGCAACCATTCGGAAAGACAAGATGATCGGGGAAGAGGTGGGCTGGGAGAGGTTATGTTGGAAACCGAATCGAGGAAGGAATGGTAACCATGGTCAAGCTAAGCCAATCAAATGTTATAAGCGTGGTGGTGAGGACACATTGCAAGGAACGCACATCTCCAAAGCGTCCACGAATCGCCGATTACTTGAGAGATAAGATCTGCGGCACAAGCTCGGGACAATGGTGCTTGCTTTGGATGAAGAGGAATTGTTTGCTTTTGCCGAGGGCAATGCCAAGACCTATGATGCGAGATGTGGATGAGCAACCTATTCGGAGATAGGTCACAATCATCGAATGCCTTTCAAGTCGGCGATTGTGATGCATACGACTCCGATGTGGATGATGGACCTCGGCACACACAATCTTTATGGCTAGCATTTCTCCAATGGTTTCTCCCAAGGTCTCTTCTTCACCACTAGCTGGCCCATCCCAAGACAAACTCATCTCGAGGTATTAAAACTATACGATATCTTGATGTGCAACAGATGCATGACAAAGTACAATCAATCGAAACTATTGAATCAAATATTGAAAATATGGGTAATATCGATATTGTCCCATATGATCAATATGTGAAACAAAGTGAAAGTGAAGTTGTACCAAGTGATGCATCTTCTGCGGTCAACAATGACTATGTTTTTATGAATACACCGCATGTGCCCCTCGATGATTCGTAATTTATGAACTAAATGCCTATAAAGAACGTGTTGCTATTTATGAACAACGTGCTAAGTTTGAGTTGACCACTCGTGAGCGGAAATGGATGACCAAGTGAGTACAAGAATTAGAAAAGTAAGTTTAGAGAAGAAGTATTGAAACAAGAATTAAATTCCTTGTAAGAAAACTTTCTAAAACAAATTAAACAAAACAAGAACTTCAAGAAAATGTGAAAATGCTTAAGCAAGAATTTAATGCAAAGGAATCAAAACTCTTGAGAGATTTTTCTAATCAAAACTTTGAAAAACAAACTTGAAAACAAGTTGTACATACAAGGAAACACCATTCGACCGCTTCACATGGTCACTAAACATCGAGTCTTAAGCGATAAGCATAGCATTCCCTTTTGAGGAACCAAATCCAGAGGTAATTAAAAGGCTAGAAATGCTCATAAGGTGCTTTATGATGGTAATGAAATCCTTAAGCCTAGGCGAGAAACCTAGTTGCGTTGAGTGCACCGAGGAAGATAAGAAATCGATGAAGTCACTAGGAAAGGATGAACAAAAATTAGATGACCCTAAATGCAAAGAGAAAAAATAATTATCACTCCCCATGACTACAAGAAGGAAAACTGGATTTCCTTGAACATGTTTAAGCCTCAAACATTGTTGACTCCGAACAAGTTTTACGAAAAAGGATTTAGATAAGCGGTCGAAAATATTGTTGAAACAAACCCCGTTATGGAAAATGCCTAGAGCGACTGTATCCTCCTAATACACCAATGCATCTTGTTCCTAGAAAATTGCCACTAAAAGCAAGACCTTAATTAGTCAATATGTTATATTTCAACTATTTGTTGATTTTGAGAAAACTTGCAAGAAAAGGATCACACCCACCGTATAACGGAAGGAGAAAGGGTTTTGAGCAAATGAAAGAATGTTATTTAACGAGGTCATGCCTTTCTTTAAACTTCTCGAAAGATCACTTTGAGAGTCTTAAAAGGGATAGAAACCGATATCAAGGGAATGGAAAAAGGAATTTGATGCAATGGTAGTCGAAGTTAGTGATTATGAGCGTGCACTAAAATATAATGAGATTGAGAGGAAGAACTTGCATACCTTAAATGAGACTCTTATTTCGAATGTGTTGCTCAAGAAATTTTTTCAACGCTTCAAATTGCTCTATTAATGCTTCCAAATTTCATGAACTATCTCTTTCTCGAAAGTCTCCCATGATCGTGTCATTGAGCTTGAAAAACTAATTCTAAACTAAACGAGAAAATTGAACCGGATGATCACGACACTTTGGTTAAACATTTTCTAAACTAGAAGTTGAGTATTTTAATTTACAACTAAAATATCAACATCTCAAAGAAAATGTCAAAACTTCAAATATCAAGACATCTTCGGATGCTCCGAGTTTGATGCAGTTTTCAAATTAACAAACGTGATGAGCAGATTCAAGCTCGATTACACACGATCGAAAGTTGAAAGCCCAAATCACAATTAAAGGGTCAAGCGAACAATATGACAGGGCTCCCAAATGCCTCCTCCTTTAGATTCTCGAAATTCTCAAACGTTTCATCTTCAAAACTTAGTAAATGCTTTACAAAAGGAAAATGAAAGTTTTCTAGAAGAAAATGAAAAGGTTAACGTCATTTCAATGAGTTATTTGAATCAATTAAAGTCACTCGTAACAAAAATAACGATCAAATAGCTTCATTGCAAAAGGAAATTGAGAATCAAGAGTCGGGTAAAAGGAAAATGCCAATGACCAATGGGGAGAATGTTGTATCAAAGGTTCATTCTTGTAATAAATATGCTTTATCTGTGACATATGTCCCTCCTCATCTAAGGAACAACAAACTTGCCATTAAAACATACTTCTCATCCCTTAAGGATTGCCTAGAATGTCTGCATGAGATTGTTGAAGAGGATAAGCTAGAGAAACCTCATGATAATGCAATTGGACATGCATGCTTATATGCCAAACGATCTCAAGAAATCTTAGAATGCTTGATCACAATATGCCCAAAGTCATTAGGTGAGAGAGTTAATCCTTTGATTCCATGCTCAATGCCTAATGCTAAGTATGATATGCATTCGATTCCCAATGTTTTGAATGTGAACCGTAGTGTGCCTTTAAGTAGTTCGATTCCGTGATCATCAATGCTAAGAAAGAGAACTCAAGTGTGCCTTCTAGGAGTACAAATCACGGTACCTCTAGTTTTAAGAAAGTGAACCTTAGTGCACCTGCATGTAGTTCGGACCCCAAGACATCTAAACAGTGATGCAAAGAGTAGTTAAACCAACTAATGTTCCCATTCCTCTACAGGAGTAATCATGACATTAAACGGAGCAGGTCAAAGTCTCAAGACAATACAAGGAATGATAGGACCTCTCAAGCTAAGAATGTGCCTTTGAAGAGAGAAGAACAATCTAGGAACTTTAAGCTTGAATTGAATAAAGCGAATCGTGTTGATTCTAGTATTAGCCATAGGCGCATCAGTAATTAATTGAATTCGATACTATTTGCAAACCTTGTACGATGTCCGCTTGAATTATGTTTCTAATCATGAATGTGGTGTTACTTGCTCGCCTAATGATGTTAATTGTCCAGCTAATATTGTTAATGCTAAAATTCATGCTAAAAGGCTAAAAGGCAAAAGCGAAAGAAAGTTAGAAAGCAGTGGAAACCCACAGAAGAACATTCGATAAAATAGGCTTTTATTGGACACTGTTGGTCTTAAGACTAATCGGATAATGCCCACTAGAAAATGGATGCCTCTTGGTAGAACTATTCCTTAAGAAGTGATCACACCGTGAGCAGTGGCTAATATCGACACTAGTACCGCATCTATTCACAACGATTCCATTGCCTCACTTTCGATATGAATGCTTCTATTTCGATGTGGGTGTTCCAAACATTTTACTAACCAAATGGAACCCATTCTTGCATGGGGATCCCAATTATCCGATTATCCATTCTTATCTCGTGTTCAACTGCAGATCGTTCAAATCATTCGTGGTACACGGACTCAGTTGTTCCAAGCACATGATTGGAGACCGTCATGGCTCATGAACCGTGAGCAAATTCATCGGACCTGTTAGATTTGGTAATGATCATTTCGGTGCTATTATGGGTTATGGAGATTATGTTGTTGGTGATAGTGTCATCTCTAGAGTTTACTATGTAGAAGGTTTGGGTCATAATCTGCTCTCTCGCTGGTCAATTCGTGATTCTCGATCTAGAAGTTGCCTTGAGAAAACATACACCTTTGTTAGAGATCTTAATGGTAAGGAACTGTTAAAAGGAACTCGTGGGTCAAATCTTTACACCATCTCTATCGATGACATGATGAGGGCTTCTCCAATCTTCTTGTTATCAAAGGCTTCAAAAACAAAGTCATGGTTATGGCATCGTCGCCTCAATCACTTGAACTTCGGCACCATCAACGATTTTTCCGTAAAGGACTTAGTTGTAGGTTTACCTAGACTAAAGTATGAAAAGGATCATCTTTGTTCACATGTCAATTGGGAAAAAGCAAGAAGTATGCCCATAAACCCAAACCTACTAACTCATCACGTAAGTTCTTCATATGATTCATATGGATTTATGTGGACCAATGAGGTGCGTAATATCTTTGGGAAGAAATATGTGTTAGTTGTGGTTGATGATTACTCTAGATTCACACGGTCAAGTTCTTAAGGACAAAGGATGAAACTCCGATATCATCATCAAACTCATCAAACAACCGCGAGTTCGACTTAACAAAACCGTCGAATTATCGAGCGCACAATGGAACCGAGTTTGTCAACAAACAACTAAATGAATTCTATGAAAGCGTTGGAATCGGTCATCAAAGAAGTGTTCCACGAACTCCTCAACGAACGGTGTAGTTGAAAGACGAAATCAAACTCTTGTTGAAGCCGCTAGAACAATGTTGATTTACTCAAAGGTTCCAATGTTTCTCCGGGTCAAGCAATCGCCACCGCATGCTACACACAAAATCGTTCCCTAATTCACATTGTACATGGAAAAACTCCATATGAACTTGTCCACAACAGAAAACCTAATCTCTTTCCTTCGTGTGTTTGGTGCATTGTGTTATCCAACCAATGAGGGCAAGACTTAGGCAAACTTAAGGCTAAAGGCGACATTGGAGTATTTGTAGGATATGCATCAAACAAAAGGATACCAAATCTACAACAAAAGAACCCAAGTATCATGGAAACAATTCACGTTACGTTTGATGAGTCGACGGGTCAAATGGCTCTGGACACTCCATTTCGGGACCCGTGACTTCAAAAGCAGTCCATTGGTTCATCTTTTGTTCCAAACTCTTCTCAAGAAACTCCATATGTACCTCCATCCGAAGATGATTTAAAGAAATTGTTTGATCCTATGTTTGATGAACTGTATGATTCAATTACTAATGAGGTGTTGATCCCTACAACGAGAGGATGCTCATATTCCGTGAATGAAGTCAATCCTTGATCTCAATATCTTTAAGTCAAGAAGCACTGCTGCGATCCTTGATCTCATCAACAAATCATTCTTCAAATGTACATCATGGAAATGTTTACGCATCAATGATGAAGTTAATCCATTTGCTACTCCTCAAGATGCTCCATTTGAAAACATATTTGCTACTCCCGAATCATCATCGAACCATCTTCTTGAGAGACATCGACTCGGCTACCTCGGTTCCTCAACAACCGCCACATGAACACCTCGGAAAATGGACTCACGATCATTCATTAGACAACATCATTGGAAATCCCTCTCGTCTGTATCAACCCCGAAAAACTTGCAACCGATGCCTTATGGTGTTTCTTCAACTCCGTACTATCTAAGATCGAACAAAAGATGTTAAAACCGCCATGAATGAAGACAATTTGGTTCAATGCCATGCAAGATGAAATTCATGAGTTTGATCGACTTGATGTATGGGAGTTAGTACCGCTCCAGATCGTGCTATGATTATTGCCCTTAAATGGATCTTCAAAGTGAAACTTGATGAGCATGGTGATGTGTTGAAGAACAAGGCCCGATTAGTTGCTAAAGGATATCGTCAAGAGGAGGTATAGACTTTGAAGAATCTTTTGCTCCAGTTGCTCGAATTGAGGCAATCGAATCTTTACGGCTAATCTTGCTAGTAAGAACATGGTAGTATATCGGATGGATGTGAAGACGGCATTTACGAGCGGAGATCTTAAAGAAGTCGTCACGCCACCCAACTGAAGGATTTGTGAATCAAGAGCATCCTACTCACGTTTATCGTCTCAAGAAGGCTCTTTACGGTTTAAAGCAAGCTCCAAGGGCATGGTATGATACATTGTCAAAGTTTCTTATATCAACGGATTCACAAAGGCGATTGATCCTACCTTATTCACCGAAGTCGGGCAAACATTTAACTCATGTTCAAATTTATGTTGATGATATTATTTTTGCCTCGATGGACCCAATGGAATGTGATCGTTTTCAAATAAAATGAGTTCAAAGTTTCAAATGTCAATGATGGGACAAATGTCATTTTCTTGGGATTACAAATTTCACAAAGTCCGGAGGCATTTTCATAAATCAATCTAAATATGCAATGTAGATTTTAAAGAAATTTGGATTTGATTCTAGTGACCTGTTGACACCCCATGATTGACCGAACCAAACTAGATGAGGACCACTGGGGATCATGATTGACCAAACGAAATATCGTAGTATGATTGGGTCCCGATGTACCTCATTGCTAGTAGACAGACAACTTGTTCATTTGTATGCATGTGCTAGATACCGTGCTAAGCCTACTAAAAGCACCTGAAAGCGCTTAAACGGGTCTTCGGTATCTCAAGGAACCATCAATATGCTGGTCTTCAAAGAAGCAAATGAGCACTTCTATTTCCTCTACAGAGGTTGAATACATAGCCATGTCATCTGTTGTGCTCAAATCTTATGGATGAGATCTCAATTATCGACTATGGCTTTGTATTCAACAAAATCCCTCCGCATCGTGATAATAAAGTGCTATTGCTCTCTCATGCAACAACGTTCAACACTCAAGAGCAAAGCATATCGACATTCGACATCATTTCATCGAGGGAACAAGTGGAAAAAGGTGTGGTGGAACTATATTTTGTGAGGTCGCGAATATCGGTTAGCGACATCTTCACCAAAGCTCTTCCAAGAGAACGTTTTGAGTTTATTCTTCCACGTCTTGGCTTGAAAAGCCTTCAACGAAACTCTCAAGCGTCTTGAGGAGGAAGACGAGGAGTAAAGGTTTCTTCATCTATCTCTTGTAAATATTTATTCGAAAAACAAAATACAAAATTATAAAACTCTCAAAAATCAAATAGAAAATTATAAAACTTTCAAAATCCATAAAATCAAAAATTGAAAAATCTTCAAAAATATTGTCAATTTGTCATGTTTTTTTCTCGGTTCGATAATATCTACGGTCTTTGTGATGTCATTCAAAGAATGATACGGGACTTTAGATGTTGTTGAATTCTTAAAAAAAAAAAAAAAAAAAAAAAAAAAAAAAAAAAATTTTGGGAGAAAGAGAAACAATGGTTTATTGTCATCTTGAGCAATAACCGGTTTTAAAAGTAAAACGAGCCATGTTTTATCATGTTTTCAAAATTCCATGCTCGATTCTATAAACATTTATCTGTTGAAAACTAAATGCTTTGAAAAATAACTCGATCTCTATTTTTGATAATCATCAGGACTTATTTGTCAAATTCTCTAACTCTCAATCAACAACCTATATCATTGATTGAGGGGGAGAATGATTTCAATTAATTAAAAAGTTATTTGGCATTAAATTGTTTTCAAAAGATATACATACATGTTTTATCAATGGAGTTTAAAGTCTTAAAATCCGATCCTTATCAGTTAAAACACTTTCATAATCAAGTCACAATTCTCCTTAAAAGCTTTCAAAATCAATTTAAATCAATAAGAGATCACAAATCTCAAATGATTTGATAATTGTGATCGGGGGAGAATGTGTGATTTAAATTGTTCTTAAACTGATAATTCGGTAAATGGTTTTATAAGGATGTACACGCTGTCCTTCCCGCATGTGACAAACGATTTCAAACACTTGATGCACATGTTGAGGGGGAGCACTTATTCTAAAAATATCAAAAACAATTCAGGTACAAAATGCTTTGATAATATATCACAAGTATCTGAATTGATTTCAAATGGTTTTCAATTGGTTCCATATGGAAGATGAACAATACCAAATTGACCGACCAACTTTACTTTATGTACGGTGATATAAGGATGATAAGGTTAGGTTTTTGTTCCCAAGATCCGCCAGAACCGGAGGGATCTACCCAGGAACTATCCACTAGTTAGTATAGAGTTCTTAGGTATGATAATAAAAGGAGAAAATGAGGAATGGGAAGAGTGCGGTGAGACCGAGCTAGTACTAGAATAAACCCAACAAGGTTCTAGTTATGAAGTCTCGGTAAGCACCGAAGGGATGAAGAATTAAAAAGAATTGAATGTGAAAAGGGTGAAAACAAATAGCCCTCCATTTATCCAACCTTAGGCGTAAACCGGGTTCAATTCATATACTACTTGATGGTAACATCGATGATTGAAGACAAGGCGTCATGGACCCGGTGGCCTTCGCACTTCAACTTTTCAAACCACTCAAGTTCCTCTTAAAAGGACTTGTTTCATTCTCACGGGAACCGACATTATCTATCGACTTTCTCTTAGAGATTGTTGATATTGAAGAAGAGACCCTCTCCTAGTCTCCAACACGGGATCCAAATATGCACAAATTGAGTCTAGAGCCACGAGATCATCAATAAATCTCATTAGGACACTTTCAATGAAGACTCTGTTTCACACAACGTGGAAAGAGAGATTATATCTTGAGTCCTCGCATTATCCTTGTGGTATTGCGGAACATCCGAGTGATGTGTTATCATATTGACAATGAAGATGGAAAGCCTTCTCGAGTCATCATCAAACAAGCTCTGGTAGGTGGCATGTGAGATCTATTATATAGATCAACCATGTGACAAGCCGAATGAAACAATGGGGCGATTCAATCTCTTGAATCAATCTCGGTTCGAGTTATGGATTGACGGATACCTTTGAAAAACGGTCGTTGTACTTAACAACTCTTTTATTTAGCACATCGACCGTGTACTCATTTTTCAAATCAAAAGGTATTTTATGATTGATAATTGATTTTCAATAAAACCTTCGTTGTATTGCAAAAACAATTTCTATTGAGCAATACACGATTGTGATTCAAATCTCTTTTCATCAATCGGTGGACTTAAAATTATTTGGTTCACTCACTCCGTGTTGTCTTCTTTGAGACGTTCGGTTTGAGAACAGACTAGAAACATTGCGAAACCTGTCAAGGAAATTCTTGAATTATACACGATCACAGGGCGATTTGTATCGATCAACGGGAACCGTGGGCGTGTACCTCAATTCAACGAAGTGATCAAAGACACTTTCGTGCGATTTATGCTAATCTGTTGTATGCGGTACACCCGACGTTTGCGGTGATCGTAATGAAGCGGTCAATCCATAGCCGCATGCTCACTTAACACATTCAACTCAAAAGAAATCATGATTAGTGCATCAATGACTCGATATTTACACTCCATGCTTCGCTACTGCCGCCAATATCATGATTCAACAAAGCTTCCGCTACTACGATGAGAAGATATCATGATCCGAATGTGAGCATGTCGGTCCGAATGTCACAACATCACATAATACCAACACCACAAAGGATGTCACGAGAGATCTTTGATTCTTGATGATCTCTATAGTGGCTCAAATTTACTATCACGTGGATCGAGAAAGACCTCCACTTGAAGTAACCAAACATGCAATGTGATGAATCAATGACTACGAGCTTAGGAACAAAGGACTACATCAAGAATGCAAGAACAATTTTTAATGTAATATCTATTTGTATTCAATGTAATTTTGGTACATGATTGAGGTGACCTCCTTGGGGAGATTGTTAGGAATTAGAAATTCCGGTATTAAAGAGTCGGTCACCTCAAGTATATGTAATCGTTAGAAAGCTCGTAGTCGTAGTTATTTTAAGTTAAGTAGTATTTAGTTAAGTAACACCGTGGAGGACGGACGGTCTTTACCCACCGTATGCGATCCACACCCGATGTGTGGCGATTTATGTAAGACTACAAATACTCTCTACCTTCCAAGGTAGAGAGTTGGAGCTCATAATAATATCTTTCACTTTCTCTCACTAAGTTCCCTAAACCTCTAACTTTCTCTCTCTAGAATTCCATCTATATGCTACTTTGTGTTATGGTTTGATGTGTATGTGAAAAGTTATATCTTACAATAGTTTTTAGAATCTGTTTAAGCTCTTATCAGCTTTTGCCCTTTAGCTTTTTCTAGTTTAGTATTTTTCTTAGATTAGTAATTGTTTAAAATATTTTTCATAAAAATTTCATATTTTTCCAAAATGTTTTAGTATTTTTAAATAATTAATTTCTACGTTTTAGTTTTTAATTCATATTAAATAATAAAAACTCAAAAAAATATTCCGCTTTTTCCTGAAATCTTATTTTGTCGTATTCTTCGTAGGAAAAATAGATTTTCATTCCTAGAGTCGTTATTTCAAATAGTTTACGTTTTAGGCTCGGGTTTTTCCCGAGCGCTCGTTTTATCAAATTTACATTCCTTATGAGTTAAATTTAGTTTAAGTCTCATAAAATTAGCTTAAATTCCCTTTAAATTGGTTTTAATTTGCGTTTTTAAATTTCCGTAGTTGCGTTTTTAGGTTTAAATTGCTTATGTTATTGCTTTTTATGCTTATTTAGTTCGTTTTAGTTTATGCTTCTAGTGTAGAATCCCATTATTCTCCCTTATTTCCCATTCAAAAGCCCGTAAAACGCGACGTGAGTTTAAAACTCCATTCATCCTTTGCTAGGAACGATCCTGGGACTCAAACCTAACACGCTTTAGTTTACCTTAACACCTTTTATACTAAATTGATCAAATCACATCATCAACTGCTTAATCAGTTGTGATGGTTTCTTTGGTTTTAAAAATGCTTAGGCATCACACCAAACAAGAACCATCACACGAAAGCAACTCTCATAGACATCACAGACCACTAGCTAGCTCAGACCACCAACAAGTACAAACAATAACCAACGAAACCATTTTTCAAGATCTAAAATATTTTTTAGATCAAAAGCAAACAAGATCTAAACAAATCATCACATATCAAAACCACCAAACAAGTCACAGTTTCAAGATCGAAAATATTTTTTAGATCTAAAAGATTTTTCAAGATCTAAATAATCAAAACCACCATATAAGTCACAGTTTCAAGATCGAAAATATTTTTTAGATCTAAAAGATTTTTTCAAGATCTAAGGGTGCGTTTAGTTGGAGGAAAATACCCTTATTTTCCAAAAAATGTTTTGTGAAAAACAAGGAAAGAAAATCCCCTATTTCCTAATTTAACAAAGAATATTACAAAACATATTTTAGTTGTTTTCATTGTTTTCCTTTTTACCCCACAACCCTCCCTCCCTTCTTAAAAATAGAAAATACAAACATCAACTAAACGCGTTTTCTATATTTTCAAGTGTTTAGTGGAGATAAATTTCCCTTCCAAATTTTTACAAAACTAGAGATTGAAAACACAAGAATTTTTTCTCCAACTAAACGCACCCTAAACATTTTTTTAGATCTAAACCAATCAAAGATTTTTTCACCACAGAAACCATCAAAGATTTTTTAGATTTAAAAAAAATAACTAACGAAACCACCAAACAAGTATTTTTTCACCACAAAAACCACCACTCGTTTAGACATCACAACAATATCACATAAACCACCACTCGTTTAAACATCACAACATCACCACTCTCTTTTTTAGATCCATCCAAACATATTTTTTCAACACTTTGGTACTCATGGGAATTACAAAAAATTCTCGTACCGGAACCGAAATACTTCTCGGTTTTTTCGGTTCCGGTTTGGGACGGTTCCAGTACCATGAACACCATTATAAGATGTATTTTAGTTTTAAACTATTTTTTCCTACTATAAAGAAATACAATTTTGGTAAACGATAATTTACATGCAATTCAACTAATTAATAGTTTGATAGACATTACATGACGCTTTTTGTTTTAGATATATATCTAATGAAAATTAATATTGCGGTAACTTTATAATATATATTTTTTAATGTATGGGTTTTTAGAACGGTGTAAATAAGCCGCTGTAAATAATGATATATTAATATGATATGCCATGTCTTTTATAACGGTTCGAAGTTCGTTTTAAATAATCTTACCCAGTATTTTAGAAAATCAGTCCCCTGATATCATGACATCTGCCCATTCACCTTATTTGACTAACAAGATAGCAATGCAGTGGCGGCGGATAGATTTGAGGCTATGTACATACTTGCTAAAAAATCAGTTCCTGATATCATGACATGTGTGGCACGAGTCTCGGCTCGCTTCACTTCAATTTTAATTTTTTATTTGTCATATTTGCTATTTGCAACTTCTTGTTACTCCATATTTGGTAACCCTAATAGGCTAATACCCTCTATTCAATAAAAATTCCTTCAACTCAAAACTACCCAATTATACCCAACTAGCCGTTGGAATCATTTTTTCCATGCAACAACAATCGGTTTCACAAGCCTATGGGTACCCGATTTCACCTACCCGAGTAAGAAGGGGCGGTGTACCCGACCGGTGCCGACGAAATGGTTCCTCAGCATGGTGCAAAACCACTATAAACGTAATTTGTACGTAATATGTTGTATGGTCTACGAACCAAATACATTTAATCATCTATACATATATAGTTAAAAATAGAGCAATAACGAGATGAAAGATTGAACTAAACGCTTTAATACAACCAGAGAACATCATATATGTCGTTCTTACTAATGTTTGATGTTTTTGATATATTAGATTAATAGTTTACAAAATATATATGATAACTAAATTCATTGCATATTAAAACACATTTTAATGTAAAAGATAAAAATGTTGCTTATAATTTACTACTATTTGCCTATTCCATTTGTCTAGATGAAATGTAACTAGATAACTTGAAATTATACATTTTGTTCAAAAATATTTACTAAAGTATGGGTATTACTCTCCAATATAATAATAAAACATATTTTTGTATGTCCATCGAAGACAAATCAAATTGTAAAAAGAAATGCAGAAAAGAAAACGTTGGCAATCACTATCTTTCGTTGGCAATCACTATATTTTGTACTTCTATTTCTTTTAAATCATTCTTGATATCATGATATGATCGAGCAATGGAATAAAATGAAGACATTGAAGACTCATAGCTATTTTATGTTGTTTTTTGGATATAAATTAGTAGACGTGAATTAGGATCGAACTCGAGACCACGGGATTGCACACTTTAAGTATGAGAATTAAAGTTAATAATTAAATATAAACGTAATATTTATTTATTGATTAAACGAATTTTTTTTTCCAATTTCTTTTTTTTTTAAATATTTTTTGAAGGGTAAAATGGTCATAATATGGTCATAATACTTAAAGAAAGACAAAAATGTCAACTTTAATGTCTGAAAGGGTTATTTTTTTAGTTCGCTACGCTGAACTGACATTCTTGACAAGTATAGTGCTTTAAAAAGTTATTATCCCTTATTTTTTCTAATAACACAACAAGCAACAAGAGCATGATAAATGAAGATTACCTCAAGAACAAACTGGTTGCTATTAGGGCTGAGCATTGGGTCGGATCCCGACCCGTCCCGACCCGACCCGATGATACCGAATCCCGAATACACTCTAAAATCATTCCGAGTCCCGACCCGATTTAGTCGGTTCGGTTTCGGGTCACTGGCAGGCATAGTCGGTCGGTATTAGGTACAAACGGGCCTAACCCGAGTTCATGGTCCAGCCCAGCCGTTTCAGCTTTGTTGCAAAATTGAACTTAATAAACGGGCCTAGCCCAGTCACAATTTAAGAAGGAAAAAAAAACACTAGTAGCACTGGTAAGGTAGCAGATCCCATTTCCAAAACAAAATGGCAAATGTTTTCATCATATGGCATATGCACTACTGTAACAGTTTGGTGGAGACCAAATCAATGAAGGAAGTGTTGGTGGTTATTCGTCCCAAAGCAGGGTGAAGATAATCAATTCAAAGAGAATGTGCAACTCTTGAAACAGAAACAAACAAACTGTTAGTAGTAACAGATACCACTTGGTGGTTACTGGATATCACTTGAATCGTGTGATCACTTTCCAAAGTAAACTATTCGACCCTAATGCCCGGTATCACGAATATCTACTTGGGATAAGACCAAATGCGCTTAGAGAATTAGGCACAATTCTTTAACCCTTGCGCTTATAAGTGTTTAGTGTTTTCGTGTTCCTCATGCATGTTCAGATCTCCTATATATAGGAGGTTACTCTTGAGCTATTCTAATGGAATTATGAGTATTAAACGGCCCATTAATAGCCTCATAATTATTCCCATTATAGCGGTTAGTGGTTACATGACCAATTAAGCGTGGTCATAAAGAAGTTGTAATCGCCATTTAGCGATTACTTTCCATAAGCAATACTTTCCACTAGCGGTACTTTCACTTGCGGTGGAAGTACAACCTATCGATGGAAACACCGCTTATCGAAGACTTTTATAGCACTATCGGTGGATACACTACTTCGGTGGAAACACCGCCTATCGATGGAAACATCGCTTATCGATGGAAACCACAAGCAAGATTTTCCACAAGCAAGACTTTCACCAAGCGGTGCTTTCACCATTACTACCAATACAAACCACTATAAGAGTCGGGGAGTTCATGGACCTTATGGGTGTACACTCCGTACCTCCCAACCCATTGCAAGGTGTGAACTAATCCCACAAGTGCACTAAATTTTCCAACAATCCTCCCCAAATTTAGTTCACTTCCTTTGCATGAAAAATAAACATCAATCAAAACATGTGCATAAGCGAAAATGTCCAGAGGATTGAATTTCCATCTTAGTAAATTACACGTTCAAATATTCGAGAATCGGGGTGTTCTAAGAATTGAACTCTTCAACCCATTTGAATACCGAAGATAAAATACACACAAGTTTTCAAACACTTAACTCCCGACCCTATACAAGCCATGTGTCCATATCCAAATTCATAAATGTTGTAAAAGCTAAAAGTCCAAAGCTTCTGGCTGCAAAACTTCAACATTTACATAGGTGGTTCCTCTTTAGTCATGCTCCGCCAAGCACTTTTTCAAAGAAAATTAACCATTAAAGTAAAGACTTCATCCTCCTTTCAAGTGAGTTCGAGCACAACCTTGGGATGTAAATAAAACATGTGCTCCAGTCCCTTCGAATGTTGACTTTCCACATTGAACTCGGATCCTAAGTTTCCTAAGGAGGATTTGGGTGTCCTAGCATTCAATGACTAAGTTGGACTTAAACCCATCCCTTTAGCGGACTTTATAACCAAGTCTCTAGCCGACCCTTCGTCAAGTGATCGGCTAAGTTACATTGAGATCTCACAAACTCTATAGATACCACCCCATTCATGATAAGCTCACGAATCATGCTATGCACGACACCTAAGTGTCTAGACTTACCATTGTACATCGGCTATAAGCCTTAGCCAATGTAGTTGCACTATCACACCGGATAGAAATAGGTGCTATAGGTTTAGGCCACAATGGAATCTCAAGAAGCAAGTTTTTCAACCATTCAACTTCTTTACCAAAGTAATGCTAGAGCCACAAATTCGATTCCATTGTTGAACCGGTGATGCAAGTTTGTTTCTTGGATGCCCAAGAAATTGCACCTCCACCAAGTAGGAATACCCGACCACCGGTAGGCGAATTGTCTTGATGTTCTTGATCCAACTTGCATCGGTGTAACCTTCCAACATCGATGGGTAACCGATATATGAGACTATAATCCATAGTTTTCTTCAAATACTTGATACCCTCCTGGCGCTTGCCGATGATGAGCACTAGGATTGCTAGTATACCGCTCAATTTTCCCACTGTAAAACCAATATCGGGCCTTGTACAAGTCATGGCATACATCAGCACCAATTACCCTAGAATACTCAAGTTGAGATACTGACCTTGCCATGATTAGGCATCGCCTTCTCACAAGTATCCATAGGTGTACTCATCGGAGTACAATCAAAGTAATTGAATTTCCTCGATACCTTCTCAATATAATGAGACCGAGATAGAAATTCTTTTACTTTCATGGAGAGCCTTGATGACAAAAATTCCTTTGTCGGTCAACTCGATTTTGGTCGATGCAAAGATCAACATGTCATCAACATATAGACAAATGATGACTCCTTTACCGCATTCATCAAATTTGCTATATACACATTTGTCGACTTGGTTAAGAACATAACCACTAGACAAAACCACTTCATCAAACTTTTGATGCCATTGTTAGGTGCCCGCTTAAGTCCATAAAGAGACTTAATCGGTTTACACCTTGTTTTCATTTCGAGCAAGATGAAGCCACGAGGTTGGTTCATATAAACCTCCTCGTCAATTCACCATTCAAGAAAGCGCCACATCCATCCGATGAATAACCAGATTGTGAATATATGCCATAGCAATCGGCGATCTTATGGTATTGATACGAGCCACGGGGGCATAAGTATCAAAATAGTCTATTCCCGACTTTTGTTTAAAGCCCCGAATAACTAGTCTAGCCTTGAACTTTCAATAGTTCCATCTACCTTCATTTTCTTTTGAAAATCCATTTGCAACCCAAAGGTTTGCAACCAGAGGTAGATCAACCAACACCAAGTGTTGTTTCCCATGATGGAATCCATCTCATCATTGATTGCTTCTTTCCGAAAGCAATATCACGGGACTTCATTGCTTCTTCAAATGTTTTGGGGTCATCCTCAACAATGAAGCAATAGGAGTATTGGTGCGAGACCTCATCCCTAGTTCCTTCAACTAAGTATAGTTGAAACTCGTGTCCAAATAACTTTGGAGTCCCGACCTTTTGCTCTTCCCGAGCACGTGTTCGATTCTTTGAACCACAACCTCATCAAGGACCACCGATGGTTCACCATCGGGACCTCTCGATACACCAGTGTCATGAGTTCCATTAGAAATCCTATGACTTGGTCTAGGGACCGATGAGAATCTATTCTCATCAAAATCGCATCCCTTGATTCAATTATTGTGTTAATCGAAACATGTTCATTATGTTCAATAACATAGAACCTAAAAGCCTTGGAATGCTCAAAGATATCCAACAAAGATGTAGTCAATGCCTCTTTCACCCAAAGTCTTTAGCTTTGGATCGTGAGTCTTACAAATTTCTACAACCCCAAACCTTGAGATAATTCAGGTTGGGTTTCCTTTAGTCCGAGTTCATAAGGGGTAACCTTGTTCCTTTTGTTGGGAACCCTATTTAGCAAATAGCAAGTCGTTAACATAGCTTCACCCCGTAACCCTTGACTCGATCTGAATAGGACAACATGGAATTAACCATCTCTTCAAGACCCTATTTTTCCTTTCGAAATACCATTTCTTTGAGAAGTATAAGGGCGATTGTTTCATGGATTATTCCAACAGATCGAAAGCTTGAGTATCCATGTACTCACCTCCCTATCGATCCTTAATCTTTTGATTAAAGACCCAAGTTGTAATTCAACTTCAGCTTTAAACACTTTGAATTTATCTAATGCTTCATCCTTGGTATGTAACAAATAGACATAACAAAATCTAGAAGCATCATCAATAAATGTCACAAAGTACTTCTTATTCCCCAAAGAAGGAGTGGCATGCAAATTACACAGTCATCGTGAATAAGCTCCAAGATCTTAGTCTCACGACTAACACCACGAAAGGGTTTCTTGGTTATCTTGGTCAACATGCAAGTTTTACACTTTTCGGTGTCCATGTCAAAAGCAAGGATTAAACCATCCCTAGACATATCTTGCATTCTCTTATAATGTACATGACCAAGTCTAGCATGCCAAAGGGTAGAGTCGATCCGGTCATATGAGGTCACAAAAGTGAAATAAACTCGCTGGTAATATTAAGCACGAACATTTGATTACATAAATAACCAAAACCAATAAAAACACCATGCTTAGAGCACAAATTTATCGACTCAATAACTTGTTTATATCCATGATTATTCAAAACACTACTTGAAACCAAGTTTTTCCTTATATCGTGAACATGAATAACATTAAACAAAGTTACAATCTTTCCGAGAACTAAACCTAAGATCTACACAACCACGACCATGCACCAAGGTTGTTGACTCATTTCCATGTGAAGAATAGAACCATCATTCGATGACTCATAAGTCTTGAACCACTTCTATCTTTACACAAATAAATTTTGCACCGAGTCAACCCACCACGCAACATCATCATCCTGCACATAAAAATATTCAGATACATATGTAACATAATAAATCTGAAAAGACTTATTAAACATATTATGACCTTTCGGTGAGTTGGTGAACCACCACTCCTGAACCATTAGTGCCCGATCCATTGGCTTTACCACCAATTTTAACACCTTTGCAGTCCCTTTTAATGTGACCGGTCTTGCCACATTTCCAACAAGTAGGTGTTGCCTTCTTGTTAGGATCCGCCTTGTGTTGTCATGATATTTGCGTTTTCCTTTGTTATCATTGTACCGTGTAGTTGTTATGCTCCACCATATTGACAACAGATGGTCCAAGTAGCATTGCTACTTTTGGCTTGTCATTATCCCGCACCTTGAGAGATTCCTCAATGCGATGATCGCCAACTCAACAAGAGTTAACTCCTCCTTCATATGTTTCAAGGTATGCTTGAAATCTTTCCATGAAGGAGGAGCTTGTCAATGACACAAGAGACTTTGATAGCCTCATCCATGTTCATTTGGTGTTGTGTAAACCTTCCAAGTATTCCAAGAAGTTCATTGTATTGTTCCATAACCGGTCTTGAATCACCATTTTGTAATTTGTGAAATTACTAACAAAGAACTTCTTACTTGATGCATCCTCGACCATATATTTGGCATCCAAGGAATCCACGGTTCTTTGGAAGATTCAAAGTTCGATAAATATCAAACAAAGAATCGGACATACCATTCGAATAAGACCTCTGCATATGTAGTCATCATTCTCCCACTTGCTCCTCCTCCGATCTGCTCCACAAGTAGCATCATCACCATCATCGGGAATTGGAGTAGTCAGACATATACCACACTCATTCTTGACGGGAAGAAGTGCATCTTCTTCTCGCCACCTCCTAAAGTCCACCCTTCAAACTTGTCCGACAGCAAAGTTTGAAGCCATGTGTTTCATTGCGGCGGTTGCCATTGATTATCACAAAATAGTTTACTTTGATTGTTGGTGGTTATTCGTCCCAAAGCAGGTGAAGATAATCAATTTAGCGAAATGTGCAACTCTTCACAGAAACAAACAAACTGTTAAGGTAATGTGAGATACCACTTGGTGGTTACCGATATCACTTAGAATCGTGTGATCACTTTCCAAAGTAAACTATTCGACCCTAATGCCCGGGTATCACAAATATCTACTTGGGATAAGACCAAATGCGCTTAGAGAATTAGGCACAATTCTTTAACCCTTGCGCTTATAAGTGTTTAGTGTTTTCGTGTGTTCCTCATGCATGTTCGGATCTCCTATATATAGGAGGTTACTCTTGAGCTATTCCAATGGAATTATGAGTATTAAACGCCAATTAATAGCCTCATAATTATCCCCATTATAGCCGTTAGTGGTTACATGACCAATTAAGCGTGGTCATAAAGAAGTTATAATCGCCATTTAGCGTTACTTTCCATAAGCGATATTTTCCACTAGCGGTACTTTCACTTGCGGTGGAAGTACAACCTATCGCTGGAAACACCGCTATCGATCTTTCATAGCACTATCGGTGGATACACCACTTGATTGGAAACACGCCTATCGCTGGAAACATCGCTTATCGATGGAAACCACAAGCGATTACTTTCCACAAGCAAGACTTTCACCAAGCAAGACTTTCACCAAGACTACCAATACAAACCACTATAAGAGTCGTGGAGTTCATGGACCTTATGGGTGTACACTGCACTCCCAACCCATTGCAAGGTGTGAACTAATCCCACAAGTGCACTAAATTTTCCAACGGGAAGAAGGCAATACTTTAGTGGGAGTTTGGTGGAGACCCAGTACAAAGTGCATACCAAGATCGATCAAGGCTTCACTAAGCATCGATGAGACTCTCGATGCTTCCCTCACATATTCTATCACCTTGCACATCCAAAAAACCATCTAAACGAATTGGGTGAAGAGGGAAGTGAGAGGGTTTTGTTATGCGCTTCGAGTTAGAATAACAATGAAAGGGGCCACTTTTTTTACTAAACCTAATAATGTTCGGGCTGGCGGGTTACTCGGGTTGTAGTCGGGTTTTTTAACTGACCCGACTCGATACCGATTAAGGAGGAAATCTGAAACCGAGTCCCGACTCAAACCTTAGTCGGGCGGTTTCGGGTGAGTGTTGGGTCGGTCGGTTTATCGGGTTGTCGGGTTTTGGTCGGTTTTGCTCAGCCCTAGTTGCTATCATGGATCGAGTTGACCTTGGTTTCCAAACCAGAAATTCAAACACATATATTTTCAAATGTAGAATTGATTTGGCGTGGAGTCATTTATTTCAGAATGGAAACATAGATGTCGTTTCTTTTATCCTTGGACATCTCTTTTACGCACCTTATTGACGGTGATACATGGCCTTGAAGAGACCGCTTTACAACAAGACCACTTTAGTGTGCCATTTTCGAGAGCACCTATTTCAACGATAATAGAAATGTTTGTTGAATGTGTGTTGTAAAATAGAAGAAAAAAAATGAATTGGTTGGAGTATGTGCGTAGGGCTCATGCTTGAACAAATGCATTGAAGAGACACTAGTGGTTGTGTAATCTACAATCATTTTTGTTGTGGTATGGTATGTGTGTGAATAATCTTGAGATGATGTTGTTTGTTACGAGTATTTGTGGAAGAGGGAGTAGAGTAGTTGCTGATATAGTGAAGAAGAAGCTAGATATGGTTGCTAACATTCATTAAATCCGGGTAGAAGGAATTTATTGCTGAAATTATGAAGTTGTATGTGTAGTTGAAAGAAACCTTGTTTTGTTTGGCATTTTTAATATTTATATAATTTTTTCTTATTGTCTTAAAAAAGAAGATTTGTAAATGTGTTGGATATGTTCTTCTATATAACTTTTGTCTTTATTATATATAGAGTAAAGTCCGAAATACATCCCTGTGGTTTGCCCCGTGGCTCGGTTTACATCCCTAAACTTTTTTTTTGAACAATTACATCCCTCGGTTAGTAAAGTTGGCACAAAATCATCCCTAAGGACGAATGCTGCAAAGAAGTCCCCGTTAAGTCCCCCACGTGCTAGTCACGTGAGGGGTATTTTGTCCATTTCTCACTCATCCTAAATAAAATCTCCTCTGCCCCTTTCTCTCTCACAATCTCCTCTGCTCCATTTCTCACCAAAACCCTAACACCCAACTTTTTCTCTCTCTCTCGCCGCTGCAACACCACGCCACCACCACCACCGCCGCGCGTACACCACCACCACCACCAAAACGCTTGTCTCAACCTCCTCTCCATTTACACCCACTCCACGCGCAATTTCTCACTACCACCGCCACCCAAACCACCCAACGCGCCACCCTTTATTGTTATTTCACCATTTCACGCATAGATCGGGAAGAAGGAAGGTGAGAAAAACAAGTCCTCACTCGTTTAGTGACCTCCGAGTCACGTTTTTCTTGTTTTGGTCCGGTTTGGTTTCGTTGGGTTTGAGCCGAGAGCAAGCAAGAACAAGGGTTAGGTTTTGGTTGATTTTTGGTTGTTGTTGTTGTTGTTGGAGTTGACCGGGACCAAGAAGGTCCGGTGGTTGTAAACGTGGTTGGAGCCGAGGGAAACACCAAGGACTAATAGGGTCCGTTTGGTTCGTGATTATATCCGTGGGTTAAGCCGAGACCAATAGGGTCTCGGAATTGGTTTGTGAGTGAGTTTGATGTGGGATTGAAAGTTGAGTTGATTTGGAAGAGCAGATTCATTTGTGGAAGAGCATACCTTGTGATTGTAATCGTTTTTTTTTCTTTTTTTGTGGAATAGCATATTCATTTTTTTTGTGGAAGAGCAGATTCATTTGTGGAAGAACATACCTGATGACACTTGTGAGATTTGTTGAATGAGATGCTTGAAGATGGACTTGCATTTTGGTCATGTCGATTTTTACTGGTTTGTTTGTTACACACATTATCGACCATGAAGTGTTGTCACAAGCAAAACCGGTTGAATACTATAGTTGAAATGCATCACTCAAGAACATGGCACATGAGTACAATACTGAAATAATACTGGTATAAGATAGTTGACATTCAAACTTGTCTTATTAACAGTTGGCTTTTTGTGTTTTCAAAGACTAGTTCCTTTTCTCACCATCACTCTATATGTACGCACATGGAACATAAAACAAAAAATTTAATAAAAAGGTCAATTAGATTGTGCCAACTTTAGGATGAGTGAGAAATGGACAAAAATACCCCTCATGTGACTAGCACGTGGGGGACTTAACGGGGACTTCTTTGCAGCATTCGTCCTTAGGGATGATTTTGTGCCAACTTTACTAACGGAGGGATGTAATTGTTCTAAAAAAAAGTTTAGGGATGTAAACCGAGCCACGGGGCAAACCACAAGGATGTATTTTGGACTTTACTCTTATTTATAAGGTGTTCTAGGACATGTGTATTTATAATTTGTCACACTGAATGTGAATTCTACCGACTAGAAAAATTGCCAAACCAAATTTTCATGCTATATGCTTGTTCATGTTTGACTATAGAATATTATTATCTTTTAATTTTATAAAATATGGGACAATGGTGAACCATAACCCTCCTACATAATTTATTGGGCTAATAACCTATTAAAGCATCATACTTGTCACAAATGTCAGTTCGACGTATCGAACAAAAAAAATAGCTCTTCTAGACATTAAACATGACATCTTTGTCTTTAGTTGAGTACAAAAAAATTGTGATGACCATTTTACCCTTGAATTTTTAAAAATTATATCCATTGTCCTAAATTTAATTTACATAAATGGTCCTCTATGTTATTATACCAATTTCCTTTTCAATCAGAATGCATATTCTAAGTTCATAAATTCATAAGCCATTCACCTATAAATATTGATCAAATTTTCGTGAATACTTCATAATCATAATCATATTATTAATCCTAATCATGAAAACTCTTGCTCTTATCTTTGTTTTAATCAACATCTCGAGTTCTCTTGCTAAATCTAAGCACATCAATGGTGGTTTTTCCCTGGATCTTATAGATCGAGACTCTCCACAACCCCCGCTGCCATAATATATATAGATAATCATAGGGGAAGCTGCAAGCCACCATTGCCGACGTTGCACCGCCACCATCTCTGACGTTACACCGCCACCATTGCTGACGTTGCCACCATTCTCCGGCGAAGACGCGTGGTTTTACCGATGATAGATCCGGCGAAGGCTCGCCTTACAGCTCCTCTGGTTCCGGTGATTTCTTCTCCACTGATTGAATCTCCGCCACAATATTGGTTCAATTTTATTCATATTTGTTTTTTAGGTATTCATGAACAATTAATAAAAGTCATAATATGATTTCTTTGTTGTGATTCATTTGCATTTACTTTCTTTGGAGAACCTCGTTGAAAAGTTTTAATGTTGGATTATATGTTTGGTTTGCTATGGGTGTGATGTCACTTGTTCATTTCAAATGTAAGTCACTTTGCTTTAAGACTTTGACTAGAAATTTGGTCTAATTGTTTGAATTGTAGCGAACTCTTGAACTCTTGTTTAAGATATGTTTTTGGTTCATTTGTCTATTTGAAATCAAGGGTTAATGCACCCAGTTTTGGGTTTAATTTAGTTTGATCTCGGAGTTGTTTCAAAGTATTTGGATGTTTGACTTTTGTTGCTTGTTAATCCGTTGCTAACTTTACATTATATCATGGGTTTTTCTCTTGAGTTGATCAACCGGAACTTCACCGCAAATGTATTTCAACGATGAGTTCGGATCAAAATGGAAATGCGACAAATGATGGACTTATGTTTTGATTTGTTTTTTTGTTATGGAATCCGTTATGTAAGGGATGATGGACGCAATATTTTTCAAACGACAGGGACCATTTATGTAATTTAGCTTAGGGACGATGGATGCAATTTTCTCAAACCCACAGGGACCAATTATGTAATTTGGAAAGGTAAAATGGTCATAATACTCAACTGAAGACAAAGATGTCAAGTTTAATGTCTAGAAGAGCTATTTTTTTTGTTCGCTACGTCGAACTGACATTTGTGACAAGTATGATGCTTTAATAGGTTATTAGCCCTAATTTATTTTGTGTATTTACAGCATTGTTACTTTAATACTCCATCTATCTCAAAGTTCTCAAAATGAATGTTATTTTAAAAATTTTGAAAGTCCTACTATACATTCTACACCAGTTAAATGGCATCCTTACATGAACAATTATATTGAGACAAAAAATATATAAAGATGAAAATTTATATTAGGACGGAAGAAGTAACAAGTTTGATATATCTTTCATACTAATTTTTGAGACTTGTATAATGTGTTTACTTCCTACCGAATCTTGCCAAAAGATGATGCCGCCACTGCTACCAGAACCAAAAGATTATTACATTAGTTTGTAACTATATTACATAGCCTTTTAAGATTATTATTTTTTTAACCATGTTACATAGCCTTTTAACCATCGATACATCAATATATCATATGCAAATATTTCCAATGAGCTTAAACCAACATCACACTGCATTGTCGTCACTCGTCAATATAGCTTTATGTAATGATCTTAAATTATAGGGGAATAATAACAGCTTTATTGCAATGTAAACCTTCTCAAATGAGTGGAATACAAAGTGCAACATAAGCATAACAAGAAAATACATAAAGAACTGAAGTTGGATGATGAACAGATGAAGAGAGAAATCACGAAGAGAGGGCCATGTCACGTCCTTGTTCACTCACTTCTATTTTGCCTTCCATCTCTTCTTTAATCCCGTAGCTTCAGGGTAGTTTTCTCACGATTACTCTTTTAACGCCTCTAACTTTTCATTTGAATTGTTTCCATCATGTGACACAATGTTGTCTTTGACTTCCTTTATTATTGGCGATAATATAACATTCCTCCCCATCAAAAAGCACCTTGTCCTCAAGGTCTATGTTAGGATAATCAGGGACGGAGCCAGTAGGGGGGCTGGAGGGTGCTCGACCACCCCCAACCGGACCAACTAGCTTAGATCTAAGTTATAAAAAAGATAAGATAGAAAAACGAAAAATATTATTTCGGCCGGAGATCAGAGATTTTGCAGGCGGAGCTAGGTGAAGAAGATAAAGGAAGAGAAATATCTTAGTCAACTTTTTTGGATATAAGCATATAGCAATAAAATACTCTCTAAAATGTCGAAAGTATATTGCATTTGTTCACGAAGTAGTAAACTAGTAACTTTACTCAAGCAATTTTAGCTTTGGTTAAAGCTCTTTTCATTTTGGCTTAAAGAATCCACAATATACAGATGATATGTTTTTAATTACTAGCATTTGTTTTGGTTTAAGTTAATACATACCTCTTGCAATCACTAGTACAAAAAAGGGGATTTGGTCACGCATGGTCGAAATGGAACGGCCACACATTCGCATATTTGTGTGGCTGAAGGTACGAAAATTGACAACATTTACTAATTAGTCACACATGAAAATTTTGATTGTGTGACCATTAGAACTGTATCGCCACACAATTGAACATTGTGTGGCTAAAGGTATCTGGTGATTTTGTTTCAGATCATTTAGCCACATATGAATTTGGAACGCGTGACAAATACAAGTAACCTTGATGCGTTAGTCACATGAAGTAATTTTTTGTGTGTCTAAATCATAAAGTCAAGTTTTGTCACACATTATTTAAGGGTGACTGATATGTATTGCCAACTATTTAGCCACATCTGAAATTGGAACAAGAGACAAATGAAAAGTAAGGTTGAAGCATTAGTCACGATATATATATAAACAGTGACAAATATATGTCACACACTTGAACACTGTGACCAAAAGCATATATGGTCACACTAAATGTTTTGTCACACATTCGTTAAGTGTAGCCAAAATCCAGTACATATGTTCACGTAAGTTAATATGTGTTTAAAGTTTAGTTTGTGTTAGCTTGCCAAAAGCTAATCTATAAAGTCACATTTGCTACTAACACCGTGACAAAATGCCATATATGGTCACGCTAAACGCTTTGTCACACATATTATTTAAGTGTAGCCAAAATCCAAGACATATGGTCATGTAACTTAATATGTGGCCATTGGATGATCAATAGTCACTCAAAATACACGTTTCGTCACTTTAAACACCATATGGTCACACTTATTAACACTTTTAGCCACTTTATGGTTAATTGTATGTGACTAAATACCCAAAACAAACATGCTTTGTGTGACTAAATGTTAGAAAAGGCCACACAAACATAAAATTCATGTGGCCATTGGATGATCAATAGTCACACAAAAGACACCTTTCTTCACTTGAAACACCATATGGTCACACTTATTAACACTTTTAGCCACTTTATGATTAATTGTATGTGACTAAATACCCAAAACAAACATGCTTTGTGTGACTAAATGTTACAAAAGGCCACACAAACATAAAATTCAAGTGGCCATCGGATGATCAATAGTCACACAAAAGACATATTTCTTCACCTTAAACACCATATGGTCACACTTATTAACACTTTTGGCCACTTTATGCTTAATTGTATGTGACTAAATAACCAAAAGAAACATGCTTTGTGTGACTAAATGTTAGAAATGGCCAAACAAAAGAAATTTGATGTGGCCATTGGATTATCAATAGTCACACAAAAACTATTATGTTTTTCATAAACGTAACTAACTACGAATACTAAACAGACTTATCTTATATATGCCGACTTAACCTTGTACTAGCAACCTTAACCACTAAAACTAACCTACCGGACTTAACTTTGTAATTGGCGACTTTAACCACTAAAGTTTTCTGCTTATAAGTAGACCACAACACAAAATATATATTTTTTTGGTGCAAAGATGAACTTGTATTAATCAAGGAAACTTTGTAAATGAAAAATCAACACACACCGATATGGACAAGTCCCATATCAAGTTGCATACTAGGCAACTCTATTCAATATTTGATATAATTGTTATTATAAGTCCGATAACAAAACAAACCGCCCATATCATACAACCATGGATGATGACAACCAAGACAAAACCATCACAAAGAACACCTTTAATGCACCAAGATGAACCATACACTTCCGAGATAGGGCTATACCAAGTAGTTTACATTCCATCTCATGAATGGCTTCAACTACTTGGGAACACACACCCTAAATGAAGCCAACCAAATCCTACACAATCCTAAAATCTGCTTATAAACGTGTCTACCAATAACAACCGATAACGCACGGAATTACGTTTAGCACATGCTAAATACTTGAATTATAACTCGAGTACGGAAGACACGAAGCTTGGTCGTCGATGACAAAGTCAAAAGATTGAATCTAACCATTTTGTTTCATTCCCACCGACACTCCTCAACAATCTCTCTCCATATGGCGTTTATGGTAATGTGGTTCTTGCTTCTAGGCCTATCGTTGTGGTGTTGCGATTCACGCTCACATAAAATCCATGTCTTCCGGTATCTCAAAGAATGCGTTATGGTACTTCCACATGTGATTTCGCTCAGAAACTTGTGTGTATGTTCTGCATTAAAAGAACAATGTAGTATGCTAATCAAAAGTATGTCCATGTGTTGAAGCATATATTAGTTTTTGTGAAAGCGATAATGACCGAAATGGTCCGATTTGTATCATTACTTACCAAACGACTCTCGTCCATGACATATGCAAGGATGGGCGCGTAAAACAATCCTTTCACTTTCATGCTCGTACATTCGCTCCATGCACATATGTGTTTCATACGCTCATCCGCAATTGGAATTTAATAAAATGGTAATTAATAATTTAAAAGCTATTATATGGAAAGGTTTATTTTAAAATAAAATCATAGATTATGTCTACACTTTGATTAACATACCTTAATCTATGGGTTTCTCATGAACGGTCTTGTACGATTCAGCTCCATACGTTGCACAAGTTCGTAACGCATCATCAATCCATTTTCAAAGAAATGGCATCGTGAAAGAGTATTGTTTAGAGATTTGTGAAAAAAACTCTTGTGCCAAAGAAATGTTTTTCATCGTGAACCAATACATTCCATCCGTGCCCCCAAACTCATGCACGGTTCTGCTTTTCCTCCAGATTTCAATTTGACGGTGAGTGATAGTTGCTACGGCACGCCAAAGAACAAGAACGTCAAATTGGTTATTGTCGGTATTGTCCCGAAATTGCAAGGAATGACCTACGTAGCAGTTTAGTTTAAAGAAAACATTAGCGGGTCAAACAATTAAAATAATCCCCATTTTCAACAAACTTATACAATGTCTTGATTAACATTTTTTCTTACCGAGGTTGTGCAGATATTCATCCAACGTAACCAGCACCTACGTTGTCTCAGTAACCTAGAAGAGCGGATCGTATCCGTGGCATTCGTGGCTGCATCGTTGTACCGTTACATAATAACAATCTTCTTCCTAACGAATGAAATGGAATGTGGCCACATTGATGTATTGGCTTTGATCAATAAAAGCTTGCCACTGGACCCTTGCAAAGTAATGCGACCACGAACCAATTTCCAAGAAACCTTATGTTTGGCTCCCCTATTGTGGATTAGGTATATCCGGCGCTTGGGGTACAATGTTTCAATAAACAAAGCAGAAGCATCTTAAATTTAAAAAGTAAGCACGTATATCAATTTGATGGTTACATTGATAAATTTATAACCTTAAGTAAGCATTTTAAGTACAACTTACCGCAATGTCCTAATGTTTGTGTGGTTTGCCTCCACCAACAATTTGATGCTCATTCTATTTTAAAACCACAATCGCCTTAATGGTCAATAAGGTTATCACATATGCATAACATTCAACTAATACAAGTCTTAGATGATCAATACATCTTTATCATTAAGGTGTCAAACAAAAATGATTGAAGATGTACTACTACATATTTAACTATGTTTCAAAAATCAATAATCATATAGTCCTTTTAGAGTAAAAATCAGTATTTTTACGATAATCATCTTACCCCATACGCTTGTTAAAATCTAGTAAGAAATCCATAATCTACCCAACATACCATACGCCATTGCTTCATCCAATGTTTAAATCTAAGCTCGATAATTAATTACATAAGGTGTAGTGCTTTACCAAATCATATAAAAGCTATACTAACCTAGATTAAACATATGTTTACAAGTTGTCTAATTAGCTACTTAACAAATAGTCGCTACGTTTTCCACAATCCACATATATCCATGATTTTTTATTCAAATCATCCTATATTTACATGTCACACAATATTCTAAAGAATCAAATCGCATATAGTTATAATAAAACGGTTGTTACATTATGATCAAAAGATACTATATTCTTTAGGATATGTTAAACATTGCAAAAAATTACCAAGCATGCATTTGTATCCATCAACATATCGTAAACATGCATATCAATCACTTTACATTTGCGCTCATGGTTAAAAAACAAAAGAAAAAAAAAAACAATGTGTAACATTACGTGATGATGCGGTTGTTGTGTTGAAGAAGATAGACTTGAATATTTTGCTTTGACTATGTGATTAAGTGTAGCCATAATATATCACGGTTTTCAAAACTGCAATGATTACTATTAATTAAGGGAAGGATTTTTTGTATTATTTTTTAGCTTGTATTATGGGAGCATTGCATATATACCCAATAAAACTCAAAAAGTTGCATATTTCTCCGTAATACAAGTTTTTAATGCATGATGTACAATGCAACTTAAGCATGTTTTGGGTATATATGCAAATATGTAAGTTTTACACAACAATTACGTACCAAAACGGTACATTTGAAAAAGTACGCAATTATTTTATGACCTAAACCCTTGATTATATACATACAAAATATTTGGTAGAATCACCTTAAAAATTAAGTACCCTAACATACAAATAAATAATATTACATTAACATACGCGATATCGTAACTCTCGCAAATAAATACATATGTCGAATACAATATTGGTTAATCGAATATACAATGTGGCTATTGAATCATCGCCAAGTACCAACGCTTGCAATGTTTTTGTACGATGTTTCCGTCCTTGAATGTCACCTTCATCGTGATGATAAAAACCCGTGGAATCCAAGTAACAAAAAGTTAAACGTTGTAATAAAGTATATAATTGTAGGTACTTTTAAATAAGAAACATACTATTCAATAACTTAGCACTACCAAGATTAACTTAGCACCGCCAAGATTAACTTCTTCGCCACCCATTCTTATTCGATGTCAAATTCCGGCCCATTCTACTACGACTATATACACGGATGCTTAACATCTTCGAGCCAATAATGATTCATTGGGACGGGTGTATGATAGGGACCAATCATTATATATAGCTTCTAATGAAACTATATATACATGTGACGCCAACGGATGCCACCACAATGAAACATGATTGACCAAGAAATTTACCAACTTCATTAAAGTACAAGGTTGTGATAATATTATGCATATAAAATAAAACGGTCACAAACATGCGACATAATCATCTATATATTGCTATAAACCGGTCAAGATATGGGCAATCTCAAGTTTAAAACTACCCGTCATAATTGATCAAAGCGTTGATGGTCATGGTAAGCTTAACATACGGATAATCCATTAGTCACAAAATACAGGCTATCCAGCAACCCATCTACCATACAATCAAACAAATTTTGACTCATTTTTGCACATAATAGTGAGGCTCGATCTCAGATAAATCAATAGTTTCAAAATATATAATTCCCACGCCAAGACACGGAAAATCACATCATTTGATTGATATCATCACAACCTCTATCAAAGTAAGACACCTATGTTATAAGCAAGTAAGTGGAGATACTTAGTACTTTGAGCGTCCACTGAAATCCCATTGCCATGTTCACGAAATGGTCAGCAAAGATTTGCACCAAACCTATTGCTATGACGGTGGACATAGGAATGGGTTTTCGAGGAAGCTCAAAGTATCAAAGGTGTGCCGAATAAATAATTATCGATTCTACAAAAGTTAATTTTACAGAGATGAAAAGACAAAAAGCCTATCCAAATGATGAAAAGACTTTTAAGTGCAATGGTTAAAATTTTAATGTTGAAACTAGGAATAAGATCTTGTATACAGCAACCCATCTACCATACAATCAAAAAATTTTGACTCATTTTTGCAAATAATAGTGTGGCTCAGATCAGATAAATCAATAGTTTCAAAACATCGGGATATAACCGCCATGGTCGCAATAGTATAAAATATAGAATTGCCACGCCAAGACACGTAAAATCACATCATCGATTGATTTATTAAGATATATCATCACGCCTCTATCAAAGTAAGACACTTATGAACAAAATAGAGTTTATACATGCAAAGGAAATGGTCAAAAAGTTAAATGTCAATATGTTATAAGCAAGCAAGTGGAGATACTTAGTACTTTGAACGTCCACTGAAATCCCATTGCCATGTTCACGAAATGGTCGCAAAGATTTGCACCAAACCCGTTGCTATGATGGTGACATAGGAATGGGTTTTCGAGGAAGCTCAAAGTACCAAGTGTAAATAATTATCGATTCTACGAAAGTGTATGTGTTGAATGGGATAATGAAGGAGTGGGCATGCCATGAACAATACACACTATATCATTATCGCAATCAACACACCTCATAAAGAAACACAATCAAACCCTTTCGAGATCCCTCATCGGTCCTTTTGTCGCTTCAACTCCTTTGTGCAATTGCATGCACCAGAAAATTGCTAGATTGTTGAAAAACAAAAGGAACAAGATGGGATCTCAAAAGGGTTTGATTGTTTTCTTAGATCATAAAAAGTGTTTTCCTAAAAAAGAAGCATAGTTAACCATTCTGAGTCCCCATACATTAAAAGAAGCACGCCGTAAATACCCCAATAGCAAAGCGCAACAGACATAAAACCAAAAAGCCCAGGCACACCAAAAGCAGGCCAACAAAAGGGGGAAAAACAGAGCAAATCAAAGTAGCCACGGGGCATAAAGCTAAGGCAAAAAAACACGAAGCACCAAAAGACCGAACGCAGGGAGCAAGACAAAGCAGGAAAACCTAAGGGAGCAACAACAGAGCAACACAAACCACGACGGGCCTAAGACTACGGCAAAGCAAAAAGAGGCCACAAACAAAACACGCAAGGAGGCAAAAGGTCACCTAAAAGCCAACCTAGCACCACTACCCGCAAATCCTAATTCTATCCCTCCACCCTTCCTATCTCGAGATCATCTCCTCAATCAAACGAAGCTCAATCATGTCAAGCTTAAGTCTATCCTACCACCGAAATTTGCTCACGCCTCATTGACGAATAATCTCATTCTTCGCTCTACTAATCTCATTCTTCGCGTCTCATTCTTCACGCACCCATACCGCATGTATAACACGTAATCGTTATTACCTCAACTAATGATCCATAAATCATCAAACAACTACTTTTCCTATGCAAATGACTAATACCCGACTAACATCCTAAACTAACATAACACAATATCATCTATAAATCAATAAACATCATAAACTAACAAACTAGCAGTAAATTATAACATTTATACCTGAGATATTAGGCTCAATCGGAAGAGAATCAAGCCCTTTATAATAGCCCTCAAGAGTATTTCATTGACTAACATTTATTTTGATTGATTTTGCGTTTGATTGAAAACCCTAAATCTGCTATTAATTAGAATCTAACTGTGTGTTTTGACCGAGTGTAAGAGAGATAAATGTGTGAAATACTCAAAGTCAAACACACACTACTTGACCATTTTCTAATAAAAGTAAATAAATAAATAAAACTAACTTATTTCTTCAAGTTAATAAAGCATTAAAACTTAAAATTAACCATTGTACTGATCATTGATCATTGATCATTTACATATAATTACAGTTATAATTATATAAACAAAGTAGCAGTCAATAGCAAGCATCCATGCAAACATCAACTATACATCATCAAAACACAAAAAAAAACTTCCAAAGCTTCCTATTCTCCATCTTCAGACTCATCAACTTCATCCAAATCTTCCAAGAACTCCTCTTTCTCGATGAGACTCCAACGACATAGCACTAAAAGTCGAGCCAAGAAATCAATCTTCCTTCGATCCTTCAACCGTATCTCACGAAGGGCAAACTCACCGATTCTTTGCAACAACATTGAAACGAGTAAACAATCTACCACCTCATCGATTATACATTTTTTTTGCAACAGCCTCCTCGAGTCTGCTCTCTTCTCCCATCCGCTCGATCAACTTTTTCTCCTCTCGCTATGTCTTGCAATATCAAAACCGAAAGCATCACGAGCTTGCGGATTCGATGGCGGCTTTCATTTCATCGATATTAGGTGTGGAAGACATTTTGTGTGTTTAGGGTTAAAATTATTGATAGTTGTGTGTTTAGGGTTAAAATGATTGATACTTGTGTGTTGATTTTATGGTTAGGTAAGTATAAATAATTACAATGTACCTTACAATTTGCACAAATAATCACAAAAAAACACTTAAGAGGCATTGGAAAATTTATTTTGGGTGTTAGTGTAGCCCTTTCATATTCTTCCATGCATAAATGTGATATGCAATAGTTCAAAAAAAAAAAAAAAAAAAAAATTGATATGCAGGAGTATTTAGGAAGATATCTAATATTGCAATTTAAACCCTTCATTTTTTCATTGGATCTAAACCAGCCCCTATATACTAGGGGTGTTCACGGGAGGTTCGGCTCGGTTCGGTTAGAGATTTTAACTATCCATCACGGGGCGGGTAGTTCATTTTACTATCCAAAACCGAACCGTACTAAGCGGTAACCGGACATGCGGTATCCGAAATGAGCGGTTACCCGCGGTTCGATCACGGTTAACCATTCAAAAAATTAATCGAATCGAATCAGGCGAACAATAACATAAATTAGAACGTAATATGTCATTTTAGTAAAATTAAATAACATTAAAGATATTAGAATAATAGTAATGTTGTTGTGTCGCAATAGCAACATTCAAATTACCATATCTAACAAAATAACTAATACTAATTATTTGACGTTTATAAATTACGATCACATTAATCATATGTAATCCATGAACTTTAGTAAATGATCAAATTAGATAAGTAAAAATGCATTATATGATAAATGTAGTGCAATAATATAGTTAATACTTGTACATTTTTATGAATGGTTTGTTAAAAATTACATGTATATTATACGCAGTTCGGTTCGGGTAACCACGGATAAATAAAAGTAAAAACCGAAACCGAACCGTGATAAGCGGGTTTTAGCGGTTATCGGATTTGCTCAACTTCTTAAAATTTATGTCAACTGCAATACATCGACCAAAATCAAAGTTAGTCATCTTTACAATGTAGCACATTGACCAAAATCAAAGTTAGTCATCATTACTATGTAGTCATCTACAGTAGAACTGAAGAAGACTAATCTTGCTTTATAGACACTACAACTTTGGCAAACAATGAATGCGGTGGTTATTAATTTGCGAACCATGCAAATTTGCATAACAAAACCCACGTAAACATTACCCGACAAGGTTACAACAACATTACGCAACAAGAATTTACCTCCGACCTATTGCATAATCAAAATTACTACCGCAAAGACCATGACGATAACAACTCAGCAATTTACTCAAACATTAGGCAATCAAAACTTGGATGTTCCTATGCATCGCTATTAAGATATTAAATAGACTACCTAAAATACAAAACTTATGATAACATCAATTGCAATACCTTACATGTAACTACTTGCATACAATATTACGTAAATTGCTGACACAATAGGATGCTGACACATATGTTTAGCCATACTATATGAGTTAGGGGTTGTTTACTTCTTTCGCCCGTTTTCATCGTTTTCTTACACTTTTACACACATTCGTGCGTTTATACACGTTTTGTCTGCATTTTAATACGTTTTCGTCGCCTCTTTGTCCCCTTTAACTGTTTTTATACGTTTCCGTTTTGTTTACGGTGTTTTCGTCCGTGTTTACACGTTTTAGTTTTTTCATGTTTCGTCCGTTTGAATGCGTTTTCATCTGTTTTATATATTAACGTACATTTCAAACATTTCATACATTTTCATATGTTTTACATATGTTTTCGTCTGATTTACCCGCTTTCATCCTTTTTACCCATTTTCGTATGTTTTAAGAATTTTTCAACCGTTTTCAAAGGTTTTCTTACACTTTTACACGTTAAATGCGTTTATACGTTTTAAATCTGTTTTAATACGCTTTGGTCCGCTTTTCTTACGTCTTTGTCCCTTTTAATCGGTTTTATCGTTCCGATTTTGTTTACGAGTTTTCGTCCGTGTTTGCACGTTTTTTAGTTTTTTCATCTTTTAGTCCGTTTGTATAACTTTTTACACACATTCGCCGATTCCAAATTGTTTCACACGTTTCGTCCCATTTACCCGTTTTCATCCGCTTTTACCCATTTTCGTATGTTTTAAGAATTTTCAACCGCTTTCATCGTTTTCTTACACTTTTACAGTTAAATGCGCTTATACACGTTTTAGTGCTTTTAATACGTTTGGTCCGCTTTCTTACGTCTTTGTCCCTTTTAATCGGTTTTATCGTTCCGTTTTGTTTACGTGTTTTCGTCCGTGTTTGCACGTTTTATTTGGTTTTCATCTTTTAGTCCGTTTGTATAACCTTTTACACATTCGTCCGTTTCAATTTGCTTTCGCACATTTTCGTCCCATTTACCCCATTTTCATCCGCTTTTACCCATTTTCGTATGTTTTAAGAATTTTCAACCGCTTTTCATAGGTTTTCATACACTTTTACAGTTAAATGCGCTTATACACGTTTTCGTCTATTTTAATACGTTTTCTTACGTCTTTGTCCCTTTTAATCGGTTTTTATACGTCAACCAAAGAAGCGAACTTAATTCATAATCGGTTTTCGGTTCACTTTGGTTTATTTATAGTTCGGTTCGTTTCGGTTTTCGTGTTGACCAAAATAAAAATATAACCGATTTAACGAAACAAAACCCGATAACCGAACGGATCAACACCCCTAATTTATAGTCATAGTTTAAAAGAAGGAGGACTTAGTTTGCCGTTTTTAAACATTAGGTCCTTAGAGATTGGTGGATCTTAGGGATGACAGGGGAGGTGCGAGGTCTTAGCAGCGGGGTTGAATGATCTCATTACTCAATGTTAGGAGGAAATCGATACCAAGGAAGAACAAATTCAAAGCGATGAATGGTTGAAGGGTTTCTCGCTATGGAATGAGATGTTTTCTTTTGCTCTAGTGTCATCTGTTTATGTCTAATGTCTAATGTCTTGGTTTAATGGGATGGTATGTAGATATATTAACAATGGAATATGTATGGATCTTTTGATGGTTTATCCATACGAATGCTAAATATGTTTTTAATATAAGTAATGTGTTCGCTAGTTTGTTTCATCTTTTTTTCATGTTGTTTTGAATTTAGGAATTGGTTGTGGTGTTTAAGTTCATATTCGCCCGGTAGAATGTATTATTGTAGGATTAGGATGTTCAATTTTAGATTGTTGTCAATTTTTTATGACTGATTATGAAGTTTAGAGCGGGCGTTTGTTCGGACAATTATTTTGATTGAACCACTAGATTTAGGGTGTTTTTGTTGTTGTTTTGCTTTAAGTTAATTGCATTTACATGTTTTCTTGATTTTTTTTGACCTGCTTGTGGATGTTAGAGCTTATCTAATTGCTTATAAATAGCTTATTTATATGGGTGTTTGGGATGTGGGTAAGCACCATTTCGCTGTGGGGTGTTTTGGTTTCAAAATTGTTTGATTTGGAGCCACATTTTAAATTATCAAATTTGGAGCCAAATTTTAGCCAAAATTTTAAAATTACTTTAGAAATTATGGTTTCCTTAATTGAAAACCGCCCATCATTAGCCCTATTTTACTCCAATAAACCGGGCTTCAAGCAAAACAACCGAACTTCAATTTTACACCATTATTTACCAATTAAGTTTACTAATTTTCTTTAACACATTACTTCGACGAATCATGTCAACGCAAATCAATTATCCGGATGATTTGGTTTATTCGATCGTGAAAATGAAAACACTTTAGAATATGAATCGAGACATATTCGGATGAGGTGAGGATCTTGAAACAACTATTCAAATGCGAATGTTGTTAAGAGGGCATAACTAGGTTAGCTAAGTTTCGCAGGAATATGGAAAACAGACGGAATAAAGGTCGGTGTAACCTTGATGCCTTCGGATAGGTTATCGTGAAGAAAAGAGCATTGTTTTCGAGTTTTTGGTGATTTGGTTCGTGAGCATATAGGTGTCGAGGATTCTAACTTGGAGGAAGGATGATTGAAGCAAGAGATAAAATGTGGGACGAAATCACGGTACACATATACTTTTTTAACTAGTAGTGGCTTGGTCATCGTAGATACAAGGTGTTAATAAGTTTTTGGGTAAAGGGAGTAATCACACACTGGTAAATATATTAACCAAATAAGCGTTTAAGTACAATGGATATGGTGAAATCCCATATCTCACCCGTTACATAGGCATAAAGCTTACATAACAAGATACTTCCACTTCTCTAAACAAGAAAACAAACCACTACTCAAATGATAACATATGACACAACAAAATAAAATTACTTCCTAGGACCTTGAAACTTTGTGCCATACATGGCATTAAAAGAATCAAATTCGGTGAAGATCACGAACCTTGTTTCGCATAGTCATCAAGTCATAGTCGACATACTCATCTTCAAACTCTTGGCCACCACCAAAATATTAGAAGACTCATCAAATGGGTTAGCAACAACCTCATCTTCGAATCGAAACCTCAATCTCTCCTTTAGAAAAAGGGTTAACTCTCTTAGTAGAAGAGGTAGACGGAATAGGTTGACCATCATCATCCACAAGAGTAGCTTTCCCATCAATAATTAGATTTTCAAGCTTACCAATTTTCACAATGATGGGAGTAGAACCAACATCCATTGTTCCCATTGAATCACTCCACAAGCTTGGCGTGAAATAAGTCCCGGCCTCCTGAGGCTTAGATGCCTCACCAATATCAATACGAGAGTCCGTCTCCCGAGATCCATCAATACCTGCTTCCTTAGTAGTACCAGAAGACTTCCCAGTCTTGACCTTGTTAGTAAAAGAATCATCCACAGTACTTGAGATGCCCAAATCATCATCCACCTCAAGAGTCCCAAAAGAGTTAGACGTAGTAATCGGTGTATCTTTAGCATTAACACTAGCAGTTGCCGGTGTCTTCGTCTTTGCAACATATACCTTCTTCCTAGGTGCAAATCTAGGACCCTTACCCATATTAATACCACCACCATCTTTGTACCTTTAGGTTTGGCTTTCGATTACGCACCACCTTAAAACCATCATCGGTTTCGTCCACATTTGAGTGGGAGGAACATCATTATGCTCCTTAATACTCTTAGGACAACAAGCGTTATCATGCCCAAACACTTTACATTCCACACAGTGTGGCGGCTTCCATTCATATTCCACCTTTATACTTGCCGTAGTAAAACCACTATCATCCTTATTAGGGATCGCCATAGTCACCACATGTTTAAGCTCAAATTCAGATGATAATTCCACAAGAGCACGTGCAAAACAGGTGTTAATAAGTGTATCTCTGCATTTACAGTATGTGCAACTAATTAACAACAATTTGTTAATCTTTGCGGCGATATTTTGATGTTGACTTGACGGTCGAAGCGATAATGAATCGTCTTAGTCAACTTCTAAGGAATTTCGAAATGAAATTGATACAAAACTACATATTGCCCAACCAAAATACCCTTTCAAAACTAAATGAAGTCCGGCAAAGTATAGTGCAATTATAAAAGCCGAAGATTGGGTTAATTTTGTAAACTACACACCAATGAGGAATACAAGGTGTTAATTATTCATTTTATTCAAGTTCAAATATCTTTCACCTTTTCATATGTTTCCATATGTATTAGTTGTATACTATCGGCATTACTACATCTAAACGCCGTATGATTTTGTGTTGCAAGGTGAGATCAGCAAAAGCTAAAGTGTCGCGTTCCAAGTCTGTTTATGATCATACAATGGGACGAGGTGGATACGCCCGTGTGATAGAAAAAATGGTAACAATAAACATTTGCACATTTGCATTTAATAGCATCATACTTTCGTTTATATTCGTTTATCTTACATTTGTATGTATTTGATGTTTATAAGATCGAGAGTAAAGAAATTGAACGGATGAAGAACCACCGCGTGGTGCGCTATGGTTGAAAGGAAGGGTGAAAAAGACGGAGAATATCACGATGATGATATCGGATCGATGGGAGAAAAATTTGTAAGTTTGACGCAAATTTTATTATTATGTTTGTTTAGTTATAAGTTAATCACTCTCAGTATTACTTAAAACCGTTAGTTATAAGTTAATACGGTAGTGTTTTAGTTAATATTTTAGTTAATATCGCTCTTGTATTACTTAAAGCGGTTAGTTATAAGTTAATACGGTAGTGTTTTAGTTAATACTTTTAGTTACAAGTTAATCTTGGTAGAATTAAATGACCTATTTCCCATATTGTGTGTGCGAAAGAAACGGACGACAAGATCAAACAAGGAATCTTGAAGCTTGATCATGGCATGATGCCGTGATGCTTGTATTAGGTAAGGAAAGGGAGGATATGCGAGAGGGGTGGAGGTGGAGTAACCTACAAGAGGTATTTTGATCGCCTCGAATCGACAAGCATCGATGAAAGAGTGGTGTTACTTCAAAGTGAACTTGATAATGAGGCGCGCCAACGTCAAGAAAAAGAGGCGTGTCTGATTTGATGAAACAATTGGGCATGCAAAAGGGGCCGCATCAACTTCAACTCCATTGATGTAAACGAAGTAAGACATAAGAAAGTAACATTCCATCTTTTTACCCTTTTAAATACTGCGCAATCTTCTTAAACAATTTATATTTCGGTGTCTCCGGTGAACATTAATCTTTTAAATAGCAAGTCTTGATGAGGATGCTTGAACACGTGTTGTCGGACGTGAGAAAATTGCGAGCATTGAGAAGTTTAATGGACTTGCAACTTTGGAAAAGGAAATGGAAATAAGTGAAAGTAATAAATCATCCCCACGGTATTTTTGAATTCTACATACATGTATTATTTACCGTGTATTATATATATAGGAAACTAAATCTGTCGCATCTAAGAAATCGACTAGATCAAAACGAAAGGATTCTTCACGTCAACTTTCCGAATCACAAGAAAATGAGTCTCCATTAACGAGACTACCACAAGTATGTATTTAAACATTTTCATATGTTCTTTAGTTTAATTAATTATTGGTACATATATACATGCAACAAATTATCTTTTAGGTAATTAAGTGCGGTCGTGGCACTTAAAGAAATCAACTATTATTGCGGAGGGTACCGTGTACAAAGCGATGGAAAACAAATGCTTCATAACAAACCACTCCCAAAGGATTGTGTTGGATCGATATACTTTAATCAAACTAAACTAGCTTGTTAAGGTTTAATAACCTCGGATAAATCCTAAGTTATTAACAAAGAAACACCGAGCAATCTTTATCAAGTACGCGAATTTACTTAACAAAGCTAAGAAGAAAACTTTATTAATAAACTCTAAATCGCTTATTATGCGATACTCTAATACAACTCTAAGATATTCGAACTTTTCTCTAAACTCTTAATTCAGAAACTCTAAAACTCTTTTCCGAAATCGCACTCTAATGCCAATCTAGGAGTCCTTTTATAGGCTCAAGGATATCCTAGTCGGTTTACAATTGATAACCTTGTACGACAAGTAATCTAAACATGGAATACAATACTTTCCATAAACGAATATAACAGCTTTGTTTGTTCTAGCAAGATTTTGACTTCTCCATGCAAGATTTTGACTTTATCTTTAGCAAGATTTTGACTCTTTGACTTCTTCCAAGATTTTGCACCATACAAGATTTTCATATCTTCAAGACTTTGGTATCTTCAAGACTTTCATATCCCAACAATCCTCCCTAACTTGAATTCTACTTGCTTGACTTCAAGTTCCTTTGTGAATATATCTTTAATGACTTCATCTTTAAAATGGATTGTTCTTTAGTCTTTAAATTATATCTCTCAGAGAATCGTGCTTTGTCAAAGTATCTCTTTAGAATTGTTTTCTTCACAAAAAGATCCAAAGAATCTCCATCTTTTCAAAGAACACAAAGAACATATGACAATTTGTACATTAATTCAATTTAAGTTGCATACTATTCTCATCACTTCTAAGTGAATCATTGAAAATTCAATGGATTTAGAACTCTTTACCAAAGCCATTATCTTTGGAGTAGCCAAATGTTTTGGTGTGTAAGACCATGGTACATTGATAACCATATGATTTTTAGCAAACCACCGCCTATCAACAGATTTGTTTTGTCTTTACCAAAAGTCGCACCTTCCGGACTAGTTAGTTCTTTTATCTAATGGTGAACTAATTACCAAAAATGGTTTTTCCATCGCCTTTACCACAAGCCATTTCTTGTGGGCTAGCCAACTCTTCACATTTATCGATATGGTGAGTTGATGACCATCCAACTTATTAGCAAGTTGTCAACTAAAACGGATTTGATATATCTTTACCGAGCCGCTTGCTCATGGATTAGTCAATCCTTTTGTAACCATGGTGGATTGATAACCTATTGATGTTATCATCACAAAACCATTTATTCAACCTTTATTTCAAAAATATTTATTATTTAGCAAAAGGTTTCTTCTAAAATTCATTTAACTGGTTTAATTCAAAGAACAAGATTTTGATGAAAGTATCGTTCGACTAGCAAGATTTTGAATAAAAGTACCGATATATCAAAAGTATTTATTCAAAAATCATACCGCTTATAGATCATTCTCAAGAATGGTAGTCCAAATAATAAACAAATTGATCACCATGCAAGCAGCTTCATCACCTCTTCTACTTCCAATCCATGCTCTAGCATTCTTCTCATTAGATCAACTCAGAAGAGGATATCTTCTTTCTCGCAAACATGTGAATCATTGTTCCATTTTCTAGCTCCAAGACATGAACTCCAGATTCTTCAAAGAATCTCCAAAGAAACTATTTCCCGCTTTTCTTGATCCTTCCAAATATCATCGCTTTCTTCATCGCTTCCCACATGGTTATGAGATCCCCATGTAAAACCAATCCAATCCTTCTAATGGATTATCTTCAAAATAAGTCTTCACAAAGATGATATAAGTAGAATAGATCTACTCGCTATGATATGCAAAGAAATCCCATAGCCGCTTAAAAACTTTGAAACTTTTATCTTCTTTGTGAAAACCATGTAATCTCCATTCTTAGATTTCTCAACTTTGAAAACACCGATCTTTGATCCGCTCATCTTCATGTCATTATCTTCCTTGGTATAATCAAAATCTACTACTCGAGATAATTCTTCAATTCATCACTAGTCTCGCATCTTAATTCAACCTTCTTTCTTTGAAAACCGAACATCCGTAGCTTCGCTTTTTCTTTTCCTCTTAAGCTTTTCTTCCTTTCACCTTCAAATTCAATAAGCTTCTTCTCTAAAATCTTTAATGCCCGCAACATCTTTCTTATAAGCTTCTCTCTCAAAGATCATATAATCTTTTCATATCCACATAATTTAGCTTTTGCAATCCTTTAAATCCTCCGCTTTTAAGTATGCCATCATTGCATTCCTTTCTTTAGCCAAATTAGGTCTTCTTGACATGAATCTAACAGTGTTGAGATCAGAAGGTTCAAGAGCCTTCAAGATTTAATTCCTCATGTAACTTCTGAGCTGCTTCTCTGTTCTGAGCTTCTTGAGCTTCTTGTTCTTCTCTATATTTAGCATTTAATTCTTCTTGAACCTTTCTAGCTACAGCTTCATTCCTTGCAACTTCAAATGCTCTAAGTTCTGCCAAAGTGAGCTTCTTTTTCTTAACTTCAACCAAAACACCTTTTCCTTTATCTTTTGGATCAATTGCAGTTGATCGCCTTGGTTGTTCTTCTTCTTGTGCTCTCTAATAGTAACTCCTCCTCTTGGTTGTGACAGATCAAGAATTGTAGCAACTAATTCATCATCACTAGGTGAATGAATAGGTTTAAATCTAGGTTCCTCCTCTTCCTCTATAACAACCGTAGAAGGACCACCTTCTTCTTCAAAATTCAAAACCCTTGGAGTTATTGGTGTTATAACCTCCGCCTAGATGTATCATGAAACTCAAGATTTTGATGTTCAAGACTTTGATCAACAAGACCTTGAACATCAAGACTTTGATTATCGCACTTGAACTTGTACTTCTACTTCTTGTTCCTCGTAAAAACCTTCTTTCTTCTTCAAAACATCTTCTTCGATTCTTTTGTCTTCATAACATCTTCTTTCAAATTTTCTTTTCTAAATTCCTCCCAAGTTGATGTAAGATGATTTAGGAACCGCTTTCTTTTCAATTCCTTACGAAGTGCTTTTCGACGCTTGTTTTCCTCCTTAACCCATAAGTTGAAACCTTGAATATAGGGTTTAACAAAATTTCTCAACCGTAAGTAGTTACGCTCAACTTCCGAATAGTTTTAGCTTGACGCCAACAGCCTTGTTCAACCTAGCAAGCGCCTTTGTCAAAGCATAGTTATCCATAGTTAAACCTTCACGAGGAATTGTAGGAGCAAGACCTTGAACCTCTCGAAATGTAACGTTGTGGAGATGGAGTAGGTGTTCGCTCAATCTCAACTTGAACCTCGTGACCAAGAATCATCACCTTGTAATGATGCAAGACCTTCACTGAAGCAAGATTGCAGATGCAAGACTTGTGAAGCAAGATTTGCATGCAAGATTTGAAGCAAGACTTGGTCATTATTAGTACCTTCGCTTCTTCATCCTCTCCACCGCATCACGAACAAATTTGTACAACTTCCATCATGGATGTTGTTAAAGGAATATCTCCACCTCCGAACAAGTTACTTCTCTTAGCCATGAATGTATAGATTTTGGCTTGTTGCACAATAATGTAGTAAAGCAAGAGGTTTTGGAACATCACCAATTGCTTGTTCAAGAAAACTCAGATAAACCTTGGATACATCAACCAAGTTGCCCCGGATGATATATGAGAGAGCATTCCATCCAAAATAAGCCGTGAAAAGTTAAACACTGTCTGTAGCTAAGCCAACCACCGCAGACGCTATATTTGACCCAAACTGCTCCCAAGAAGTGCTTTTAGAACTTATGCAATGGAGCAAAACATGGATCAAAACTTCCATTGAGGATGTAATAAGGCCTTCTTAAAAGTTTGTTCACCAAAGAACCTTCATAACCCAAATTACGAAAAGTATCCCAAATCGTTGCTTGTCAAATCTAATAGCCCCATCTTCATCACCAAATAATAAATCATCACGAATGGAGGCCTCTGTAATCTTGATAGTCTTTCCAAAGAACTAAGGATCTAATATAATATTCATCCTCCTCCATATTCTCTCTAGCATTAGCCCAAAATTCTTGAATCCATGGTTCAATAATATCCGCTCAACTAAAAGAGCATAGCTAATAAGCGACCCAACTAGATAATCAATGATATCATAGAAAGCCACGTCACCTCGGCCTTGTCCAAATTAGCCACCATATTGTGCTTCAAACAGCTTAAACGATTCACCATATTGTTGAAAGAGTGAGCACAATAGAAAGATTGTATCGAATAATAAAGAGATGGTAATTGGAAGATAAGTATGGAAAAGATGTGAATTGATAATATGAGAGGAAAATCGAAAGAAGTTATTTATAGGTGAGATTTGAAAATCACACCTAAATAACAAAGTTACCGTTACTACCAATTACCCTTCAATATTACCGTTGGAACAAGATTTTAATACGACAAACAAGATTTTCCACATAAGCAAGATTTTCCCAAGCAAGATTTTCCCAAGCAAGATTTTCAGAAATACAAGATTTTGCCAAAACCTTCATATAAGCTAAGTATAAACGAACATCCTCCCTCAGCAATACACAGACTATACCTAACATCTTATAGTCCTCCCTTAAACATAGCTTAGTAGTTAATCATTCCAATGCTCACGACCAAGTGATTGAATCGTGACACATCAAAACCTTTGGTGAGTAAATCACCACATTGTCATCCGTGTGAACTTTAACCACATTAATAAGCCTATGCTCATAACAATCTCTCGATAAAGTGATGCCTAATCAATATGCTTTGTCTTGGAATGATACACGTGATTCTTCACAATACAAATAGTACTCTCATTATCAATATTGATAGGAGTATTCTTAAAGTTGAACCCATAGTCCAAGAGTTGATTCTGCATCCACAAAACTTGACCACAACAACTTGCGCAGCCTACATATTCGCCTTCAAGAGATGATGTTGTCGCAATTGTCCGCTTCTTGCATTGCCATGAGACTAACCTTCTTCCAAGATATTGGCATCCACCAGCCAGGATCTTCTATCATAGTTATCACCGCATAGTCACTATCTCAAAAAGCTTCTAAGTGAAAAGGTGACTTTTAGGATACCACAACCCCAACTTAGGTTGTTGTTTCAAATAATGTAATATTCTTTTGACAAAGATTCGTGTGAGAGATCTTTGGTGAAACTTGATATCCGCACATAAACAAACCGCAAACATGATATCGTGCCTTGATGCAAGAAGATACATAAGAGAGCCAATCATAGATCTCAGATAACTTGACTTCAACAGTCGACCATCTTCATCTTTTCCCAATGAATTGATAGATTTAATAGGTGTAGTAATGCCTTCATATCATCAAAATTAAACTTCTAAGTATATCCAGAACATACTTGTCTTGGCTAATAAAAATCCCTTCCTTGACCGCTTAACTCAAGTCCTAAAAGAATGTTAACTCTCCCATTGAACTCATTTGAAATTCCTTCGCATCACCGCTCAAACTCCTTAACCATGGACTGCTTGGTAGCCCCAAAGATAATATCATCAACATACACTTGCACTAACATGATATCCTTCTTGTCTCTCTTGATAAACAAAGTCTTGTCTATGGCTCCTCCCGTATCCATGTTGTAATAAGAATGTAGAGAGCCTCTCATACCAAGCTCTAGGTGCCTCGATGAAGACCATATAGAGCCTTAACCACCTTATAGACTTTGTTAGGATGCTTAGGATCTTCAAAACCCGGAGGTTGTTTCACATACACCTCTTCTGTAATAGTGCCATAAAGAAAGGCACTCTTTACATCCATCCGATAGACTTGAAAGCCCATATAAGAAGCAAAAGCAAGAAAGATTCTAATTGCTTCAATCCTTGCCACAGAGCAAATACCTCATCATAATCTACCCTTCCTCCTGCCTATAACCTTGAGCAACTAATCTTGCCTTGTTTTTGATAACATTGCCTCTTTCATCTCTTTTGACTCTAAAACCCATCTCGTTCCAATAACTCTCTCCCATCCGAAGATCACATAAACCCAAACCTCTTGAAGTTTAAATTGAAGAAGTTCTTCCCAAGATAGCTTCAACCCAACTTTCTTTAGTCAAAGCTTGAGCAATATTCTTGGGTTCCTCTTGAGAGATGAAACAGTGAATAAGGTGTTTGATGGTCCTTATGATTTAGCCTGCTTTTGTTTATACACAAAGCTAAGTAAAGCATTATGAGGTTTTGTGAAACCCTTAGCTTTGTGTCTTGTCATAACTCCGTAAGTAGAAGGACCAATGATTTGATCGCTTGGATGATTCTTATGAATTCGTAAGATTGAGACGTGGAACTTCATATGTATCATCTAAGTTAGTATAATCAAGACCTTCATTGGAATTTGTGAAAATACCTTCATCTTCAAGCTCATCATCGCTTCTTCTAGCCTGCATGGTAGGATCATCCAAATCATCTAAAGCATCATCAAGATGTGCAAGAAGATTTTGGTTGAAAGTACCGTCCAAAGTACTCGTAAGAGAACTCGCAGCCTTGTTCTTCTTCTTTGCCTCTTCATAAGCTCTCCTTTGTTCATCGCTGTAAGAATGTGCTAATACATCTTGAAGAAGCATCCGATTAAGTTCCTCTTGAATAGATTGATCCTCAGCAGATAATGAGGATTGTGGAGCAACAAGATTTTGTTTTGGAGAATCAAGATTTTGCTTAGGAACATCAAGATTTTGTTTTGGACTCATAGGATCTTTATCGTGAACAAAGATTAGGTCTAAGATGAATATCATGAACAACATATTGAATATCTTCTTCATTATGCAAAGGTTGATTTTCTTCTAACAGTACATAATTCATTGAAGGAGATAAAATCTCAAGATCAAACATCCAATCAGACCCTTCCCTTTCTCATTGTCTTGATCCTCTAAAAACTCAACATGAAGACAATCTTGAATCTTCTTAGTAACTCATTGTAGACTCTAAATCCTTTATCGTTAGTGCAATATCCCAATAAGTAACCTTCTTCGACTTGCCATCAAACTTCCCTAGATTATCAATGGTGTTCAAAATAGTAAGAGGGCATCCAAAAGGCTTCATAAAACGAATGTTGGGTTTATTGCCCATCGCCAATTCATAGGGTGTCTTCATCTCATGGTTTTGTGACGTAAACCCCGTTGAGTACATAGCATGCAAGACTTACGCCTTCCGCCCAAAATTGAATAGGAGATGAGAATCACCAACATGGTCCTTGCACTTCAATCAAGGTTCTATTTTTCTCTCTCGCAACACCATTTTGTCGTGGTGTTCTAGCAATACTAAACTCCCTTTTATGCCTTTATTTGCACAAAATCATCCATAGGCTTGTTCTTGAATTCGCCCATTATCGCATCTAATACCTCTAACCTTGAGTCTTAATTGGTTTTCAAGTGCTATTATAAGAGTTTGAATAGCATCAAAGGTATCATCTTTAAAGCCCAAAAGAAAACCCAACCGAATCTACTACAATCATCAAGAATAACCAAACAAGATTTCTTCTTATTTAAACTTGCCACGAGACAGTCCAAATAAATCCATGTGTAATAGCTCCAATGGTTCTCTAATATTCCTTTCATCAAGCTTCTTGCAGAAGCTTTGTGTTGTTTACCCTTCTTGCATGCCAAACATGATTGATCATTCTTGTAAGTCTTTGAAGGTAAACCTCTAACTAAATTGCCTTTGACCGCTTTGTTGATGTTCTTGAAATTCACATGGCCCAATCTTCTATGCCATTGATGTGCCTCTTCAGATGTTGCCTTAGCCACCAAACATGTGGCTCTACCATAAGAATGTAGACTCTTCATGTCTAAACTATACACATCATTTGTCCTTGGTACCCTTAGTACTACCAAGTCATCATCAATGTGTTTGAAGTCGAAGAAAGGATAAGACATTCTCGTGTCGTTGAATAACACAGATGCTTTTTATCACAAATTTGAGAGACCGACAACAAGTTGAACTTAAGCTCCTTCACATATCCGACATTCTCAAAATCAATTCTCCCAGCCTTTAATTGTTCCTTTCCCTGTAATCCTTCCTCCATTGGGATCATTCCCAAATGCAACTTTTCCTCCACTAATACTTCTAAAATCGACAGATCTCTTTATCGTCATCATACTTCCGAGCAACCACTATCCACAATAAGATGATCTTTAAGCTCCTCTTCCGGGTTGCCCCGCACACAAAGAAAAGAGTTAGAACTTTTAGGAACCCAAGCCATTATCGACTTGTGTTCCTCGAGAAGTTACAAACTCAAATTCTTTGAGTATGTAATTCTCACTATCTCTCAACCGATGATCCAAAATTATCTTTTGATGTTTAGCATGTGGATTTTCAAAACTCTCGGTTTTTCAACATAAATTTCTTTCACCGATTATCAGCATTTTCTTTTGACACAAAACATCTCGATTCACTTTTTGTTGAACGATCGTATGTCTCCCAAGAAGATTTTCCTTTTAACCCATTCGCTTTAACAGTGGTTCTTGTGATCTAGATCCCTATATGAACTGTGATAACTTCTAGGTTGATAGTGAGATCTCCTAGAATTTCTATCCCAAGTATGGTTTTCAAGACTTTGTCTCGAGCAAGATTTTGAAAGTACCGTGAGATACTCAAGGTCTTCTCGATGCGGTATCTATGATCCGTGTGAAGTTTCGTGATTAACCCTATTTGAATTAGTCCACACCGGTTTGTGCTCTCTAGGTCTCGATTGTTAGACTTATTCCTTGGAAACTTGCTTAGATATTCGAGTGTCTGTCACAATCTTTGATTAAGTGAGTAGGACTATAACACACAAAACACGCTTTTGACCCATATGACCAAAGTGATTTCTTCTATGTCTATGCCCAAAATTATTTTGCCTTCTTGATGACCGATGAAACTGCTTTTGACCAAAATTATCCCAAAAGGTTTAGCAAGATCTGTTTTGTAAAGGTTTTGCGTATGTATCGCTTGTTGAGCAAGACTTTGATTTAAAGGTACCGCAGATTTTGAACATTGTTTTCAACAGCTTTTGGGTTTCTCGGATCTAGATTTAGCAATAAGCTTCTTCCTAAACTCTAGACTATCTACTCCATAATGAGAAACATCGTGCCTAGAGGGTGATGACTAATGGGATGAGGAACAAGATGATAACCATTGTCTTTCTTATATTCGTGAGGTGGTTCACTTATCGAGCCATCATTACTAGATGAATCTACATAGTTAATGAGCTCATCATCACTAGTGGTTATGTCCTCAAAACACCATCATCCCGATTACTAGGTTGGTTTTCATCTACACCGCTAAAGTCCATTCCAAATCCTAAGCCTGTTCTAATGTAAGCCCTTCTCTGCTTTTTCAACATAAGCAACATGGGACAAACCGGACTCTCCCAAGCAAAGAAACTTAGCTAACAAATCATCTCTTTCCTTAGTTAATTTCTCAATTTCAAGAATTTTACAATTTAGTTTCCATTCACCGAGTTTTAACCGTAATCCTGTTGTTCATACTTTTCACCCAAGCCATTTCATTATTTTCATGTGTTATGATTTTAGCTTCTATAGACTCTAAAGTGATTTGGTAACTCGCTACCTCGCACCTAGCCCTAATACAATTATCTCTTTCAATCACATAATCATAAGTAATTTTGATAAAACTCATAACAGCTGAGCATACCTCGTAGATAGGAGATCGAGTTGGTGAAGTAGCCACCATAGCAAGAAGAACAGATCATCTTCACTTTCTTTGCTCCAATCAAATCCTCCAAAGCCATCATCGATTCCAAAGCAAAGATGTTCGATTCTTCATCAAAAGCAAGGCTCCAAATTCAATGCTTCCACCGTGTCTTCAATCGCATCTTCCATCGCTACCATACAAGAAGTCACCGGTTCATCATCAAACTCTTCACCCACCCACTGATAACTTCTCTTGAGCAACCAAAGCCTTTGTTTCGCTTATTGGAATTTCCTTGAGCTCAAGTTTAGGCTTCTCGATGCTCTGCTTGCTTGATACTTAGCAAACCCGCACTCCTTGCAAAGTGACCGCCTTTTGACAATTGAAGCATTCAATTTTAGATTTGTCAAAAGTTATTCCTTGTTTTGGTTTGAAATCAATGTTTTGCCTGCCTTCTTCATGTACTTTTGATTCTTGCAAGGATCAAAGCAACTTGCCACCGATATCAATTTCTTCAAGTGCATCTTCTTCAACTGCTAGATCCTCTTCATAAGTGATGTAAGCTTGCTTGTTGTGCAAAGAAAGAGCACACAACTTCATCCGAGTTCAAAGTGGTAGATGGTGGGCCTCACGAGTATATGATGGGGATTGTAAACAAGAAGATTTTGAGAAACAAGATTTTGAGGAGAAGCAAGATTTTGAAAGTAACGCTTCTTCTTTCGATGATAGAAAAGCAACACCGTGAGATTTGGAACCGGGTTGACCACTCATCTCATGCTCATACACCTTCAATTGATGATAGAGATCATCAAAGTCCATAACATCCAATCCTTGTTGTCCTCTCGATCATAGTAGCAATCACATGCCATGTAGATGGCAAACTCCTTAGAAACTTCAAATTAGCATCCTCAATCGATACTTGTGCCTTGTATAATTCCAACATGTTGAGGAGATTCAAACCTATCATATGCAAGATCAAGACTCTCTTTCTCCAACTGTGAAAGTTTCAAACTGTTGTTTCAAAGAAGTTTCAAGCATCTTCTTGAGGCTTCATTCCTCCAAATGGTCTTGAGAGCAGCCCAGAGTCGCTTAGCATCTTTAGCATCATGAAATTTGAGAAGATGACCATCCGAATGGCGATAAGAGAATGTTAAGAGCCTTCTTGATTCCTTAGGGTTGCCGCCGGTAAACCGCTTTTGGTGCTATAGGTTGTCCAAAGAACTTGAATGGGTTCTCGAGGAACTTCATTCCCATTCACAATTACATTCCACGAGCATGGTCTCAGAATGGCAATATAACGCCTCATCTTCATGCACCGTAGATCATATTCTCCTTCTTGATAATTGGAATTCGAGTGAGGTGATTGAGGGTTGTGGAACGCCTTCAATGACATCTTGAAAATTGTAGGGTTTCTTCCTAGTCGAGTTTCCACACAAGCTCGATACCACTTGTTGGATCGATATACTTTAATCAAACTAAACTAGCTTGTTAAGGTTTAATAACCTCGGATAAATCCTAAGTTATTAACAAAGAAACACCGAGCAATCTTTATCAAGTACGCGAATTTACTTAACAAAGCTAAGAAGAAAACTTTATTAATAAACTCTAAATCGCTTATTATGCGATACTCTAATACAACTCTAAGATATTCGAACTTTCTCTAAACTCTTAATTCAGAAACTCTAAAACTCTTTTTCCAAAATCGCACTCTAATGCCAATCTAGGAGTCCTTTTATAGGCTCAAGGATATCCTAGTCGGTTTACAATTGATAACCTTGTACGACAAGTAATCTAAACATGGAATACAATACTTTCCATAAACGAATATAACAGCTTTGTTTGTTCTAGCAAGATTTTGACTTCTCCATGCAAGATTTTGACTTTATCTTTAGCAAGATTTTGACTCTTTGACTTCTTCCAAGATTTTGCGTACTACAAGATTTCATATCTTCAAGATTTTGATATCTTCAAGACTTTCATATCCCAACAATTCAACGTTTGTCCATTTTGTCGCTTTTCTCAATTAATTAAGGTATTGTATGTTATTAGCGAGAAAAAATTGAGCCCCCTAATACAAATTCTCGGCTCGTCTCGAGGATAATGTTGTTGGAGTTGATGCCATGATTCCCATGTATGCTCTTCTTGTCCATCCCGATGCACCAGACCCTAATTTCCCACTCATTTTAACCCGAACTCTCGAGAATCCAAAATTTCAATTGGATGAGTTAATGGGCCTTCGAGCGGACAATAAAGGTAATGGAATATCTTGATCGAAGGGTCACCAACACAAGGTTTAAGGAATGAGACATGGAAAGCGTGGTGTATACGAGATGTAGCAGCTCTAACTTGTAGGCAACTTGACCAACTGTTGAAAAACTCGAAATGGACCAAAATAGCGCATGCCCAAATTTTGATTCTTTTGTAGCTTGACAGAGTTGGCGATACTACTGTAATTTAACAAAACATAGTCACCAATAGCAAATGCGAGTTCACGTCGTTTCTTGTCGGCATATTTCTTCATGCGGGCTTGTCGCGACCAAGATTAATCTTCACCGAGCTAATATGGCATCTCGTTGGTGTAGTTGCGCAATCACATCACCGGTGTATCATCACAAATTGAGCGGGTAATGACCGGGTGGGTCTCGACCATACACAACTTTGAACGGGTCACACCAATTGAGGTTTGGAATCTTTGAGTTGTACCGAATTCATCCATGGCGTAAAATTGACCCAAGCTTTTGGGTTATCAAAACAAAGCAACGTAAATACAACTCAAGGCACTTGTTTAGCACTTCAGATCGACCGTCGGCCTGTGGGTGATCTGGGATGACATTTTAAGTGACGTGCCTTGTAACTTGAAGATATGAGACCAAAAGGAGCTAGTAAAAATCTTGTCTCCATCTCGATACAATTGATGAGGATCCCATGAAGTTTAACAATTGTGCGGACAAATAATGTTGCCACTTGTGGAGCAGTAATTTGCGCATGAAGCGGAGCAAAATGAGCATATTTAGATATGACAACCATTATCACAGTATACCCTCGGGAGTTAGGAAGACCGGTGATGAAATCCATTGCCACATCCTCCCACACTTGATTAGGAATAGGAAGAGGAGACAACAATCCAGCCGGATGAAGTTGTGATGTTTTAGCACGTTGGCAAATTTGACATGCATGAATATAGTTGCGAATATCTCTCCGCATTCCCGGCCAAAAGAAATAAGTGGCTATACGAGCATATTGTTGGCCCAGTTTTACGGATCTTTAATCAACGATATACTAAATAACAATAAACGATTTGAATCAAGAAAGTTTTCTTATTTATCAGTCATATTTGTTTGTTACAGAGTTTCTAGTATTTATACATAATGAAACGGTACAAAGAAGCATTGTGTCGTTTGGCCTTGTAACCGCCAAAGTAACTGTTTTCTTATAAGCGCCTTATAATCGCCAAAAACTATCCGAGTTGACTTTTGACTTTCGTTGACTTTTGTTGACCGGGTCATAATAGGTGTTGACTTGGGTCATTGGGTTGGGTCGATTGAGATTAACCCAATATTCTCCCCTTAATCACAATCACGTGGCGTAAGTCTTTAAGTCTTCTTGATTCATCTTCCGGTTACATCCACCATCCGAGCTTTTAATTTTTGTGATCATCCTTATGTCCGTGTAGATCAATTTTCCTTGATTATTTCCACCTCTTCCGTGATCTTCATTATGTCCATGTTGATCCGGTTATTTCCACTTTTCTTCCGTGATCTTCATTATGTCCATGTTGATCTTGGTTATTTCCACCTTTTCTTCTGTGATCTTCATTATGTCCATGTTGATCTGGTTATTTCCACCTTTTCTTCTGTGATCTTCATTATGTCCATGTTGATCTGGTTATTTCCACCTTTTTCTTCTGTGATCTTCATTATGTCCATGTTGATCTGGTTATTTCCACCTTTTTCTTCTCGGGTCGAGACGTTTCATTCGGCTCAATTATTTCCCATAAACCATTCGCTTCGAGAATGATTTGTATTCGAATTGCCCATAATGAGTAATTCGCGGGCTTTAGGATTGGGCATTGAAATTGAGGTGTACTATTTGTAAAATTAGTACCAGGTTCCTTATTTCCACTTCCTTTCGTCATATTTAAAATATATAAAAAATATCTCCAAAAATCTAACACGAGGTGTGTTGTAAAAATGTTTTATTTTTCCTTATAGGGTATAAAACTTTATAGGACTGGTTTTTAAATCCAAAACTATCCTAGGAGATTATATATTTTAAAAAGCGAATAACTAAAGTTAATTCCACTTTAAATGTTATTCCTAATTATAATAAGCAGCGTAAAAATACTAGGTTATTATATTCTAATTATGATAAGATACTATAATATAAATGAAAGTAACTTATCAAAAAATAATATATATCTAAGATGAAAAATATATACTATATAAAAAATATATACTATATAAAAAATGAAAGAGTGGTGTTGTTGAATTTTGGAACCTGAATGGGTTGATGGTCTAACCCGATGCCTTATAAAATAAAATCTGTACAACCCACTTAAAAAAAACTAGCGCCTTGTATATTATTTATCTCTTTTGAGATAAAAGGCGTCTTGCCGCATATTTACTTTGTATCTCTTATTTGAGATAAAGATAAACGTCTCTCTTGGAGACCTGCTTGTCTCTACTTTTTCCGGTTTGAGATCCGCTTCTTCTCCAAAACTTTATGGTCGCCACCGTGATAAGGTTGAATGGCCTTCTTATCTTCTGCGGTACGTGGTGATCTTTGTGAACACCGGATCCTTTCAATCGAAATTTTAGGGTTTCGTTTGATTTGGGGGTTTTTAATCCGTGAGTGATATGAAAGATTGGAGACTTAATTAAGTCAATTGATGGCTTAATTAAACGTTCTAGGGCTTGATTCTTGTTCGGAACAGGTGTGTTTGTTCTTATTTGAATCTTTGATTTTTTGCCCTAACTGATGATTGATGAGTGTGTAAATACTCATCATTTTTATCTAAATTAGATCGCAAAACATCCGAAAACACTCGAAATGCATCAAAATGATAAAAATATCACAAATAAGTGTTTTATGTGTTTTAAATGCAAAAATATCAAAATCGGTGAAAAATGTATCAAGTTTGCATAATTGGCGGTTTAGTCCCCCAAGTTTCAAAAGTTGTCAAAATAGTCCTGGTAAATCTAAATAAAGAAAATATCATTTTAAGTCCTTAGGATTCAAAAGTTGTCAAAATTGGTCCTTGAGATTCAAATTTACAAAATTACAACTTAAGTCCACGAACTTTGTAATTTGGCAAAAATGGTCCTTTGAGAATTTGAAAATGTCAAAATGGTACTTGTACTATTGAAGGTTGTCAAATTTAGTCCTTGTGACAACTTTGGAAAAATGGCGGAATGGTCCTTCAAGATTTCGAAAGTAAAACAAGTCCTTGTCATATATCTAAACCATGCCTTGTCAAAACCTTTTGACCCCTGCCATTATACCTTTTGAGCCCCTGTCAAAACCCCTTGACCTCCTATTTTGGACCTTTGGTCAAATAAAGTCAAAAGTCTCACACTTTGCCCCCCACACCGTCTGTCTTCCCATCTTCTTCCACCTCCGCAACCTTCTCCATCACCTCAACCTTTCCACCACCCCTCATCATCACCACTACCCACCAACCCCCACAATAAATGCCACCCCCTAGCGGCTAATTCGAGGCTACAAGTCAAACCGACTTTCCGCCAAAATGATAAAAGCGGCCACGTTGCTCAAAACTCACCCATTGGTCAAATAGAGGTGGGATACTCTCGGAAGGACACGTGGAGCTCATTTGAAGCATAAAAGAGGCAAGAGAAGTGGGTAGTTAATTTTGTAAAATTTCTTTCATGTCGTTTTAGTTCAAATGTATTAATTCAAGTTCAAAACTGTTATCTTTTGTTTGAATGTATTAAACTTAAGTTACATATTCGGTATAATCTAGTTTTAATCATCAATTCCAAAGTTTTATCTATTCTCATATTTTTGTATTCTTGTTGCACTTTTCGGTTTTCAATTCTTATGTACAAGCTTCCAAAAGCTTAATTCTCGATTACAATAAGCTTATACAAGCTTCTCATAGCTTCTGTAAGCTTTGTGTTCAAGTTTTAAGCGGTTTGGAAATTGGTCAACATAAGTCAAAATGGAGCAAAAATGGGCATGAAACAGAAATGGGTTAAAGCATAAATGGAAATGGGTGGATTACGAGTTCTATGGGGTTGGTTTATATAGGTTAGTAGTTCTTTGTGGATCCGGTTTTAATAATGGCAAGCCATTGTGGCTAGGGACCTATTGTAAGTTATATTCAAGTTCATTGCATATTTGGTAGCTGTGGTTAGAAGTAGTTAAAATCGATCATTAAGTAGTATTTAAGTTATTTAAACTTAGTTTGATCATTAAAACCAGTTGGTTCAATGTTTGGATCATTTTAAATTACAAATCGGTCAATATAAGGTGTGTTTGGATTCTTGCACAAACCGAGTTTAAGGGTTGTTCGGTGTTTGAGATCTGTTGGTTCATGATTGTTTAGTCCATTTGTGCTCATATCGGTCATAAAAGTGTGCTGCAAGCTCTCATAGTCAAAATCATTAATCCAATGTCTTAAGTACTTAATCGTTATAATTTTGCAAAGCCAAAATCTTGTTATGTGTTTAAAATTCAATAGATTAGCCTAATATAGTTTCATTCCATCATAATACAACATAATTAGTCCTTAAATCGGTTTCAAAGTTCACAAAGTCAAACTTGTCTCAACCGCTCTAAAGTCAAAAAGTTGAAATTGGGGTTTTGGGCGGTGAGTGGATTTTAATAGATTCATTCTTGGGTCATATCAAGTAAAACTTAGGGTTTTAAAGTTCAACGGGTCTAATTTCTTATGATCATTTTGTAGAATTTTAGAAATTTTCTAAAAGCTTCAAAGAGCTTGTCAAAAGGGCTCGGTTGCCTGCTCATACAACTCGGTCAATCTTGAGTTTTCCCAAGCTCTTGCATAGCTTGTCCAGAGCTCATCAGAGCTTCTCTAGGGCTGGTTTTTGGTTTGAAGGTACTTAGCCAGGTCTATCACAAGTTCCAATTGTTGGTTTTCATTTTCAACTTATCTTGAGTGCTTATTTTCATGTCCAAAGAAGACCTCACATCGATTTTTAGCTTAATCTCAAAACATCCAAATCTGTTGAGTTAGCTTATCGAGGTTAAAGATAGTTGTTTTAGTTGCATTTGGCTATTTTAGCATAACAAAGCTTACGTGTTCGAGTTGGTTCCCATTTGGTACCCTTTGGCTTATTTAAGTGCTTATTTCATAAGCACTTGGTTTCTGACTTCAATTTCTCACAAACAAGCCCATGTTTTCTATTTTCTTAGATTCTATATATTAAATTAGACTTTTCCAAATTTTCATAATTTTCATAACAGTTTGCTATTTTCTTAATTAAAAGCAGTTTTAGGTAATTTTAAATAACTTTTAATACAATTAATTCGAAAAAGTTCAAAAAATAATTTTCATTTTCCTTAGGTTTAGATAAATATAAAAAGTAAAAAAGTAATTTTCCAGATTTTTCATAGTTTATTTTGTAATTTTAGTAATTTAATTAGTTTTAATAGTTTAAAATTCATAAAAATAGAAAATAATCGGAAAAATATAAAAATAGTTTTGAAAATTCTCTTTTGATATTTTAGATTTTCCAAGTCAAAATTTTATTTTTCTAGCTTTATTTCCTATTTTCTTGTATTTTAGGTTATTATTTAATAGTTAAAATTAGTTTTAATTAATAATAATTAGATAAATAGTTATAAAAATAATTTTCTTTTTCTAAAAGTTTCTCATATCATTAGGTTTGTAAAATATCATTTTCATATTTTTAGGATTAATATTGTGTAAGTTTCATGTTTTTATTTATGCGTCGCGTAGTTTTTAAATTAAGTTTATAAAACAAAAAATCAAAAACATCGGTTTAAAATTAGTGATAGCGTTTATTTAATATTTTTATCTTTTAATTTCCTTTAATTTGCATTTAAGCCCTTTAATTTATAAAATAAACTCAAAATCCTTCTTGATCACTATCCTTAGTGATTATTCGACATCGATTGTGTTAAACACGGTCATCCTCCGTGGGACTTAACGACCCGGGAATCCTTTGTATTCTCCCGATCTAAATTGCATTTGGTGTGTGAGTGTTTTAAGTTCCTTACAGTTAGCCATTCATGAGTGGCTAGCTCGCGTGAGAAAACTTGACGGTTTTGCATCAATCAAATTTTAGGCGCCATTGGGAGGTCAGTAAGCGTGTTCTAGACATTTTCGGACCCGTGCTTGCACATATACCACCTTTTGTAAAAGCAGTTTTTTGTAAAGTTATAACAAAATCAAAAGTTCATTAACACTTTTCCTAAAGTGTTAAAAACACCAAACAAAATATAAAACAACAAAACAATCGTGACGTTTTCTAGCTTGTGTTTCTTTTAAGGTGATTCTTAAAGAAATACGATTTGGGTAAACGAGACGATACCAAAAATATTGTCCAAAAGTTTTAAACCCATCGGCACAAATCTATACCTCGTCTTTTCGGTGGTACTTAATATATACATAAAATCAACCACCGCAAATCAAGGCGGTACACCTACTAGCGGGGTGTGACCATAATAAGTTCCCGAACATCGATTTAAAACTTGCCTTTGTGTCCTTGTGATTTGGTGTACCTTTTCAAAAAGCCATTTCATTTGTGATTATTGGTTAAGTTCACTTGTCGTTTTGCCTCGCATTTGTTTTGGCGATTTTTATACTTAGTGCATGCGCTCGTTCTTCGAGTTCTACAAGTCCACTTTCGAACTTGGAAAGATTCCTCGTGAGCGTGAGGGCGTTCGCTCCTTGGTGAATGGAGAGGCGTTTACCACCACCACCACTTTGCCATAATGGCGGAAGACAAGCCGATGAATGAGCTTCTCCAAGCACCCATCGAGGGTTACGGAGATGCTATTGTTGTCCCACCATCGTGGGGATTCTTTTGAGCTCAAAACCGGGTTACTTAATCGGTAACCCAAAGCCAATTCTATGGTTTTGGCGGGATGATCCTCATGCACACATTCGATGGTTTAACAAGATTGCATCTACCATCAAGTACAAGAATGTCCCATGAAGCTATCAAGCTTCTTCTTTCCATTTTCTCTGAGGACAAGCCGGAATTGGCTTGAGAAACAACCCCTCGTTCCATTCGGACATGGGAAGATCTAGTCACAAAGTTTGTGAGCAATTCTATCCTCCATCCCGAACTACAAGTCTTAAGAATGAGATAATGAAATTCTCTCGAGATTTGATGAATCATTCGGGAGGCATGGGATCGTTACAAAGAATTGCTCCGTAAGTGTCCGCATCATGGTTTTACCGAGTTAATGCAAATGGATACTTTCTACAATGGTCTCGAACCGGACTAATCAAGACTCTTTGAATGCCTCCATGGAGGTAATTTCTTGAGCAAGACCACAAAAGAAGCCTTGCAAATCATTGAAAATAAGTCCCGGTCCGTCCTTTCCGCACAAAGACATATCGGACTCGTCTAATCTTGGACCTTCTACTTCATCTCCGTGAGTACATCTAGCACCGATGCTAAGATTGACAAACTCACGGATATTGTTCGAGCTTTGGTTCTTGCTAACCAAAGAAAGTCACTTTCACACGACACCATCATATGGTAAAGTGAAGAAAGTTGAAGTTTGTGTTACTTGTGGTGGTCCTCATGCATACTACAATCAGTCGCCACCGATGGTAGTCCTTTGAAGCTAATGCTATAGCGGTACTTCAAATCAAGGAGGTAATCAATACCGTCCTCATAATGAACCAAACTACCGTGCTAACACTTATCGAGCACCACCGGTTTCAACGAATCTAACCGAATCGAACCAACCAAGAATGAACCAAGGTTATCAAAACCAAGGTAATTTATATTCGGACCCAATCAAGGTTTCCAACATCAAGGAAATCTTAATCAAAACACTTACAATCGAGGGAATCAATTTCGGGAATATGAATCCTAATCAAGGGAATTCGGCTATAACCGTAACATATGGCCTCAAATTATCCCTCCACCTCCTCCTGTATCAACATCGATGAGATTTTAAAGCAATTCATGAAGACTCAAGAGGAGACAAACAGGTTGTTGGTCGGTCGGATCGTTGAATTAAAGAAGTCTTTAAATGATCGACCCTCGGGCTCAAGTACTTTACCTAGCAACACGATCGCTAATCCGAGGCGATGCAAAGGCGATCACAACCAGAAGTGGTGTTTCGTATGATGGACCCGCTATTCCTGCTACCTCTTCTTCTTCTCTCCCGAAGGTAGTGGAAAGTGAACCTGAGGCGACAAAGGACAAGGAACTTCCTACTAATAACGGAGGTACCAACAATGTCCATCCTCAGGTTGTCCATAAACCAAAATCCAATCCAGGAGTTGTTTTTGAACCTCCTGTAGCTCCCGTTGAAAATACCAAATCCAAAACTTCTATTCCTTACCCATCACGTTTACATGAGCAAAAGCTCCGCGAAAAAGCCGGTCATCAAATGGAAAAATTCTTCCAAATTTTCCAAGAACTTCATTTTGACATAAGCTTTGCGGATGCTATCATGTTGATGTCCAAGTTTGCATCAACTCTCAAACACATGTTAAGCAACAAGGAAAAGTTGTTTGAAATGGCTAAAACTCCTTCGAGCGAACGCTTCTGCGATTATCTTGAAAAAGCTTCGAAAGCTTGGAGATCTGGAAAATTCCTCTTACCTTGTATATTTCAGGAATGGTTGAATGCTTTGCCTTAGCCGATCTTGGTGCAAGCATAAACACGATGCCTCATTCGGTATGGAAGAAACTCTCTCTTAGGATCTTACTCCTACATGCATGACTCTCGAGCTTGCGGATCGTACAATATCCGTCCTCTTGGAATTGCCGGGGCGTATTTGTAAAGTAGGAAAGTTCCATTTTCCGGTGACTTTGTAGTTGTTGATTTCGATCTTGATCCACGGGTTCCTCTCATTGTTGGAAGAGGATTCACGAGAGCGGGCCGTGCTCTCATTGATGTATTTGAGCAAGAAATCACATTACGTGTTGGTAATGAAGTTGTCACCTTTAACCTTGATCAAACTTGAGGTACTCCGCAAACTATGATTACGAGTCGGTTAACGAATAGATATCATTGATGTTGCTACGAAGAGTACTCTCAAAGTTCTTGGTTATTCTCATAATTACGTGGTGGGAATCCCACCACATCTTCTCAACCTATCATAGCCAATTCTACTCCTTCTCTCACTCCGTTTGAGGCGACTTCATCTTGGAAGAAATTGAAGCATACTTGGCTAGCGATTATGTTCCATGGGAAATTGATCACGCTCCAATTGACATCGAGGGGACATACTTCTCATTGAGAAATTGCTTAAAGATGATCACTCATCAACCCCTCACACGAGTGATGCAATTCGGAAGAGATTAATCACCATGAGATTAATCCGGAGGAGATATTCTTATTCTTGAGAAGTTGTTAAATCATGACACTTCTCCTCCACTCCCTCCCGTCAAGCTTCATAACAAGGAAGTCAAGTCGGTTGAGAAAAGCGAAGAATTTCTGAAGTCGAACTTAAGGACTTACCACCTCATCTTGAGTATGCATTTCTTGAAGGCGATGATAAATTTCACTCATTATTGCTCGAGATTTGAGTAAAGATGAAAAGATCGCTCTCATAAAGGTCTTGAAGTCACACAAGCAAGCAATTGCTTGGAAACTCTCCGACATTAAGGGTATCAACCACGAGTTTGTACTCACAAAATCTTGATGGAGGATGACTTCAAGCCGCCGGTTCAACATCGAGAGAAGGTGAATCAAAAATCCATGATGTTATCAAGCGGAGGTTATCAAACTTCTTGATGCGAGGATTGATTTACCCAATCTCGAGATAGTCCTTGGGTTAGCCCGATTCATCGTGTTCCAAAAAGGGTGGCATAACTGTTTTCACAAATGAAGAAAGCGAGTTAATTCCAACTCGGCCGGTTACGGGATGGCGTGTGTGTATTGACTATCGCAAGTTAAACGAAGCCACCCGTAAAGACCATTTTCCTCTACCCTTCATGGATCGGATGCTTGAGAGATTAGCGAGGAATGAATACTATTGTTTCCTTGATGGTTTCTCGGGTTACTTTCAGATCCCCATTGATCCACGGGATCAAGAGAGACCACATTCACCGCCCATACGGAACTTTTGCCTACAAGCGTATGCCATTTGGCTTATGTAATGCTCACAGCACGTTCCAACGATGTATGATGGCCATATTCCACGACATGATCGGAAACAATGGAGGTGTTTATGGATGACTTCTCGGTCATTGGGGACTCATTTCAGACATGTCTCTCCCATTTAGACAAAATGTTAAAACGGTGTGAAGACACCAATCTATGTCTAAATTGGGAGAAGAGTTACTTTATGGTCAAAGAAGGCATATTCCTTGGCCATAAGATTTCCAAAAACGGGATTGAGGTAGATAGAGCAAAAGTCAATGTTATTGCTAAACTGCCTCATCCTACTACCGTCAAAGGTATTAGGAGTTTTCTTGGTCATGCCGGGTTTTATCGCAGATTCATACAAGATTTTTCCAAAATCGCTCGGCCTATGACCCATCTTCTTGAAAAAGAAGCTCCTTTTATCTTCTCTCCTGAGTGCGTCGAAGCTTTTGAAACACTAAAGAAAAACTACGGAAGCACCCATTCTAGTGCCCCGATCGGATTTACCCTTTGAGCTCATGTGCGATGCAAGTGATTTTGCTATCGGTGCGGTCTTGGGGCAGCGTAAAACGAAGCATTTTCACCTATCCACTACGCAAGTAAGACTATGGTGAAGCTCAAACCCATTACACCACTACGGAAAAAGAATTATTAGTCATGGTGTGTCGTTTGAGAAATTTAAACCATACCTCATCTTGACCAAATGCGTGGTGTATCACGGATCACTCGGCTCTCAAATATCTCTTTGCAAAACAAGATGCAAAGCCGAGATTGCTCCGTTGGGTTCTCCTCCTCAAGAATTTGATATCATTATACGTGATAAAAAGGAGCCGAGAACCCGGTCAGCGATCATCTGTCCGATTAGAGAACCCTCACCAAGATGTTTTCGAGAAAAGGAAATAAATGAAACCTTTCCTCTCGAGACACTCAATGCGGTTTCTTTTCGTGGAGACTCTTCTACCCCATGGTTTCTTGACTTTGCAAATTACCATGCGGGTAACTTCATAGTGAAAGGGATGTCGTCCCAGCGGAAAAACAAATTCTTTAAAGATGTGAAACATTATTTACGGGACGACCCTACTTGTTCAAAATTTGCGCGGATCAAGTCATCCGACGGTGTGTTTATGGACAAGAAGCTCTTGACATTCTCAAAGCTTGCCATCTTTGGACCCACCGGGGACATCATAGTCCAAACTACACCGCCAAAAAGGTGTATGATTCCGGGTTTATTGCCCACAATTTACAAGGATGCCCACGAATTTGTCAAAGCACAGCGACGCTTGTCAGCGTCACGGAATATCTCATAAAGAAATGAAATGCCGCAAGCGCCATTCAAGTGTGTGAGATTTTTGACATCAGGGCATTGACTTTATGGGGCCATTTCCTTCTTCTCGCGGTAATAAGTACATACTCGTGGCCGTTGACTACTTGTCAAAATGGGTTGAAGCTAAGGCTTTGCCTACCAACGATGCCCGAGTTGTTGTGAAATTCTTGAAATCTCTTTTGCTAGGTTTGGAACTCCACGAGCCATAATCGGTGATCGTGGTGCGCATTTCTGCAATGACCGGTTTGAAAGAGTCATGCGGTATGGTGTAACTCACCGTCTCTCTCTCGTATCACCCCAAACTAGTGGGCAAGTGGAAGTTTCAACCGGGGATTAAAGAATTACGGAGAGGACGGTTGGCGAAAACCGTGCCTCTTGGTCGGATAAGCTAGATGGCGCGCTCTGGGCCTTCCGTGCGACTTATAAAACACCCATCGGGTGTACTCCATACAAGCTTGTGTGCGGAAAGGCGTGTCATCTGCCTGTTAAGCTTGAGCACAAGGCATCTTGGGCCTTGAAGCATGCCAACCGATATTCAGACGGTGGTGATCACCGGAAAGTTCAAATGAATGAATTAAATGAACTCCGTGATCAAGCATACGAGAACTCTTTGATCTACAAAGAAAAGACAAAGAAGATTCATGACTCTAAAATCAAGAACCGCGTTTTCAACGTTGGTGATCGAGTCCTTCTTTTCAATTCAAGATTGAAGATTTTCTCGGGAAAGCTTAAGTCCCGTTGGTCTGGTCCATTTACTATCACTAAGGTTTATCCTTATGGCACCATTGAGTTATCTCAACCCGATGGTCCAAACTTTAAAGTGAATGGTCATTGATTGAAGCACTATTTTGGAGAGGACATTCCCCCTGTGGTTGTCCCGGATCTACAAACCTTCCCCATGAACCAATGAATGTGGGGATCGAGTCAAGCTAGCGACTCGGGAATCAAAAACAGTAGCATGCTACATGGGTTTTCACCCGTGTGTTCTACCCTAGTGTGGGGGAGTTGCCCCACATGTTGTGTATATATATAAGAGTTTCATGAAAAAAAAAAAAAAAAAAAAAAAAATAATGGCCTTAGTATTTCCCTTTTCGTTCTATGTTTCGGCATAACAGTAGGTACTTTGAATATTGAGGGCAATATTCATTTCTAAGTGTGGGGGAATTCTCACGAATTTTATCATGTAATTATACCACCTAATTCCCCATTTTTGGCCAAAATTTTTTTTTGGAGTAAGTGTTTTACACTTACTCATTTGGTTATCGATCCGCCTTGTCTAATAAACAAAAGGATTGGCTAATCCGAGCAAGCGGCTCTTGGTAAAGATATCTCAAATCCGTTGACGACTTGCAATTTGCCCAAAATTGTATGGTATTCACCACCATATCCTAAAAAGTGAAGAGTTGGCTAGCCCGCAAGTTTATGGCTTGTGGTAAAGGCGATGGAAAACCATAATTGGTAATCACTCACCAAAGATTTTATCTAAGAGTTGGCTAGTCCGAAGCAAGCGGCTTCGGTAAAGACAAATCAAATCCGTTGGAAGCGGTGATTTGCTCAAAATCATTTGGTTATCGGTGTACCAAGGTTCTTACTTGAACTGAAACATTTGGCTACTCGAAGTAATGGCTTTTGGTAAAGAGTTGAAATCCATTAATTTTCTCAAAACATTGCTAGGGACTAGCAATATCTTAGTGTGGGGATTGATGAGTGTGTAAATACTCATCATTTTATACAAATTAGATCGCAAAAACATCCGAAAACACTGAAATGCATCAAAATGATAAAAATATCACAAATAAGTGTTTTATGTGTTTTAAATGCAAAAATATCAAAATCGGTGAAAAGCGTATCAAGTTTGCATAATTGGCGGTTTAGTCCCCAGTTTCAAAAGTTGTCAAAAAAGTCCTAGTAAATCTAAATAAAGAAAAATATCATTTTAAGTCCTTAGGGATTCAAAAGTTGTCAAAATTGGTCCTTGAGATTCAAATTTACAAAATTACAACTTAAGTCCACGAACTTTGTAATTTGGCAAAATGGTCCTTTGAGAATTTGAAAATGTCAAAATGGTACTTTTACTATTGAAGGTTGTCAAATTTAGTCCTTGTGACAACTTTGGAAAAATGGCGAGAATGGTCCTTCAAGATTTGAAAGTAATTACAAAACAAGTCCTTGTCATATATCTAAACCATGCCTTGTCAAAATCCTTTTGACCCCTCGCCATTATACCTTTTGAGCCCCTGTCAAAACCCTTGACCTCCCTATTTTGGACCTTTGGTCAAATAAAGTCAAAAGTCTCACCTTGCCTCCCACACTTGTCCTGCTTATCTTCTTCCACCTCTGCAACCTCTCCAACACCTCGACCTTTCCACCACCCCTCATCATCACTACTACCCACTCAACCCCCACAATAAATGCCACCCCCTAGCAGCTAATTCGAGGCTACAAGTCAAACCGACTTTCCGCCAAAATGATAAAAGCGGCCACGTTGCTCAAAACTCACCCATTGGTCAAATAGAGGTGGGATACTCTCGGAAGGACACGTGGAGCTCATTTGAAGCATAAAAGAGGCAGAGAGGCAAGAGAGTGGGTAGTTAATTTTGTAAAATTTGTTTCATGTCGTTTTAGTTCAAATGTATTAATTCAAGTTCAAAGCTGTTATCTTTTGTTTGAATGTATTAAACTTAAGTTACATATTCGGTATAATCTAGTTTTAATCATCAATTCCAAAGTTTTATCTATTCTCATATTTTTGTATTCTTGTTGCACTTTTAGGTTTTCAATTCTTATGTACAAGCTTCCAAAAGCTTAATTCTCGATTACAATAAGCTTATACAAGCTTCTCATAGCTTTACGTAAGCTTTGTGTTCAAGTTTTAAGCGGTTTGGAAATTGGTCAACATAAGTCAAAATGGAGCAAAAATGGGCATAAAAAGCAGAAATGGGTTAAGCGAGAAATGGAAATGGGTGGATTACGAGTTCTATGGGGTTGGTTTATATAGGTTAGTGGTTCTTGTGGATCTGGTTTTAATAATGGCAAGCCATTGTGGTTAGGGACCTATTGTAAGTTATATTCAAGTTCATTGCATATTTGGTAGCGTGGTTAGAAGTAGTTAAAATCGATCATTAAGTAGTATTTAAGTTATTTAAACTTAGTTTGATCATTAAAACCAGTTGGTTCAATGTTTGGATCATTTTAAATTACAAATCGGTCAATATAAGGTGTGTTTGGATTCTTGCACAAACCGAGTTTAAGGGTTGTTCAATGTTTGAGATCTGTTGGTTCATGATTGTTTAGTCCATTTGTGCTCATATCGGTCATAAAAGTGTGCCTGCAAGCTCTCATAGTCAAAATCATTAATCCAATGTCTTAAGTACTTAATCATTATAATTTTGCAAAGCCAAAATCTTGTTATGTGTTTAAAATTCAGTAGATTAGCCTAATATAGTTTCATTCCATCATAATAAAACATAATTAGTCCTTAAATCGGTTTCAAAGTTCACAAAAGTCAAACTTGTCTCAACCGCTCTAAAGTCAAAAAGTTGAAATTCGGGTTTTGGCTGTGAGTGGATTTTAATAGATTCATTCTTGGGTCATATCAAGTAAAACTTAGGGTTTTAAAGTTCAACAGGTCTAATTTCTTATGATCATTTTGTAGAATTTTAGAAATTTTCTAAAAGCTTCAAAAGAGCTTGTCAAAAGGGCTCGGTTGCCACCTTTCATACAACTCGATCAATCTTGAGTTTTCCCAAGCTCTTGCATAGCTTGTCGAGCTCATCGAGCTTCTCTAGGGCTGGTTTTGGTTCAAGGTACTTAGCCAGGTCTATCACAAGTTCCAATTGTTGGTTTTAATTTTCAACTTATCTTGAGTGCTTATTTTCATGTCAAAGAAGCACCTCACAATCGATTTTTAGCTTAATCTCAAAACATCCAAATCTGTTGAGTTAGCTTATCGAGGTTAAAGATAGTTGTTTTAGTTGCATTTGGCTATTTTAGCATAACAAAGCTTACGTGTTCGGTTGGTTCCCATTTGGTACCCTTTGGCTTATTTAAGTGCTTATTTCATAAGCACTTGGTTTCTGACTTCAATTTCTCACAAACAAGCCCATGTTTTTATATTTTCTTAGATTCGGGATATTAAATTAGACGTTTCCTGAAATTTTCATAATTTTTCATAACAGTTTGCTATTTTTCTTAATTAAAAGCAGTTTTTAGGTAATTTTAAATAGCTTTTAATACAATTAATTCGAGAAAAGTTCAAAAAATAATTTTCATTTTCCTTAGGTTTAGATAAATATAAAAGTAAAAAGTAATTTTCCGATTTTTCATAGTTTATTTTGTAATTTTAGTAATTTAATTAGTTTTTAATAGTTTAAAATTCATAAAAATAGAAAAATAATCGAAAAATATAAAAATAGTTTTGAAAATTCTCGTTTTATATTTTAGATTTTTCTAAGTCAAAATTTTATTTTTCTAGCTTTATTTCCTATTTTCTTGTATTTTAGGTTATTATTTAATAGTTAAAATTAGTTTTTAATTAATAATAATTAGATAAATAGTTATAAAAATAATTTTCTTTTTCTAAAAGTTTCTCATATCATTAGGTTTGTAAAATATCATTTTCATATTTTTGGATTAATATTGTGTAAGTTTCACGTTTTTATTTATGCGTCGCGTAGTTTTTAAATTAAGTTTATAAAAACAAAAAATCAAAAACATCAAGATAAAATTAGTGATAGCGTTTATTTAATATTTTTATCTTTTAATTTCCTTTAATTTGCATTTAAGCCCCTGTAATTTATAAAATAAACTCAAAATCCTTCTTGATCACTATCCTTAGTGATTATTCGACATCGATTGTGTTAAACACGGTCATCCTCCGTGGGACTTAACGACCGGGAATCCACCGTATTCTCTGATCTAAATTGAATTTGGTGTGTGAGTCGTTTTAAGTTCCTTACGGTTAGCCATTCACAGTGGCTAGCTCGCGTGAGAAAACTTGGCGGTTTGCATCAATCAATGACTTCTTTAGTTTGTTTGAATCAATATGTATAAACGAGTTTTAATTCGTTTCTGATCCTATGTGGATAAAAATCAGTTTCGACGAAAGATTTGCAAATAAGTTTGTTGCCGAGTTGGAGTAATCACTTGTGTGATTGTTCCCCTTGATGCGACGAACGTTTAGAACACAAAGATGATAACTTGATTTGTGTTCAAGTTAATTTTGCGAAAATTTTTTTTTTGAAACTGTTTTGGTTCTTATTGATTCTGAAAACTAAAAAGAAAATGGTATATGATGATTCAGGCTCTGATACCAATTGTTGGCCCAGTTTTACGGATCTTTAATCAACGATATACCAAATAACAATAAACGATTTGAATCAAGAAAGTTTTCTTATTTATCACCATATTTGTTTGTTCTGAGTTTCTAGTATTTATACATAATGAAACGGTACAAAGAAGCATTGTGTCGTTTGGCCTTATAATCGCCAAAGTAACCGCTTTCTTATAATCGCTTTGTAATCGCAAAACCGTCCGAGTTGACTTTTGACTTTCGTTGACTTTTGTTGACCGGGTCATAATAGGTGTTGACTTGGGTCATTGGGTTGGGTCGATTGAGATTAACCCAATACATAGGTGCGTAAAATCCAAAGATGACCACCAAGTGTTGAAGAATGAAACTCGAATAACAATTTGGTTATCAAGTCACGAGCTTACGGTGGTATATACATGCAATTTTTCCGATACAAAATCCATTCTTGACACGATATGAAGACATTGCGGTAGGATCCTTCTCAACTGATTAATTAATGAAGAAATTGTATCGATGTTGCCAACGCAGCTTGGATATCATCAACAATGTGGGCTTGACTTGTTGATAATGCCAAGTTAAAGCATCGTGAAGGCCATCTCGCACCACCATTTGATGTACCGACTTTATACTCGACACGAAAGTTATAGCCGCTTAACTCGGTAATAAAGCTTGTTGTTCGGTATTTGAAGAGTCGATCACTTATATGTCTCAAGTCGTGATGATCCGTGCGGATGATAAAGTAATGACCAAAAGATAGTGACGAATTTAGCAACCACTTCGTGATAGCATAAAGTTCACGGACATAGGTAGAAGCTTGTTGCATCTTAGGTGACAACTTCTTAGAAAAAGGCAATCGGATGTCCGTTCGAGATAAGATTGCACCAATTCCCGCACCGACGCACCGCCGACGATAAAGGCTTGCTAAAATCCGGCAACACAAGAACAGGGTCATGAGTAACGATGCTTAAGTGTCTCGAAGTCGCTTGAGCCTCGTGTGACCACTTGAGATTATTTTTCCGTAGTAATGTAGTAAGTGGATGAGCAATGGAAGCATATTGTTTGATGAAGCTACGGTAGTAACACAGAAGACCAAGGAAAGCACGGAGTTGAGACACGGATGTGGAATTGGCCAATTGTGACAATGTAACCTTAGCGGATCCATTTCTACACCAAAGACCCATAACGATGTGTCCAAGATATTCAATCATTGTTGACCAAAGGCACACTTAGAAAGTTTGGCATATAAACTATGCTCTTGTAAACAACGAAGAACCACAAGAAGATGTTCCGGTGTAATTGCCAAGTGGGTACAGACACGAGTATGTCGTCGAAAACACCAAGACAAATTTTCTCAAATCGAACGAAAAACATCATTCATGAGGGCACGAAAAGTTGTTGGTGCATTCGTCAAGTCGAAGGGCATGACAAGCCACTCGTATAAACCATGATGAGTACGAATGCGGTTTGTAACGATCTTGGGTTATAAAAGTATTTGATGATAACCCGAACGAAGATCCAACTTGAAAAAATGCGATCCATGTAGTTCATCTAGTAATTCATCAACGGTTGGCATCGAAACGAGTCTTTGATTGTAACCGCGTTTAAAGCATGATAGTCGGTACAAAACGCCATGTACCATCCTTCTTTCGAACAAGAAGTGCGGTCTTTGAAAAGGACTAGAGCTAGGTTGGATCAAACCTTCCTCTAACATATCAACAACCATGATTTCAATTTGAGTCTTTTGACTCACGGATAACGATAAGTGGCTAATTTTAATCGCATTTACACCCTCCGTAAAACAATTGAGTGCTCTTGAGTGCGGGAAGGAGGTAAACCAAGAGGAACCTTAAACCCGTATGCAAATCCTTGTAAAATATTAGCCAAATCATTTGGAACATTATCGGGTAAGTGCAGAGTAGCATCAGGTATGGTATGATGGTGATCAGAGGGTCAAGTAGCAGATGCACACACAACAGGTACACGATCAAGTTATAATAATAATAAAGCTGTCAGGAACACGCAAACTTTTATTGAAGAAATCTTACTCTAAAACTTCAATTGATATAATGAGAATCCCTACCCTTCACGGTATATATAGACTAACCTATACACGTTGTACTATAACTAGGATTACATATTAAAACATAACGATAGACAACTAATAGTTGGACGAGTTGGACTAGGACTCCAACTATGAACCCGAAACTCGATCCATGCTACAAGCACGCTCAAGAGCCATAATCGACTTCATCGAAAATTCACCAACAATCACCCCCTGAATTTCTGATTCGAAGAGGGCAACTCTTGCACACCAAGTAACGATCTCATCTCCTTGAACCTTATGCGCGCCAAGGCCTTCGTCAATGGGTCTGCTCTTTGTTCGTCACCGGATACATGCTCAACAATTACCTGCTCATTCTCCACACACTCACGAATGAAGTAATATCGAGTGTGGATGTGTTTGCTTCTACCATGAAAGACCGGGTTCTTTGATAATGCAATTGCTGATTTGTTATCAACTCTTATTATCACTTTTTGTCTTTCCATTCTTGTCACTTCCGCCAATAACTCCCTAAGCCAAATTGCTTGACACGCCACTGCAGTGGCTGCCATGAACTCAGCTTCACACGAAGATAATGCCACTGTAGTTTGCTTTTGTGAGCACCATGTAATGGGCGATGTACCAAGATAGAAAATGTGTCTAGTAGTACTTCGTCCATCATCAATATCAATATTATGACTGCTAAATCCCACAAGTCTTATGTCATTACAACGATTGTATTTAATTCCAAACGAAGTCGTACCTTTAAGATAGCTTAGGATTTGCTTGATTGCACGAGCATGTGATTCTCTTGGACTTTGCATATATCGACTAACTACTCCAACCGAGTAAGTCAAGTCTGGACGAGTGTGCAAGAGGTAACTCAAGCAACTCACAACATTTCGATATTGAGTAGCTTCAACTTCTGGTTCATCTTCTGCTTTTGTCAACTTGAGTCCCGGTTCCATCGGACATAAAGTTGCATTGCAATCTTCCATACCAGCTTCTTTCAAGATCTTCCTTGCATATCTCTCTTGCTTGATCTCCACGCAATCCTTTTCTTGTGAGACTTGATACCTAAGTAATAAGTTAACTCACCAAGATCCGACATTTCAAATTGAGTGGATCGATATACTTTAATCAAACTAACTTAACTAGCTTGTTAAGGTTTAATAACCTCGGATAAATCCTAAGTTATTAACAAAGAAACACCGAGCAATCTTTATCAAGTACGCGAATTTACTTAACAAAGCTAAGAAGAAAAACTTTATTAACAAACTCTAAATCGCTTATTATGCGATACTCTAATACAACTCTAAGATAATCGAACTTTTCTCTAAACTCTTAATTCAGTAAACTCTAAAACTCTTTTTCTAAATCGCACTCTAATGCCAATCTAGGAGTCCTTTTATAGGCTCAAGGATATCCTAGTCGGTTTACAATTGATAACCTTGTACGACAAGTAATCTAAACATGGAATACAATACTTTCCATAAACGAATATAACAGTTTGTTTGTTCTAGCAAGATTTTGACTTCACCTTGCAAGATTTTGACTTTGTCTTTAGCAAGATTTGACTCTTTGACTTCTTCCAAGATTTCTGTACCACAAGATTTTCATATCTTCAAGATTTTGATATCTTCAAGACTTTCATATCCCAACAATCCTCCCTAACTTGAATTCTACTTGCTTGACTTCAAGTTCCTTTGTGAATATATCTTTAATGACTTCATCTTTAAAATGGATTGTTCTTTAGTCTTTAGATTATATCTCTCAGAATCTGTGCTTTGTCAAAGTATCTCTTAGAATTGTTTTCTTCACAAAGAAGATCCAAAGAATCTCCATCTTTTCAAAGAACACAAAGAACATATGACAATGTGTACAATAATTCAATTTAAGTTGCATACTATTCTCATCACATCTAAGTGAATCATTGAAAATTCAATGGATTTAGAACTCTTTACCAAAGCCATTATCTCTGGAGTAGCCAAATGTTTTGGTGTGTAAGACCATGGTACATTGATAACCATATGATTTTTAGCAAACCACCACTATCAATGATTTGTTTTGTCTTTACCAAAAGTCGCACCTTCGGACTAGTTAGTTCTTTTATCTAATGGTGAACTAATTACCAATAATGGTTTTTCCATCGCCTTTACCACAAGCCATTTCTTGTGGGCTAGCCAACTCTTCACATTTATCGATATGGTGAGTTGATGACCATCCAACTTATTAGCAAGTTGTCAACTAAAAACGGATTTGATATATCTTTACCGAGCCGCTTGCTCATGGATTAGTCAATCCTTTTGTAACCATGGTGGATTGATAACCTATTGATGTTATCATCACAAAACCATTTATTCAACCTTTATTTCAAAAATATTTATTACTTAGCAAAAGGTTTCTTCTAAAATTTATTTAATCGGTTTAATACAAAGAACAAGATTTTGATGAAAGTATCGTTCGATAAGCAAGATTTTGAATAAAAGTACCGATATATCAAAAGTATTTATTCAAATAAAATTCATACCGCTTAAAGATCATTCTCAAGAATGGTAGTCCAAATAATAAACAAATTGATCACCATGCAAGCGCTTCATCACCTCTTCTACTTCCAATCCATGCTCTAGCATTCTTCTCATGAGATCAACTCAGAAGAGGATATCTTCTTTCTCGCAAACATGTGAATCATTGTTCCATTTTCTAGCTCCAAGACATGAACTCCAGATTCTTCAAAGAATCTCCAAAGAAACTATTTCCCGCTTTTCTTGATCCTTCCAAATATCATCGCTTCTCTTCATCGCTTCCCACATGGTTATGAGATCCCCATGTAAAACCAATCCAATCCCTTCTAATGGATTATCTTCAAAATAAGTCTTCACAACATGATATAAGTAGAATAGATCTACTCGCTATTATATGCAACAAATCCCATAGCCTTTTAAAAACTTTGAAACTTTCATCTTCTTTGTGAAAACCATGTAATCTCCATTCTTAGATTTCTCAACTTTGAAAACACTAATCTTTGATCCGCTCATCTTCATGTCATTATCTTCCTTGGTATAATCAAAATCTACCACTCGAGATAATTCTTCAATTCATCACTAGTCTCGCATCTTAATTCAACCTTTTCTTTCTTTGAAAACCGAACATCCGTAGCATCGCTTTTCTTTTTCTCTTTAAGCTCTTCTTCCTTTCACCTTCAAATTCAATAAGCTTCTTCTCTAAAGTCTTTAATGCCCGCAACATCTTTCTTATAAGCTTCTCTCTCAAAGATCATATAATCTTTTCATATCCACATAATTTAGCTTTTGCAATCCTTTAAATCCTCCGCTTTTAAATATGCCATCATTGCATTCCTTTCTTTAGCTAAATTAGGTCTTCTTGACATAAATCGAATGTGTTGGAGATCAGAAGGTTCAAGTAGCTTCAAGATCCAATTCATCTTGCACCTTTGAGTCGCTTCTATCCAAAGCTTCTTGAGCTTCTTGTTCTTCTCTATCTTTAGCATTTATTTCTTCTTGAACTTTTCTAGTCAGCAGCTTCATTCCTTGCAACTTCAAATGCTCTAAGTTCGCCAAAGTGAGTTTCTTCTTCTTAACTTCAACCGTAATACCTTTTCCTTTGTCTTTTGGATCAATTGCAGTTGATCGCTTCTGGTTGTTCTTCTTCTTGTACATCTCTAATAGTAACTCCTCCTCTTGGTTGTGACAAATCTAACATTGTAGCAATTACTTCATCATCACTTGCAAATGAATAGGTTTGAATGTAGCTTCCTCCTCTTCTTCTATAACAAAGAGTAGAAGGACCACTTCTTCTTCAAAATTCAAAACCCTTGGAGTTATTGGTGTTATAACTTCGCCTAGATGTATCATGAAACTCAAGATTTTGATGTTCAAGACTTTGATCATCAAGACTTTGAACATCAAGACTTTGATTATCGCACTTGAACTTGTACTTCTTCTTCTTGTTCCCGAAATAATCTTTTTCTTCTTACTTCTTCTTCTTTGTAATCTTCTTCGATTCTTTCTTCTTCATAACATCTTCTTTCAAATTATCCTTTTCTAAATTCCTCCCAAGTTGATGTAAGATGATTTAGGAACCTTCTTTCTTTTCAATTCCTTACGAAGTGCTTTACGACGCTTGTTTTCCTCCTTAACCCATAAGTTGAAACCTTGAATATAGGGTTTAACAAAATTTCTCAACCGTAAATAGTTACGCTCAACTTCCTAATTGTTTTAGCTTGACGCCAATGCCTTGTTCAACCTAGCTAGCGCCTTGTCAAAGCATAGTTATCCATAGTTAAACCTTCACGAGGTATAGTAGGATCAAGACCTTGAAGTGGTGAATGAGCCTCAAATGTAACGCTGTGGAGATGGAGTAGGTGTTCTCTCAATCTCTACTTGAACCTCGTGGACCAAGAAACATCACCTTGTAACGATGCAAGACTTTCACGAGAAGCAAGATTGCAGATGCAAGACTTTGATTTGAGCAAGACAGACTGACTCAGCAATCAAGACTTTCATCTTTCTTCATCCTCTCCACCGCATCACGGACAACTTGTACAACTTCCATCATTGTTGTTGTTAATGGAATATCTCCACCTCCGAACAAATTACTTCTCTTAGCCATGAATGTATAGATTTTGGCTTGTTGCACAATGACAGTAGTAAAGCAAAGGTGTTTTGGAACATCACCAATTGCTTGTTCAAGAAAACTCAGATAAACCTTGGATACATCAACCAAGTTGCCCCGTATGATATATGCGATAGCATCCCATCCAAAATAAGCCGTGAAAAGTTAAACACTGTCTCGTAGCTAAGCCAACCACCGCAGATGCTATATTTGACCCAAACCGCTCCCAAGAAGTGCTTTTAGAACTTATGCAATGGAGCAAGACATGAATCAAAAACTTCCATTGAGGATGTAATAAGGCCTTCTTAAAAGTTTGTTCACCAAAGAACCTTCATAACCCAGATTTCTAAAAGTATCCCAAATCGCTTGTTTGTCGAATCGAATAGCCCCATCTTCATCACCAAATAATAAATCATCACGAATAGAGGCTTCAGTAATCTTGATAGTCTTTCCAAAGAATCGAGGATCTAATATAATATTCATCCTCCTCCATATTATCTCTAGCATTAGCCCAAAATTCTTGAATCCATGGTTCAATTATATCTGGCTCAACTAAAAGAGCATAACTAATAGGCGACCCAATAAGATAATCAATGATATCATAGAAAGCCACATTCGCCTCGGCCTTGTCCAAATTAGCCACCATATTGTGCTTCAAACAGCTTAAACGATTCACCATTGTTGAAAGAGTGAGCACAATAGAAAGATTGTATCGAATAATAAAGAGATGGTAATTGGAAGATAAGTATGGAAAAGATGTGAAGTAATAATATGAGAGGAAAATCGAAAGAAGTTATTTATAGGTGAGATTTGAAAATCACACCTAAATAACAAAGTTACCGTTATTACCAATTACCCATCAATATTACCGTTGGAACAAGATTTTAATACGACAAACAAGATTTTCCACATAAGCAAGATTTTCCCAAGCAAGATTTCAAGCAAGACTTTCAGAAATACAAGATTTTGCCAAAAACCTTCATATAAACTAAGTATAAACTAACATCCTCCCTCAAGCAATACACAGACTATACCTAACATCTTATAGTCCTCCCTTAAACATAGCTTAGTAGTTAATCATTCCAATGCTCACGACCAAGTGATTGAATCGTGACACATCAAAACCTTTGGTGAGTAAATCACCACATTGTCATCCGTGTGAACTTTAACCACATTAATGAGCCTATGCTCATAACAATCTCGATAAAGTGATGCCTAATCAATATGCTTTGTCTTGGAATGATACATGTGATTCTTCACAATACAAATAGTACTCTCATTATCAATATTGATAGGAGTATTCTTAAAGTTGAACCCATAATCCAAGAGTTGATTCTCGCATCCACAAAACTTGACCACAACAACTTGCGCAGCCTACATATTCACCTTCAGAGATGATGTTGTCGCAATTGTCTCGCTTCTTGCATTGCCGTGAGACTAACCTTCTTCCAAGATATTGGCATCCACCAGTTGTGGATCTTCTATCATAATTATCACCGCATAGTCACTATCCAAAAAGCTTCTAAGTGAAAAGGCGACTTTTAGGATACCACAACCCCAACTTAGGTTGTTGTTTCAAATAATGTAAAATTCTCTTGACAAAGATTCGTGTGAGAGATCTTTGGTGAAACTTGATATCCGCACATAAACAAACCGCAAACATGATATCGTGCCTTGATGCAAGAAGATACATAAGAGAGCCAATCATAGATCTCAGATAACTTGACTTCAACAGTCATCCATCTTCATCTTTTCCCAATGAATTGATAGATTTAATAGGTGTAGTAATGCCTTCATATCATCAAAATTAAACTTAAGTATGTCTCAGAACATACTTGTCTTGGCTAATAAAAATTCCTTCCTTGACCGCTTAACTCAAGTCCTAAAAGAATGTTAACTCTCCCATTGAACTCATTTGAAATTCCTTCGCATCACCGCTCAAACTCCTTAACCATGGACTGTTTGGTAGCCCCAAAGATAATATCATCAACATACACTTGAACTAACATGATATCCTTCTTGTCTCTCTTGATAAACAAAGTCTTGTCTATAGCTCCCCTCCTGTATCCATGTTGTAATAAGAATGTAGAGAGCCTCTCATACCAAGCTCTAGGTGCCTGATGAAGACCATATAGAGCCTTAACCACCTTATAGACTTTGTTTGGATGCTTAGGATCTTCAAAACCTGGAGGTTGTTTCACATACACCTCTTCTGTAATAGTGCCATAAAGAAAGGCACTCTTGACATCCATCTGATAGACTTGAAAACCCATATAAGAAGCAAAAGCAAGAAAGATTCTAATTGCTTCAATCCTTGCCACAGGAGCAAATACCTCATCATAATCTACCCTTCCTCCTGCCTATAACCCCGAGCAACTAATCTTGCCTTGTTTTTGATAACATTGCCTCTTTCATCTCTTTTGACTCTAAAACCCATCTCGTTCCAATAACTCTTCCCATCCGAAGATCACATAAAACCCAAACCTCTTGAAGTTTAAATTGAAGAAGTTCTTCCCGATAGCTTCAACCCGCCTTTCTTTAGTCAAAGCTTGAGCAATATTCTTGGGTTCCTCTTGAGAGATGAAACAAGTAAATAAGGTGTTTGATGGTCCTTATGATTTAGCCTGTTTTGTTTATACACAAAGCTAAGTAAAGCATTGTGAGGTTTTGTGAAACCCTTAGCTTTGTGTCTTGTCATAACTCCGTAAGAAGGACCAATGATTTGATCGCTTGATGATTCTTATGAATTGTAAGATTGAGACCGTGGAACTTCATATGTATCATCCAAGTTAGTATAATCAAGACCTTCATTGGAATCTGTGAAAATACCTTCATCTTCAAGCTCATCATCGCTTTTCTTCTAACCTGCATGGTAGGATCATCCAAATCATCTAAAGCATCATCAACAGTGCAGAAGAGATTTTGTTGAAAGTACCGTCCAAAGCACCGTAAGAGTACTCTGCAGCCTTGTTCTTCTTCTTTGCCTCTTCATAAGCTCTCCTTTGTTCATCGCTGTAAGAATGTGCTAATACATCTTGAAGAAGCATCCGATTAAGTTCCTCTTGAATAGATTGATCCTCAGCAGATAATGAGGATTGTGGTGCAACAAGATTTTGTTTTGGAGAATCAAGATTTTGCTTAGGAACATCAAGATTTTGTTTTGGACTCATAGGATCTTTATCGTGAACAAGATCGTGTCTAATATGAATATCATGAACAACATATTGAATATCTTCTTCATTATGCAAAGGTTGATTTTCTTCTCTAACAGTACATAATTCATTGAAGGAGATAAAATCTCAAGATCAAACATCCAATCGTGACCTTTCCTTTCTCATTGTCTTGATCTTCTAAGAACTCAACATGAAGACAATCTTGAATCTTCTTAGTAACTCGTTGTATACTCTAAAGCCTTTATCGTTAGTGCAATATCCCAATAAGTAACCTTCTTCGACTTGCCATCAAACTTCCCTAGATTATCAATGGTGTTCAAAATAGTAAGAGGGCATCCAAAAGGCTTCATAAAACGAATGTTGGGTTTATTGCCCATCGCCAATTCATAGGGTGTCTTCATCTCATGGTTTTGTGACGAAACCCCGTTGAGTACATAGCATGCAAGACTTACATTTCCGCCCAAAATTGAATAGGAGATGAGAATCGCTAACATGGTCCTTGCCGCTCAATCAAGGTCCTATTCTTCCTCTCTCGCAACACCATTTTGTCAGTGGTGTTCTAGCAATACTAAACTCCCTTTTATGCCTTTATTTGCACAAAAGTCATCCATAGGCTTGTTCTTGAATTCGGCCCATTGTCACATCTAATACCTCTAACCTTGAGTCTTAATTGGTTTTCAAGTGCTATTATAAGAGTTTGAATAGCATCAAAGGTATCATCTTTAAAGCCCAAAAGAAAACCCAATCGAATCTACTACAATCATCAAGAATAACCAAACAAGATTTCTTCTTATTTAAACTTGCCACAGAGACAGTCCAAATAAATCCATGTGTAATAGCTCCAATGGTTCTCTAATATTTCTTTCATCAAGCTTCTTGCAGAAGCTTTGTGTTGTTTACCCTTCTTGCATGCCAAACATGATTGATCATTCTTGTAAGTCTTTGAAGGTAAACCTCTAACTAAATTTCCTTTGACCAATTTGTTGATGTTCTTGAAATTCACATGGCCCAATCTTCTATGCCATTGATGTGCCTCTTCAGATGTTGCTTTAGCCACCAAACATGTGGCTCTTCCATAAGAATGTAGACTCTTCATGTCTAAACTATACACATCATTTGTCCTTGGTACCCTAAGTACTACCAAGTCATCATCAATGTGTTTGAAGTCGAAGAAAGGATAAGACATTCTCGTGTCGTTGAATAACACAGATGCTTTTATCACAAATTTGAGAGACCGACAACAAGTTGAACTTTAGCTCCTTCACATATCCGACATTCTCAAAATCAATTCTTCCAGCTTTAATTGTTCCTTTCCCAAGAATCCTTCCTCCATTGGGATCATTCCCAAATGCAACTTTTCCTCCACTAATACTTCTAAAATCGACAGATCTCTTTATCGTCATCATACTTCCAGAGCAACCACTATCCACAATAAGATGATCTTTAAGCTCCTCTTCCGGGTTGCCCCGCACACAAAGAAAAGAGTTAGAACTTTTAGGAACCCAAGCCATTATCGACTTGGTTCCTCGAGAAGTTACAAACTCAAATTCTTTGAGTATGTAATTCTCACTATCTCTCAAATTATGATCCAAAATTATCTTTTGATGTTTAGCATGGATTTTCAAAACTCTCTCGTTTTTCAACATAAATTTCTTTCACCGATTATTAGCATTTTCTTTTGACACAAAACATCTCGATTCACTTTTTGTTGAACGATCGTATGTCTCTCAAGAGATTTTCCTTTTAACCCATTCGCTTTAACAGTGGTTCCTGTGATCTAGATCCCTATATGAACTGTGATACCTTCTAGGTTGATAGTGAGATCTCCTAGAATTTCTATCCCAAGTATGGTTTTCAAGACTTTCTCTCGAGCAAGACTTTGGAAAGTACCGTGAGATATCAAGGTCTTCTCGATGCGGGTATCTATGATCCGTGTGAAGTTTCGTGATTAACCCTATTTGAATTAGTCCACACCGGTTTGTGCTCTCTAGGTCTCGATTGTTAGACTTATTCCTTGAAACTTGCTTAGATATTCGAGTGTTTGTCACAATCTTTGATTAAGTGAGTAGGACTATAACACACAAAACACGCTTTTGACCCATATGACCAAAGTGATTTCTTCTATGTCTATGCCCAAAATTATTTTGCCTTCTTGATGACCGATAAAATTGTTTTGACCAAAATTATCCCAAAAGGTTTAGCAAGACTGCTTTTGAAAAGGTTTTGCGTATGTATCGCTTGTTGAGCAAGACTTTGATTTAAAGGTACACGGATTTTGAACATTGTTTTCAACAGCTTTTTGGGTTTCTCGCACCTAGATTGAGCAACAAGCTTCTTCCTAAACTCTAGACCGTCAACACCATAACGAGAAACATCGTGCCTAGAGGGTGATGACTAATGGGATGAGGAACAAGATGATAACCATTGTCTTTCTTATATTCGTGAGGTGGTTCACTTATCGAGCCCTCATTACTAGATGAATCTACATAGTTAATGAGCTCATCATCACTAGTGGTTATGTCCTCAAAACACCATCATCCCGATCACTAGATTGGTTTTCATCTACATTACTAAAGTCCATTCCAAATCCTAAGCCTGTTCTAATGTAAGCCCTTCTCTGCTTTTTCAACATAAGCAACATGGGACAAGCCGCACTCTCCCAAGCAAAGAAACTTAGCTAACAAATCATCTCTTTCCTTAGTTAATTTCTCAATTTCAAAGAATTTTACGCTTTAGTTTCCATTCACCGAGTTTTAACCGTAATCCTGTTGTTCATACTTTTCACCCAAGCCATTTCATTATTTTCATGTGTTATGATTTTAGCTTCTATAGACTCTAAAGTGATTTGGTAACCTGCTACCTCGCACCTAGCCCTAATACAATTATCTCTTTCAATCACATAATCATAAGTAATTTTGATAAAACTCATAACAGCTGAGCATACCTCGTAGATAGGAGACCGAGTTGGTGAAGTAGCCACCATAGCAAGAAGAACAGATCATCTTCACTTTCTTTGCTCCAATCAAATCCTCCAAAGCCATCATCGATTCCAAAGCAAAGATGTTCAGATTCTTCATCAAAAGCAAGGTTCAAATTCAATGCTTCCACCGTGTCTTCAATCGCATCTTCCATCGCTACCATACAAGAAGTCACCGGTTCATCATCAAACTCTTCACCCACCAACTTCGATAACTTCTCTTGAGCAACCAAAGCCTTTGTTTCGCTTATTGGAATTTCCTTGAGCTCAAGTTTAGGCTTCTCGATGCTCTATTTGCTTGATACTTAGCAAACCCGCACTCCTTGCAAAGTGACCGCCTTTTGACAATTGAAGCATTCAATTTTAGATTTGTCAAAAGTTATTCCTTGTTTTGGTTTGAAATCAATATTTTTGCCTGCCTTCTTCATGTACTTTTGATCCTTGCAAAGGATCAAAGCAACTTGCCACCGACATCAATTTCTTCAAGTGCATCTTCTTCAACTGTGCTAGATCCTCTTCATAAGTGATGTAAGCTTGCTTGTTGTGCAAAGAAGGAGCACACAACTTCATCCGAGTTCAAAGTGGTAGATGGTGGGCTCACGAGCATATGATGGGGATTGTAAACAAGCAGATTTTGAGAAACAAGATTGAGGAGAAGCAAGATTTTGAAAGTACCGCTTTCTTTCGATGATAGAAAAGCAACACTATGAGATTTGGAATTGGGTTGACCACTCATCTCATGTTCATACACCTTCAATTGATGATAGAGATCATCAAAGTCCATAACATCCAATCCTTGTTGTCCTCTCGATCATAGTAGCAATCACATGCCATGAAGATGGCAAACTCCTTAGAAACTTCAAATTAGCATCCTCAACTCGATACTTGAGCCTTGTATAATTCCAACATGTTGAGGAGATTCTCAAACCTATCATATGCAAGATCAAGACTCTCTTTCTCCCACTCGTGAAAGTTTCAAACTGTTGTTTCAAAGAAGTTTCGCAGCATCTTCTTAGAGGCTTCATTCCTCCAACTGGTCTTGAGAGCAGCCCAGAGTCGCTTGGCATCTTTAGCATCATGAAATTTGAGAAGATGACCATCTGAATGGCGCATAAGAGAATGTTAAGAGCCTTCTCTTGATTCCTTAGGGTTGCTTGTGGTAAACCGCTTTGGTGCTATAGGTTGTCCAAAACTTGAATGGGTTCTTGAACAACTTCATTCCCATTCACAATTACATTCCACGTAGCATGGTCTCAGAATGGCAATATATCGCCTCATCTTCATGCACCGTAGATCATATTCTCCTTCTTGATAATTGGAATTCGAGTGAGGTGATTGAGGGTGGTGGAACAATTTTCAATGACATCTTGAATATTGTAGGTTTCTTCCTAGTCGAGTTTCCACACAAGCTCGATACCACTTGTTGGATCGATATACTTTAATCAAACTAACTTAACTAGCTTGTTAAGGTTTAATAACCCTGGATAAATCCTAAGTTATTAACAAAGAAACACCGAGCAATCTTTATCAAGTACGCGAATTTACTTAACAAAGCTAAGAAGAAAACTTTATTAACAAACTCTAAATCGCTTATTATGCGATACTCTAATACAACTCTAAGATAATCGAACTTTTCTCTAAACTCTTAATTCAGAAACTCTAAAACTCTTTTTCCAAATCGCACTCTAATGCCAATCTAGGAGTCCTTTATAGGCTCAAGGATATCCTAGTCGGTTTACAATTGATAACCTTGTACGACAAGTAATCTAAACATGGAATACAATACTTTCCATAAACGAATATAACAGCTTGTTTGTTCTAGCAAGATTTTGACTTCACCTTGCAAGATTTTGACTTTGTCTTTAGCAAGATTTTGACTCTTTGACTTCTTCCAAGATTTGTACCACAAGATTTTCATATCTTCAAGATTTTGATATCTTCAAGACTTTCATATCCCAACACACGATCAGCCCCTAAGTTACGAGTTTTATCGCTTCCACATCTCCTTCCCGGTTTTCAAATTCCGATTTGCAAAATCAAATCTTACGGGATCGATTGAAACAATAATCCTTTAACTATATTGTTTTCTTGGCATCGTCGAGCCCGGATCTACCACATCCCATACTCCATGAATTCCAAGAAGAACTTCCATTCGCATACTCCATATGGTATAATTAGTTGACATTAACATCGGACACTGAAACGTCAAACTCAATTCCTTTGTCGGTGGTGGATTGTTGGAACCTGATGCACCTCCTGTCATCCTGGTTCTTGATCGTGAATAGGTTTGTAGCGGTGAACTTTCCAGCCCTTATATCTCGGCTAGAATTAGTTTAAAAACAGTTAGACAATCAACACTCTTAAAGACAGTTTCCAACTTACTGTATAAACTAAAAAGAAACTGCGATCAGTTCACTAAACTGATTAATTACACACGACTAAAGAAAACCCACAGGTTCACTCGTTCTTAATCTTTTGTAGAGCCTTGAGTATTTTTCCAACTTCCTGTATGCACTTGGATAAGTGGGCTCTGATCAGTTTAGAAAAGAAAATTGGGCTGCAAATAATTATTGGGCTTCAACCATGTCCAACCACTTTGTTCACAGGTTTAAGTCGATTATTAATAAGGGTATGCAACGCTAATTGATGATACACTACACAATCACTCCATACACAGAACCCTTCATTGCGACCAAATCACCAACAACAACACGAAGCTTTGTCGATCAAAACAATAACTAGCGACCGGATCAAAACCCACGACGGATGTGTTCAATAAACCACGACCGACGATTAACGTTGCGGTCGCCAAAGCTTTCTTGAATCTCTGATGCACGACTCAACCTCAAGACGCAGGTTAGAGTCCAATGATGACAAGGTTCTGGTATCCCTCAAGACGCAGGATCAACACACGACTAACCCCTTATGCGCAGGTTAGTTTCCAGGATCTTGTTTTGGTTTTTTTGTAACCCTAAATCGCAGTTACAAATCACCACTTCAAATCTCTGATACTAATTGATGGTGATCAGAGGGTCAAGTAGCAGATGCACACACAACAGGTACACGATCAGGTTATAATAATAACAAAGCTGCCATGAACACGCAAACTTTTATTGAAGAAATCTTACTCTAAAACTTCAATTGATACAATGAGAATCCCTACCCTTCACGGTATATATAGACTAACCTATACGCGTTGTACTATAACTAGGATTACATATTAAAACATAACCTGATAGATAACTAATAGTTGGACGAGTTGGACTAGGACTCAACTATGAACACAAACTGATCCATGCTACAAGATCGCGCTTCTGAGCCATAATCAGACTTCATCAGGAATTCACCAACATGGTATCCATGGAGAAAGAATGAATGGTATATGCTTCAGCGATCGTGATTCGTGCAAAACCGTCAAGTTTAATTACACAAGCTAACCACTTGTGAATGGCTAACCGTAATAAACTTAAAACAGCTCAAACACTAATACAATTAAGATCAGAGGAATATAGGGGATTCCTGGGTCGTTAAGTCCCACGGAGGATGAATTGGTGTATAAACACTTGATCAGATGATAGAATAATCACTAAGGATAGTGATCAATAAGGATATTGATGGAAAATTACCTAAAGAAAAGATCTACAAATTACAGCGACTTAAATGCAAATTAAAGGAAATAAAAGATAAAATATATTAAATAAAAGCTATCACTATTTTTAAAATGATGAACGTTTAAAACCTAAAACGTACGTTTAAATAAAATTACGTAAACGTACAAAATAAAACGTGAGTTTTAAGAAATAAAAGGCCTACAAAGATAGAAATGACATTTTTACAATCCTAATAATAAAATAAAATTATTAGAAAAAGAAAATTATTTTTACAACTATTTATTTAATTATTATTAATTAAAAACTATTTATTAAGTATTTAAAATGCACTAAAATACAAGAAAATACAAAATTAACCTAGAAAATGAAATTATAACTTAGAAAATCTAAAATATGATAAAACTTATTTTAAAACTGAAAATATATTTTTAGACTTTTATGTATTTATTATTAATTTAAAACTTATTAAAATGCTAAAAAATACTATTTAAACCAAGAAAATTATGGAAAAATACTTTTTATGACTTTTATATTTATCTTAATCTATAAAAATTGAAAACATATTTTTAAGCTTTTTCTCGATTTATTAGTATTAAAAGCTATTTAAAAAGACTTAAAAACTATTTTAAATAAAGAAAAATAGAAAAGCAGTCAGGAAAAATATGAAAATTCAGGAAAATGTTAAAATATTATTCTAAGTTTATAAAAATATAAAACATATGCTTATGTGGAGGAAAAGAATCTGCGTGGCTGCTTATAAATAAGCAAATCAAAATAAGCTAAAAGCCACAAATGACCACCAAATAAACACAGAAGCTAGGTTATGCTATAATAACTAAATACTAACCTATTCCAACCATTCTAAACCTCTGAAAAGCAGTTTAAGCTAAGAATTAAGCAAAGTTAAACTAGTTCAATTCAGAAAATGGGACAGAATTGTGGCTGAACTAAGGGTGGGGTCCACAGAGCTTAAGCTCAAAACCTTGGCTGAAATGGATAGTCAGCTGGGTGGTGAGTGGTAAGGAACCAAGAACCACCAGTGGGGTCCACTGGTGTGGCCTGTGGGACCCACCAAAGTGGTGGGGAAGCCCACTGTTGTGGTGGTGCAGGGCATGCATTTTGAAAGGGTCCTCAAAACAAGCTACTGAATAAGGACTTATAAGCTAAGTAAAAGTGAACTACTATTTTTATAATTTATTTAAGCAGTTAAAGTTTACTATCCCAAAAGATTATAAGCTAGAACTTAATGATAAACACACAATAAAATTCTGAAGTTTATTCAAAAACAGGCTTAAGTAAAATTTGACTTTTCAATTTATACTAAAGGTTTGACTTTTATGAACTTATAATCAATCTTGTGGACTGAATAAGTTATATTAAACTGTATTAAGATGATTTTAAGCTAAGAAACCAAGTTTTAAGCTATTATGGTGAGAATTACAGACAGAAATCCTAACAGTTAACTGCAATAAGGATTTAAGAACTATTTTGACTTTTTCTATAATGAGGACTGACTTATATAACTGAACTGAGCTATTAGACACATATATGACTTAGAACAACAATAATGAACAACAAAGCAAGCTTTTAACACAGATTATCAAAAAAATCCAAACACCCCTTTTAGAAGCAGTTGTAAAGCTTTTCAAAGGATTCCATTGATTTAGACCATGCAACTGAATTAAGGACTTGTATTATTATATATTTAGACTGAATAAGCATAAAGAAACAGCACTAACAACTTGAAATTCAAGAATGGTACTTATGCTATAATGACTGTTATAATGAAAGTTTTAGCAACTACCAATTTTAAAGAACAAGCAAACTATATTAAGTACTAATCTCACTAATCATACACCAAACATGCATAAAAACAAAGATATAAGCTGAAATAAGCACTTGAACAGTGAAATGCATAAAAATGGAACAAAAGCTTACAAGATGATTCCAAGTGAAAAAGGAGAACCAAGAACTAAAATCACTTCCTATGGCTTCCCATGAAGCTTTATACCCAAAAGCAATCCATTTTCAACCTTGCTTCAATCTCTGGCATCCTCTCCATGGCATTTTTTATTTTCTCACTATTTTTTCTTGATTTTTGTGAATTTTTCTGTTTCAACTCTAAACTGATTTGTAATGATTCTAAAAGCTTAGAAAAGCTTTTAGAAAAAGCTTATATGATCTTTTGAGTACAATACAACAATTACAAACAACATTCTACCTTATTGAGATTTTTGAAATTAAAAATTGCACAAACTTGAAATCAAACTGTAAACTGAAATTTATGTCTGAGAAAGGTTTATAATACACTGATATTACATAACAAAACACTTGTAAGCTTAAATAAACACTGAAAAGTAAAGTTTAACTAAAACAACATTTTTTAAACTAAAACTAAACTACTTGCTCTTCTCCTCAGCTTCTTTCCTTCTTTATAGACATTCAAAAGCATTCTCTCATATTTCTGATCATTTCCCACCATTGGATAGGTCAAAGTGATCACAGCAGTTGATTTTACATATTTGGCGCCAAAAGTCTTTAGGTGGGTTTCAGCAATTAATGCTTCTTGGCTTATGTAGAGGTGGAGGGGAATGGGTAACCAGCTGTTATGTGAGGTGGAAAGGTGTTGGTGAGGTGGTGAAACCAGGTGGAGGTGTAGGAGTGGTAGCAGGTGGAAAGGGGGAAGGAGGTGAAGAGTGGCGCGCTTTTCTCTGTTTTAAATTTTTGGGCCGGGTTATATATATTGGGTTGGGTTGGACTGGATATTTGGATTTGTTGGTTAAGTTAATAAAAGGGTCCATTTGTTTAAGCTTAATAATCACAAGGACTAACTTTGCAATTTCTGCAAAGTTAAAGGACTGATCTTGTAGCTTTTCCAAAATTCTCACAAAGACCAAACCTGCCATATAAGAATAGTACAAGGACCATTTGCATAAAATTCTAATTTTTTATATATCAAAGGACCTTTTATGACAATTTTCAAACTTAAGGGACCAAAGATGTAATTTTCCAAAAGTTTATCATAAGGATCAATTTTGTCATTTATTAATAGTACAAGGTTAAAATTTGATAATTTTCACTTTTTAAATTAACCAAGGACTATATTTGACATTTTCCAAACTTGAGGGACTACAGTTGTCATTTTGTGATTTTTGAACTTTAAAGGGTTTGTTTTGACAACTTTTGAATCTTATGGACCTTAAATGACTTTTACAAGTTTTTGAATTACTGGGACTAGATTTGACAACTTTTGTAACTTGGGGACTAAAGCATCAATTATGCAAACTTGATCGTTTTCATCGATTTTGGTATTTTGCATTTAAAACATATAAAACACTTGTTTGTGATATTTTAATCATTTTGATGCATTTCGAGTGTTTTCGGATGTTTTTGCGATCTAGATAGTACAAAATGATGAGTATTTAGACACTCATCGGATCGCATCATGTAGATAAACGTTTAAAGTGATGAAATTGGGCTTGAGATGGTGACAAGGACTTATCACCGTGAGTGTGATAAATTTCTCATCAAGATAAAACTTAATTGTGGCGGAACTATAGTCGCAATATGAGGCCCTAAAGTCGCCAACCAAGCCCCCTAAGATAATATCCGCACCGATATTGGTAAAACATATCTTGAAAATTTGATGAGTTCATTTTGGACATACAAAGGTATTGAAGTAACCAAACCCTCAACCTTGTAAGAAGGTACCACTTCCAACCATGACTCGGAAAGTCTTATAAGGTTCAATAGGAAGACTTACATGTTTAGCGACCGAGTATAAAATTATCGAACTTCCATCATCAAGCAAAACTTGAACCTTCGTACCATTTATAGACCCGAGAAAGGCGAATAGTCGCCACCCGTTGAATCCGTAGTACGCATTAAAGGCGAGATGTGGCTCGTATGTTCTTGAGACAATGAAATATCATCGGTTGTGCCTCAGTTGTTCAATCGACGATGAAATATCGGGCTCCTCAAGAGAGGTCATCAAGAGCAACATTTGTTTATTTGGACATTTGTGATTCCAAGTGAACTTGTCGTCGCATGTGAAACAAAGGCCCTTTTCTCGACGTAGTTGCTTTTCGCTGGAGATAACTTTTAATGGGTGGTAATGGCTTTGTTTGGGGCTTGGGTAACAGTGGGGAAGGGTAGAGTGCATTGGTGGTGGAGGCGAAAAAGTGGTTGATGTTGAAGAGTTAACGGTGGAGGTTTTGGCGAGTGGATGGGGAACCAAACTTGGGTTTAAAACCATAGCTTCTTGTTTGTTTTTCATCAAATAAACGAGATAGATTACCTGCATGAATTAACGACTTGGGATCTTGTGCAATCACGACTCGACGTATATGTTCTTTCAAGCCACAAAGAAAGCAATCCAATAGGGCTTCTGCTGATGGTCCCCTCAACTCTATTAGCCATAACAGTGAATTGATGGTAATAGTCCGCAGCAGAGGTTGTTTAGGTGAATTTGAAAAGTGGTGCACGAGGTGAATCGTATTGTGATGGGCCAAAATGCTCTTCAATCGCACTAGCCAACGCGTCCCAAGTAGGTATCTCGTTCGCCTTGTGGAGCATTTGAAACCACGGTATAACCGAACCTTCAAAATGCACATAAGCAATAGTAATGCGTTGGGCATCGGGGTTTCATAATACGTGAAAATTGCTCGGCCGAAGAGCCAATTAAGAGGTCGAGCCATCAAAACGGGAAAATCCAGTTTAACATGACGAACTTGCAACGAGTTTTGGTTATTATTTCATTGAATGGTTGTTGATTTTGAGAAGTGGTGAGTCGATCAATGCCACGAGTTAGAGTATCGAGAGCCCGTTGAATAGTTTCTAGGGAGGTCTCGACATCTTGAAGGCGATTATCACGTTGGGTATTTGATTCAACGAGTCGTTTCACCGTAGTCGCGAGTTCTTTCAAACGAGTGTGTTCACCATTTGTTGAATGAAAGCACCAAATGTAATGATCTTAAATTATAGGGGAATAATAACGACTTTATTGCAATGTAAACCTTCTCAAATTAGTGGAATACAAAGTGCAACATAAGCATAACAAGAAAATACATAAAGAACTGAAGTTGGATGATGAACAGATGAAGAGAGAAATCAGGAAGAGAGGGCCATGTCATGTCCTTGTTCACTCACTTCTATTTTGCCTTCCATCTCTTCTTTAATCCCGTAGCTTCAGGGGTAGTTTTTCTCACACGATTACTCTTTTTAACTGCCTCTAACTTTTCATTTAAATTGTTTCCATCATGTGACACAATGTTGTCTTTGACTCCCTTTATTATTGGCAGTAATATAACACTTTACTCGAAACCTTTTCGAGAAGAGTTATTTTGCATATCAAGCATTCCTTGTATGTGGATGAATTCATCTCCACTATCCATCTAAAAAGACTTCAACGACTAAGATTAAAAATATTTTAATATTCACATATTTTTTATAATTTAGATATCTCATGAACCGTTAATATATCATTCGACAAAACAAATTATATCGTCACGACCAACATTTAATTATCTTTCTATAGCTATACCCTTTGATATAATTTCAACATTTTTCTTTTTACTTTTTTTTTCACGTTTTTTCGTTTTTGAAAATAGTATGAGAAATTAGGGGTGTTCGCGGGGCGGTTCGGTTCGGTTAGTTGGAAGATTTAAATTATCAATCGCGGGGCGGGTAATTAAGTTTACTACCCGAAATCGAACCGTACTAGGCGGGTAACCGAACAAGCGGGTACCAAAAATGAGCGGTTAGCCGCGGTTCGGGTCACGGTTAACCATTTTAAACGTTTATTCGAGTTTAACCGTATAAATAATAACATGATCTAGAATGTAAAATGTCATTTTGTTAAAATTAAATGACATTTAAAAGATAATAGTCATAGAAAAGCTATCTCGTTAGAATAATTGCATTCAAATATCCATATATAATCATTTAACAAAATAATAGTTATTCGACGTCTACGATCACATTTATCAACTCACACATAAATGTTTAGAAATGTTTACATTATGAGCAAAAAAAGTGTTATACAATAAAAATAGTGCAACAATATAATTAATACTTGTACGATTTTTTGAATATGTGGTTAAAATAAACCTTCATGTATTAAGCACGGTTCGGTTCGGTTAACCACGGATATCAAAAAATAAAAACCGAAACCCAACTGTGATAAGCGGGTTTTTTCGGTTTCGGTTTCTTTCACTTTTGTTTTCTTCGGTTTCGGGTTTTTTCGGTTCGGATTGAGAGGTTCGGCTCGGTTCGTCGGTTTCTCGGATTTTTGAACACCCCTATGAGAAATCACATGAGATTAAACACTAATTTGAATATTCTAATAAAATCACGTGTGATTTTTTAGATTTTAGTAGTTCATTTTTGAAAATCACATGTGATTGAGATACGTGTTGGAAAAATCATATGTGATTTTATTATAAATATATTCAAATTAGTGTTTAATCACATGTGATTTTCTCATGGAAGTTTCAACAACGAGGAAAAAAGAAAAACAAAGACGAAAAAACATAAAAAATGAAAAAAAAAGTGAAAAAATCGAAAAAAAAGTTTGTGAAAGTATATCAAATGCATATCTATAGAAAGATAATTAGATGCTCGTCATGATTGTATATTTATTTTCGCATAACGATTAACGCTTTAAAAGATATTAATATTTTAAAAAAATGATAAAATGGGTTTGTTAGAATCTTCTGTTTAATCTTGTCCATTACATCAAATGGAGATGGAAGGTAAGATTAATCCGTTCGTATATAAATAAAGTTTGGTATGCAAATGATCTTAAATAAACCTTTATACCTTTCTCACATGACTTAACATCAGTTGTTCTCCGAGCTAATTTATCTTGGTTCAAATTCTTCTTCATCAATTAGCCTTTCGTTAACAACTCTTGCCCGGTACGAGCACAATCTTATCATCTGCTAGAACTTTCTAACATGAGAACCTTTCTTTTCATTCTGTTGACATAAAAAAGTGAATAAACATGTCTCGTTTGAAATGTGCAAACTAGATGCGTTGGTAGAAGATTTTCGACCGGAATCAACTTGAGAGTTGAGACTACCCAAAAACACACTTTTATCCTTTTTACAAGTTTAAGGAATGAATAATGTGTGATGACGTATAGTCTGGAGTTGGGTCATGAACCCGACTACAGTCCACTACTTGCAAGCCTTGCATTTAACGGGCCAAGATCAATCTGCGTTTGGGCTCACGAAAGCCCAAGCCCATATCTATTTACGGAATAGATATCCGATATCTTCTAAAATAAGAAGATAATCATTCCCAACCGACTTAGGCGGGATACGCGAAGGTTGGGAACACGAACCAACAAGGATTCCGTGCGTATATAAAGGAATTATATCCCTCGCTTTAAGATACGATCTCATAACCCTAAAACTCCTTAAGCCCTAAACCGATTACTTACTCTCACGCGGGAGGATAATCGTGGGAGACAATCCCACGGTAAGCCTAACGGTGTTTCTTGTCTCTTAGTGCGCAGGTCTCGGCGGCAATTCTCAATTGGTACGAGCAGGAGCTCCAAATCGAGAACGTCCAACTTTTGTATCAACAAGTGGCGCCATCCGTGGGACCCTACACTAAGAACCAACACTAGAATGACAAAGCACGGTGTCGGCGATCGCAATGGACCTCATGGGAAGAAGTCGCAAAGTGGGCTAACCCTAGCGACCCTGCAGGGACAACCAAATACCGCTAAAAATAAGGGATCGAGCCAAGACTTGATCTTTCCTCCGTGGAACCGCACTCGGAACAACCCAAGCCACTATAACCACCACGAGTGGAATAGACCCATTGCGCACCGTCTTTACTACTCCTTTCCAACCGGTGCTAAAACCGACGACAAAGGTACAGGAGGCACCAAGCGGGGATAAGGGTATAGCGGCGTAAACAAACACACTCACTCTTGAGGGGTAGCGCGAATTAACACCGAAGTTTTCGTATCCCAAAACTACGAAACGTTAACGCCCTCATGCAAGAGGAAGAAGAATAGATCGGTCGAACTTGAAAGCCCGACTCAATTTCGATTCGAATACGATACTTCTCCACTGCGCCACCGAAAAGAAAAGCGCAGACGAAGCGGTCATAAACCCCGGATTCAACGTAATCGGGAGGAGAATCGAGGGTGATGAAACATCTCACTCACGGCACTTGAGTGATAGTGGTAGAGACGAACGGCGTATCGGTGTCACGCCGGGGCGGGTAGCCGTAGAGTACATGACGACCGCGGAAAGTATTCCCCAGTGAGAGCCCTTCGCATCGGACTACAAGTCGACTACGAGGATAGCCGTATAAAACGCCGTAAGAAGGAAAATTCATCTTCGATAACTCCTCGGACAACGAGGATAGCGATCTGAGGACATTGGAAGTCTAGAAGCGCACGCGATAGCCAAGAGGAAGACATGTCTCTCCCGTGGCGCGTCGAGAAAGTGGATGCGTTTACGGACGCATCGGTGATTTCTCCGAGAACAAGAAAAGGCGCATGCCTCACGAATGTCAAGACCTATGATGGAGCAGGTGATCCGACGATCACCTAAAATCTTTTGAATCGGTAGCGGCCATTGAGAATCGCCACAACCAAGTGGTGTCACATGTTTAACTCCACACTAGTGGGAAGCGCGCGAATCGGTTCAACAAACTCCCACGAAGGAGCATAAATGGTTTTGAAGAGTTGAGAAAGGCGTTCGCCTAAATTTTACTCAACGGAAAAGTGCGCTAAAAATCTGTCGAACTCGCCAGGTAAAGCGGCACCAAGGAGAATCTACGAGTGCATTCATGGAACGCTTTAAAGATGAATGCATGCAAGTTAAAGCATGTCCTGAAGTACTAAAGATCTCGCTTCATGAATGGGATTAATAATCCGAACTCATCAAGAGGTTAAATGACAAGATCCCCGAGACTTTTGATGAACTCATGAAGCGTTCTCGGTCTTTTGTTCGGGGGAAGCATGCGCGGATAGCAAAAAGAACTACTCGAATTACGGTCACAGGAACAACACGGGAGACAACCCAACGACCGAGGTAGTAACCGTAATAGAGCTATCGCAATGAGGAGCGGCGAGATATAATGACAGTACACCCCACGATCAAAACCCCAAAGGAAATACTCGCGCAGGCGAATTTCCCAAGACCACCGCAGATCGTCGTGCCGAAGATCGGCGCACCGGAATGGATATCGTGACTATCACGCCGCAAAGGGGCACACCACTAACGAATGTGTCCAATCTGCGCCAACTCATCGACAAGATGGTCAAGGAAGGTAGATGGACCACTTGGTCAAAAACATTAAAGAGGAAGAGATAAACAAAAGAAAGGAAACAAGAATGAGACACCCAAAGATAAGGCCGACACAATCTACATGATACGAGACATGGCAACGTCACTAGGCGGAAGGTCACCAGAGTTTTCCGAAGAAGTGAAATCTCTTTCCACACTCTAATGCGGACAACGCAGATGTGAGCCACTCACCATTGAAATCGGTGGGTGGTCACGATATACACCGCATGTACATTGATGGTGGGGCATCGGCAAATATCATGTATGAGCATTGCTTTAAAAGACTACGACCGAAATACGTAGCCGCTTAAACCCGGTCAAGACAAAGACTCATCGGTTTCACGGTGAAAAGATATGGCCCATGGATCGCGATTACTAGTCAAGATTGGCAACGCAGAGCACTTTACGACAACCGGATGGACTTCATGGTGATCAAATCCCCTCGCCATACAATGGCATCATTGGGAGACCCGGATATCGCCCATGCGTGCGGTGCCATCAACAACAAGACGGGATGCTTAAATTCGATGAAGGGCGTTGTTACTCTTTACAATGCCACGGTACCAAATAGAGAATGTAACACGGTTACATGCGAAATGGAACCGATCCCAAAGCGGTCTTGCCAAAGTCCCCAACTTGAAGGTCGCAATTCACCCGGATTACCGGAGCAGAAATAACCATCGGCGGGTCATTGTCGGACAACGGCAAAGCGTACCGTGTCGCGCGCTCTACAAAAGAACGTGGATATTTTCGCATGGGAGCCAAAACACATGACCGAGTACCACGCCGATCACGAGCATAAACCGAGAATCCGACAATGATACACACCGATCGCGGAAGAAGCGTGGCTAAGCCCCGGCGTCGCGCAGCAATCTTGGCAGAGGTACGTAAATTGGTAAAAGCGAGAATTATGCGTGAAGTCTACTACCACGATCGGCTTTCTAACCCAAAGAATGGTGAAAAGAGCGACGGTGGTCGGCGAATGCGTGACTTCACCGACCTTAACAAAGCATGCCCACAGATCGCTATCCATTACCGAGATAGACGGAAAATAAAGTCCTTGCGGGTACCCGTTAAAGTGTTTTCTCGACGCGTGCATGGGATATCACGGATACAAATGGCTAAGGAAGACGAGGAAAACACCTTTCACACAAGCCAAGGCGTTTCTTGTTATACAAAATGCCCTTTGGCTTGAAGAACGCGGTGCCACCTATCGGTTAGTAGACAATGCCTTTGAAAAGCAGGTGGGCGCAACACGAAGTCTATGTGGATGACTTGGTCATAAAAGCCATACCGAAGTTGAGCTTGTGCGCGACATGGAAGAGACATTCAATACTCTACGAGATCAACATGAAGCTAAATCTAAAAATGCACCTTCTGCGCCATCAAGGCATGTTCTTAGGATACTGATAGAACCGGACGGCATAAAACCCCGTCCGAAACGACAGTACGGTGATTGAACTTCCTCACACAGCACGTCAAGGAAGTCCAATCTCTCAACGAAAACCGCCACCTAAACAGGTTCTGTCTAAATCACAGAAAGTCATTGCCTCTTTTCAAAACACTCAAGAAGTGTATAAAAAGGGTGATTTCGGTGACGGGAGGCGGAAGAAGCCTTCACTACACTCAAACAAAGATTCTAGCGGCCCTCAACACTCGTTGCACCCGACGGGGAAGAGGCGATCATGTATCTATCGGCGAACTCATGGGCGGCCAACAAGAAGGTTACTAATGAGATAGGGACTCGGTGCAAACTCCTATCTATTTTGTCGCAAAGCACTTAAGAAGACGGAGATGAACTACGATGCCATGGAGAAGTTAGTCTTGGCATTAGTGTTTGCCGCCAGCGACTACGCCGATACTTCCAAGCGCATCCCGATAGCGGTAATCACAGATCAACCCATCAAGCGGATCATCTCCAAACCCGATGCGTCGGGCGACTCGAAGTGGAGTGTCGCTAGGCGAACACAACATCTCTTATAGACCACGCATCGCAATAAAGGCCGTGTTCGCGAGACTTCATCATCGAGAAGCCCGATACTTATGAGGTACCCGCACCAAGAAAGAGGGTATTACAAGATCCATGGATTTTGTTTACGACGGATCCTCGTGCGTGGGCGGGTCGGAGCGGCCTCATTCTCACAAACCGGATGGAATGGAATTCACCCACGCACTGCGCTTTGAATTTACCGCGACAAACAATGAGGCGTAATCTGAAGCCCTAATCGCGGGACCACGATCGCACTCGAATGGGTGTACATAACTTGAAGGCGAATGTGATTCCCATTAGTAGCCAACCACGTGTTGGGCGAATACGTGGCCAAAGAAGAGAATATGATTCAAGATCTTGAGAAGACTAAGACATCGATCAAAGGCTTTGACAGATTACTATCAAGCAAGTCCCTAGAGCGTAAAATCGCAAGGCGTATGCACCGAGCAAGATCGCCTCGACAAGCTTCACATTTATCAAAGCAAGTCTTGGTGGAAACACCGAAAAACAAATCCATATCGGAGATGGAAGTCTCCGCAATAGAAGAGGATGGTCCTACATGGATGACACCTATTACGTAATTCCTAAGCAAAGGAACATTGCCCCAAGAATGAAAGAAGTCGAGAATACGGCGCACGCAGAGATTCGAATGCGAGACAACATATTATACCGACGTTCTTTCCTCCAACCATGGCTCATTGCGTTGGCCCTCTACAAGCAAATTACGTGCTGCGAGAAATCCATGAAGGTTCATGCGATGCACGCAGACCACGATGCATTGTAGCACGCGCCATGCGATCGGGATACTATCGCCAACCATGCATCGAGATCGCGCGGACTTGATCACGGAAGTGTAATGATTGCCAAGTTCATAGACCCGTCCCGCCGCCAACCACAAAGATGAGCTAACGCCAATTACGGCGCCATGGCCATTCTACAAATGGGGCATTGATATTGCGAGTCCTTTTCCAATAGTAGCAAAGCGGTCTCAAGTTTCATAGTGGCTATAGACTACTTCACCAAGTGGATTGAGGCAAAGCGATGGCGACAATCACCGGCAACCGGTGAAACGCTTTATGCGGGACAACATCGTATGCCGCCGGATTACCGGGAAATCATCTCGGATAACGGAAACAATTGCGACAACCCTTCAAAGATTGGTGCGAAATTAAACATCACTCAACACTTCGCGTCGGTTACACACCCGAAACCAATGGCTTAGTAGAACGTGCAAATCGAAGCCTTGGCGAAGGAATCAAAGCGCCTTGACAAGCACAAAGGAAGGTGGGTCAAGAGCTTTCGATGTCTTGTGGGCACACCGCACCTCAATAAAACAAGCACGGGGACACCCCTTCTCTCTAGTCTACGGATGTGTCGTTATACCAACCGAGATCGGCATGCCAACTATCCGCCGCGGAGATCAATGTAACAACAAACAATGACGAAGACGTGTCGACTTGGACTGCTGGAAGAAAGACGCGAACGCAGCAGACCATACGGGAGGCAAGGTCGAAATCAAAATGAAAGGATACTATGATGCCAAGGTGCGCAATGTTTCATTCGCACCGAGCGACTTTGTCTCACTGTGCAATGAAGCGAGCCACGCAGAAGATAAGGTGTAAGCCGGGACCAAAGTGGGAAGGACCTTATGAGGTTATCAAGCAATAGGCACAAAGGCGTCAAAGTTACGAGGCTTGGATGGTCGTGACTCACCACAAGACATGGAACATCGGCAACCTCAAGAGGTGCTACCTATAAAGAATAGCTACGGCACAGCGCACAGACGCTCCGCACTTTTAGTGCCCAATAAACATTCATGTATTCATTTTTATTTTTCATATTTACTGTTTCCTTTGTATTTCTCAAAAAACTTGCAAGTATTAATAAAACGCCGCGGTTTCTAGCTAACTCCGCGACACATTTTAAGTTGTTATCTCCTTATACTGTATGTCGTAACAATTCTTTATTTCTTGCCCACGATGGCGTGCATGCACTACAAATAAACCCATGATGGTAAAAGGATAAGTTGACCTACTAACTAACTTGTTGAGTAAGAGGGTTGCAAACCCATCAATACTGGATCACGCATCCTTGTTAAACACCTTGTTCTCAAGACGTTGGGAATAAGATATGTGCGCAGCCCACGATGGTTGCGCAGCAATGCGCACGTGCACGTTTAACAACATAGAAACCAAGACACTTGGTTCCTTAAAAGTGATATTTACACTACGCTGTATATCATACCATACACGATTATGATAAAGTACTTAGAATTATTTACGATTATGATAAAGTACTGTGACCTTCATACATGATTATGGATGTCCTATATTAGCGCTAGCGTACACGTTTGTTTCTTCGGCAACGAAGATATCTTTTACGCAAAACCAAACAGATATGTATACATTACAAGTATCAATAATACCCACAGCAAAACAGCAACTTTTATTCATAACTACGAGTTATTACAAGAGAGTATTTTGCAACATATCAACTACCAGCTGCTACAACGCTTAAGTGAAGATGTGCCAACGTGACTCGTTGCATCTTTAGCTTCGCTCATACCCTTCAACACGTCTGCATCTTGCCGTGACACAGTGGCCACACTGACTGGCACCCCATCAGACCTTGGCAAGTGAGCCGCTCCAACCCCACACAAAATGGCTTTACCAGCAATACCTTCTTTCTTAGCAAGACGGGTTGCATGCGCTTCCAAGACTTCCTTTAAAGGTACTTCTTTTTCCAAAGCAAAGGGATTTTGACTATCCCTAGGACGCGCAAAGACAGGTACTTGGAGCTGAGACTCATGGGGTTTCAAATAAAAGTCCGGTTGTGTCTCGGCACCCTCGCTACGATGACGCGCCAAGGTCAACCCCGCCATGATTACATTTATCGGATAATCTTGATCGCGCTCAAGCTCCGATATCATTGAAAGCTCTAAGTCCTTCATTCTCTGCATAGCAGCGACCAAGTGACCATATGACTTAGCATCATAATCGGGTACCTTATTAATAGGCGCTTTCAGCAGCCCTGCCTCATGGAGCTTTTCAATTGCTTCGACTTGCCACGCCTCAGCGCGCCGCACAACCTCCCAAAAGTACTAACCACCTGCGATTCTGTGGTATCGAGAGCAATAGCCGGAGACCGTGGCCTATGAGCCACCGCGCTTCGCTATCGTGGACAAGAGTGCGGATACAACTCCTCGTCATACTCGAGGCTAAGCTTACGCAGCTTTGCCTCCCGCACCTCTAATGACCAGCTCACGGTAGTCCCAAGCTCTCCCAATGCGCAAACAAATTTTCCTTGCCCTACTCTAAATGTTTAAGTGCCCAACACGCGACTTATACCGGCTATTTCAAGACGATCCTCGATTTATTTGGCACATTAGTGCCATCTTGTCCCTACTGTTTTTGAGCATATGCTCCCGGATCCCTAGCCTCGCATGAGCGCTATCCGATTGCTTCGGGTGCTTGCTATTTGCGCCTCAACAAAGCTATTGTTTGGTCCTTTGTGAACTTTGGTCCTCCCCACCGATACTCGGTCTTTCACTTCAATTAGTGCGGCTGTTGAGCGGAGACCGTACCAATTCTTCAACCAAATGCTCAATGGGCGATCCGCATCGATTGGTTTTCATTATCCGGCTCGCGGCTCGAATGCGCTGATCAGACGGACTCGCCAGGGGTGACTCATAACTGCTCCATCCTGCGAATGATCACCAGCGCAATGTTAGAAACAGAACTAGCACATTCACCAACAAAAGCAAATTATACATGTACGGCTTTACTTACTTTGGCTCCACGTCATCAGCAGAAGGGTGCGACGACGCTTCATCAGTGGAGGACAACTCCACAGTCTGGACCACGGGGCGCTTTTTCCTTGAAGGGCCCGCACCATCATCCCTTCGGGTCCTTTTGCGCCTAAGCACAGATTCTTCTTCTTCCTCTTCTTCCATAGGGTGGGCCACAGCTACGGGCGGTGGTTGCGCCACAATAGAAGGTACTCTGGGACTAGGTTGGCTTTGTAGTGGTGTGGCTTCCATCGCGATCAAGAACGGTACTGCTTCCGCATTCACTCCATAGTACGCCTCCTAGCGACTAAAATAGGCTCTTCATCATCCTTCAAGAGTCGTACTCCCCCTTACCGCTCACGGGCTTCGCTGAGTCTGACGGTGAATAGATCCATCTCTGCGCAAGACAGACACATATACAAACAAAGTTATATAATGCGCGACATATACGGAAGATTGCTCTTACATTATTTACACACGTAATACGGAGGAATAAGTACCCACCCCGCCATTGGCGTCTAAAAGATAGGGATCTCATCTTCGGGCCAAAATAATTACTACCGATTCCCATGTGCACCAAAATCCTCGGGATATGCACTAATGGGGATGCGGTTAGCATTTATCGCCCGCATCCTCGACGTTATAAGACCCGTGCAATGGGCACTCATCCTCTGTAATGTTCCCCGGTATAAAACTCATAATTCCGGGGAAAACACGTATCATCTACCCGAAGAAATACTCCTCCAATTCCTAAGTGTATCTAATTTATCCAGTATAACACTGCAGTCTACCAAAGCGTTTAGAAAAGACACCCACCCATGCGCCCACGTAGTGTGATAAAAGGCGCGAAATAGGTGGATAGTGGGGTTAATCCCAAAGAACGGCAATTTACCTCAAAATTTGTAATTTTAGCCGCCCGATACAATGCAACCGCGATATGTGTAGATTATAATAGTTTAACACATCGCACGTAAAGCGTGATAGGGCACACGCTGATTCGCTAATTCAATAACCGTGTATATACCCACTTTCCTTCGGGAAATCCGCATCGTGGGCTTGCGCATCCGGAACTCACCGGATGCACATCTAGGGGTATAAATTAATCTGAGGTGAATTCCATCAAATCGATCACGGTGAGGTCGGAGGTGAAGTCAGACAACTGTTTAACCATCGTGTTATTATTTTTGTGATATAACGCACGCGCGGTTACCTTTGTGGCTGGTTACTTTCGGGATTACAACTCTTAGAACGCTTTAGAAATAGTGGATGGAGTTTTTTACTGTGAGGAATCCGGTGAAAATGAAACGACAAGTTATATACCCTTTCTCTTCCACACGATTGGAGACACGTGGATCCCACTAGTCCTCACTGTGTGGTTGAGATTGCTTGATGGGACAACGGGGCAGTAACTTTCCCCCGAATAACGAGGCATTTACAATTCACTTTGATGTCTCGATACACTGCACCTACGGGTAGGTATATGGTCTCTTTCATACGTTTCGTAAGTTATTTATTTTATGTTGGACTACGGTCATTAGTCTAGCATCCGCAGTTACGCACTGCGCATACTAGACTGGGGGGACATGATGACGTATAGTCTGGAGTTGGGTCATGAACCCGACTACAGTCCACTACTTGCAAGCCCGGTACGAACTGGGCCAATATCAATACGCGTTTGGGCTCACGAAAGCCCAAGCCCATATCTATTTACGGAATAGATATCCGATATCTTCTAAAATAAGAAGATAATCATTCCCAACCGACTTAGGCGGGATACGCCGAAGGTTGGGGAACACGGAACCAACAAGGATTCCGTGCGTATATAAAGGAATTATATCCCTCGCTTAAGGTACGATCTCATAACCCTAAAACTCCTTAAGCCCTAAACCGATTACTTACTCTCACGCCGGAGGATAATCGTGGGAGACAATCCCACGGTAAGCCTAACGGTGTTTCTTGTCTCTTAGTGCGCAGGTCTCAAGCAGCAATTCTCAATTGGTACGAGAACCGGAGCTCCAAATCAGGAACGTCCAACTTTTGTATCAACAATGTGAAAAAAATGACAAAATTTCTAAGCTTTAAAAAAATGACAAAATTTGATGCTGTGTTTGAAGATAGGCTTTCAAACCAGAACTCAAATTGCAAGATTGGTGCCTACGTTAAAGATGATCTTATTTCAAAATAATAGTTTTGCTATCTAACAAAGCCAAATACAAAATTTTATAGTAGCACATGATTGTGTTGTTTTAATATAAACTTTTTAACTTTGAGACAATGTTAGCATTTATAAAGGTAAGCCAAGCCAACCATTAGTCATTTGTTAATTTCTTTGATAGCTTTTGTTCTCAAAAGTGAACTTTAAATCTAATGTCAGAGCATTTGGTATGGTTTCAACCACCCACTGCTGAAGGACATGAATGAGGTTAAAGATAAAGAAAGCAAGTGGTGACATGAAGAACAACTGATCAACATTTACACTTGCATCAATGGTATACCCATATAGGTTGCTAGTACCACCATTAATACAAGAGCGATAGAAACCAAAGCGAAAGCAAACATTAAATGAAACAAAATCTCCCTACACAAACTAACCAGCATTACATGTTGGACAGAAAACAAACTACATTTGCAAATTTGTATTGAGCTTTTCTCTAACCTAGTTTAAGAACACCTTAATACATATCCGAGCACGCCTGTGCTGAGATGCGAGAAATGAAGGAAGGCTCAAAACATGTAAATTCAAATGGTATAGACAAATGGTACACTTTGAATCAAAATATAGATGAACTCATATGGAAAATTTACGACCGGAATTGACTTGAGGCTACCCAAAAAAACACTTTTATCCTTTTTACAAATTTAAGGATTGAATACGTGTCGCAAAATAATGTAGAAATATTGATGGGCTAGAGTGTGTGCGGGGTTTGAGGCTTTCCCAACACAAACAATTGGCTTAAATGAATCATACACACCAAAGTTGACCCCAGAAGCAAAAGCAAAGTATACTCCAGCAATACTGTTTGCTGATATTGTTCCCTTGTACACGCTTAGCATACTAGAAAATTCTCTCCAACTTTTTTTTCTCACAATACGTGTATCATTAGCAAGATGTGTTCTTGCGTAATAAGGGGTAGAGCAAAAAAAAAGAAGTAGCACCTTCTAGGGCTTAAGATACCATGTTTTTTGCTAACTTTGAAGCTATCCAGAAACATGGTATCTCGAGGAGTAGCAAGTGCTACTTCGTTGTTTTTGCTCTACCCCACATTATGCGGAAACACGTCTTGCTAATGATACACGTATTGTGAGGAAAAAAAAGTCAGGGAGAGAATTTTCATGTATGTTGAGCGTGTACAAGGCAACGACATAAGCAAACGGTATTCTTGGAGTATAATTCGGTTTTGCTCTTGGGGTCTACTTTGGGGTCTATGATTCATTTAAGCCATTTGTTAAGAAACTCTTGGAATTGTTGACATCCAAAAGCGGTTGAAAGTATTGGTTGAATGTGTTTTCGATAGCACCTGCATGTGTATCCCAGAGCACCTATGTGTTTCCAAGAGTACCTATTTCAACGATAATAGAAAGGTTTGTTGAATGTGTGTCGTAAAATAAAAGCAAAAATATCAATGGGTTGGAGTATGTGCGGTGTGGGTTTAGGCCGGGCTCACGCTTGAAAAAATGTGTTTAAGAGACATTAGTGGTTGTGTGATCAACAAACATATTTGCTGTTGTATGGTATGTGTGTGAATAATCTTGAGATAATGTTGTTTGTGGAAGAGGGAGTAGAGTGGATGATATAGTGAAGAAGAAGATGTGGTTGTTGATATTCATTAAATCAAGGAATTTATTGCTGAAATTATGAAGTTGTATGCGTTGAACCAAACGTTGTTTTGTGTGGTATATTTCTCCAAACAGTGCTTTAAAAGGCTTATACATCATGCATAAAAAACTTGTGTTTGGGGAAATATGTAAATATGGGTGTGTATGTGGGGATATATGAAAATCCCCTTTTAATATTTATATCATAGATTGTCTTGAAAAACAAAAGATTTGTAGATGTGTTGGATATGTACCCATCGACTACAAAAATCGCCAAACAAGATTTTCATGCTATATGCTTGTTCATGTTTGACTATCTAGAGAATATTTTTATCTTTTAATTTTAAGATAAACGGCTAGAGTTTCAAATCTATGTTGCAATTGTTAGATAATGAAAACTTCGTGCTTTTAAGTTATTAATAACCAATAAATTACAATGTAGCATAAACCTAATCCTAATGTACCCTAAGCTCATAGACCGGGCTTGGGCCGACTATACTATAATCTAATACCCCCTCACAATCCTAGCGATGTTAAAGCTGGAGACTAAAGGAGAAAAAGAAAATCTAAAAAAAACTTATAGGCAATTTGTTGATGAAGCATTCGATTGCAAGCGAAGAAAGTCTCCAAAATCTTCACAAGTCTTGATAATGTAGCCGCATAAGTTTGCTTTAATTGTTTTTTTCCCCTTTCATAATGAAAAATTCTTGAATAAGCACAAAAAAAAGTTGCTCACAAGCTAAATAAAAATTCAGCATTCTAAAATATACTAAAAATTCAGCATTCTCAAAAAATTCAATACTACAATCCTTAAAAAAAAAGCTCCAAATTACTTGCAAGTATAATACTCTTCATAGATGGCAGACGTGGTCGGGCAATATCTGAACGCATAATCATAAGTGGGCAATGTATATTAGGTTTTATTTAAGTCGTGGTAAGTTTAGTACTGCTAGGAACGGAATACGCCTTTTTATAGAGTCTATATGTTTAGGAATTAGCTACACTACAAGAAGTATAGTTCCGGCACATAATATGAGTCATGATAAGTGCAAGCCGATCATTGTTTTAAACGTATTATTGGGGTATGTTCAATGCTTATCTCAGAGTAATTTGGTTGAAGATGTGAGAGAATTAAGTGAAGTTATAGACGAGCTTGATCCGTGGTTGACGGAATTTGATACAAATACAGTAAGCCGGTCACCATTACGCTCCTTACTAGGGCCGTCTTTGAGGGTGTGCAAGGTGAGCGACCGCTCAGGGCCTCAAAATTTTTAGGAGCCTCAAAATGTGTCCCGTTAACAATTATATGCATGTGTACAAATATTTTTCGCGAAGAAAAAAGTATTTACATGAGAAAATATCTTAAATTACTAATATGTTAGAACGTTTAGATAACTAATTACATTATATCTCATAAACGGCAACATTTTATATATAACATTCTTTCTCGAGAGGCCTCATTATATAATTTTGTACAGGGCCCTCAAAAATTTAGTAAATTCATGGGACGGCCCTGCTCCTTACTAGTCGTCGCAACCAAATTCAAAGTGTCAATTGTTTATTTAAAATGTTTACTGATGGTGATACATGGGCTAACAAGACCACTTTGTTGTGTTTCCAAGCGCACCTATTTCAACAATAATAGAAAGGTTTGTTAAATGTGTGTCGTAAAATGAAAACAAAAATATGAATGGGTTGGAGCATGTGCGGTGTGAGTTTAGGCCGGTCTTATGCTTGAAAATATGCATTGAAGAGACAATAGTAGTTGTGTAATCAACAAACATATTTGCTGTGGTATGGTACGTGTGTGAGTAAATCTTGGGAGAATGGTGTTTGCAGTTTGTGGAAAAGGGAGTAGAGTACTTGTTAATATTAGTGGAAAAGAAGAGGTATGTGGTTGTTGATATTCGATGACTTAACATTAATATCTTTGTTGCATCTCCCTGTTGCATTTGTTACGTGCACTCAACATTGAAGATGTGGTTGTTGATGTTGAATGACTTACATTTAAGATACCATGTGCTCTTTGGAAGTAAACAGGTACTCTACGAAGCTACACACAAACACTTCATACCTCTCACACGGCTTTAGGTTTTATAAACTTATGCTTAATGAAAATGAAGTGTTTTTAGGTTAAGGAATTGGGGATATTAAATGATAAATGGTCCGAGGGACATGATGCAAATGCAACTATGTGGCGTGGAAAAGCTATCGATTGAGTTTGATTGTTCTATGAGTGCAAGGTATGTCTGGGGTTATAGCCAAGTTATAGATCGTTATGACAGCTCTAGTTACCTTGTATATAACATTTTTGTAACATAAATCCAAAAAACACTCCCTTATAAAACCAAGTTATATGATACCCTGCAGTATTTGAGTGCCCAGTGCGAGCCAAGAAAAATGCCCCTAACTCATAGCAAATTTTCATTTTTTTATAAATGATAACTAATGTTATAACAATTAATTATATCCATAATAAATCATAATATTAAAAATACATACCATCGTAATTAACCAATGATCCGTGAAGCTCTCCTAGCATTCTTCTTAGCAAATTGGTTGATTAGCTCTTCACAGTTTATATCCTCTAAGATTCCGTTCTCGATAGCTATCATGGCCAATCCACTAAGTCTTTCTTGGGACATTGTTGATCGTAAATAAGATTTCAATAACTTCAACTTAGAAAACTCCTTTCTGCAGATGCAAGCGATCGAATAGTCAACAATATTCTATATGCAATGGTTGCATTTGGAAAATAACCAAACTCTTTCAAACGCTTCAAAACATCTATAGGGCTGTTAAGTTCATCGGTTTGTAATGTGTCAAATAACTTCAACTCCATATATAGTTCATCAGCATCAATATCGGATCTTTCTTCAAACCTGAGTGCATTTTCAAGAAGGTGACATGACAACTTAAGTTCTTTATCTTCAATTCCCCTAAGGTTATGTGGAAACAAAAAGCCAAATAATTTCTCGTACTCTTTGAATTGCTCAAATCTTGTCTCAAGTGACGAACGAGCTTGATCAACAATATATAAGAAATAATTGACTCTAAAGTTCTCTTCAGGTGTAAATGAAGTTTCTTGGCTACTTGAACTCTCACCAAACGGTTTTTTTCTTTGAATCAAACGCTTTTGTGGAAATATCGGATCAATACCCAATTCACTAGCAATTTCCTTTGCTTCTTCAATCGCTTTTGAATACCCTGTTTCTCTATAATCCTTGAAGTATTGAATCAATCTGTTTATTTCTTTAATAGCAATATCGAGATGCATATCCTTCAGTTGTAACTTTTTACTCACTACATTCACTTCCCTTAATAATTGATACAAGATGACAATTGATACCACAAACTCAAAGTCACCAAGGTAGGCCCAACGTTAGTAACCACGGAAGCCCAAGAACCTATTTAGTATGAAAAAGAACGTGAGAAGGGAAACGTTTTTTTATCCTTGCCAACATTTTAGATTAAGTTATATATAGAATAATAATAATATATATTAAAAAATTTCTAAAAAATTGTGCCCCGTTCAAAAACGTGCCCTGTGCGGGAATCGGGTTTGCACACCCTCCGGGCCTCCCCTAATACCCTGATGCACACTTTTTATTTATATTTTATCGGGGTAATCCCCTTTACTCACACTTTTTTATTTATTTTACATTCTCAAAACAATACCCTTAACACAACGTCATGGCTATGACGGGGACGATAACACGCACTAGAATATGCTTTGACATGTTATAGGGCCATCATACCAACATGAATTTAACATGAGCAAGGATAACAACCAACACGACATAAAGATTATAAGTTTTTTACCCTTTGTAGTTATGACATGAGCAATAACGCTACCATTCATTGTTTGAATTCATGACTTGAATATCAGTATCATTGTTCGAATTTATGTCTGATAAATGGAGTACCAATGTCTCTAATAATACCAATAATGTGTAAAAATAAGCAACAAAAAGTGAGCTTAAGAAACATAAGCCCAAAACCAAATAAGCCTTAAGCCGGCTATATAAGCCGAAACAAACACCCCCTAAAAGACATAAATGTTAACCATTTGATATGCATATACGTTGTTATAATCGATACCCGCGAATGTTTCTACACTTCTAAATGGGTTTTGAGTTTCTACACTTAAATGATCAGTAGGTATCTAAAGTTACCCCAATTTTGCCTTCCTTGATTAATATTCTAAAAACCACATTGAACCAAACCTATGTCAAAAGCTAACCACCAAAACCATATGAATGTAACTACCTAATTTTGAAAATTATCTTTAAAATACTAGAAAGCCATGAATATCTTACTGTATTTGGGCTACATGCTTCTATGCTTCTAATCAAAGATAAAAATAACCAAAACTAAGAAGAATTTTATGTTTGATCACTGTGACCACTTCTCACCATTGTTATCGTCACTCTTACAATTCTAAAGTGCCGGATCGAATTTTTCTATTACGTTGCTATATTGACCAACAAAACATTATAAGTGAGTTTTACAAACGAAACATGAAGCACAGGGTCATATAAACTTTTTTACATATAACACACCCTTTAAAACGAAATATTAACCACAAGGTCATATAACTTTTTATCTAAATTCATTAAGAAACATAGTATTATAAGATGATATAGTAAGGGTACATTTAGTTGCAGGCAAGTTTTTATAGTTTTTGTATCTTTTTTATAGTTCAAAGATATCGGTGCAAAGATTTAATGTTAAATCAAATTTATGCACTAATTGTCTAATTTGATGCCGTGGTTGAAGATAGGCTATCAAACCATAACGTCAAATTTGAAGATCGGTGCCTACGCTAAAGATGGTCTTCGGTTTCAAGATAATAGTTTTGCAATCAAACAAAACCATAAATACAATTCTATAGTAGCACGTGATTGTGTGTTTGAATATAAATTTTTTGTTTGTGCTCGATAACTTTGAGACGAAGTTAGTATTTATAAAGTTAAGCCAACCGATAGTCATTTGTTAATTTCTTTGATATCCTTTAATGTCAGAGCATTTGGTATGGTTTCAACCACCCAATGGTGAAGGATATGAAAGAGGTTAAAGAGAAAGAAACCAAGTGATAGACATCAAGAAAAGAAGCACATTTCCATTAAAGTAACTGATCAACATTTACACTTGCATCTATGGTCTCAACCAACCACTGCTAGACGGATATGAATGAGGTTAAAGAGAAAGAAAGCAAGTGATGACATGAAGAACACAGTCCCATTTCCATACAACAACCGATTAACATTTACACTTGCATCAATGGTCTACCCATATAGGTTGCTAGTACCACCATTAATACAAGAGTGACAGACACCAAAGCCAAACAAACATTAAATGAAACACATTCTCCCTACACAAACTAAGGTGGTGTTTGTTTTTAAGAGGCTCGAATCTGAATCTGAACCGCACATCCGAATCAACGGGCGTAAATGTCTCGAATCGACCGCATCTCGAGCGGAAAAAAACTCATGTTTGAACCGTACATTTGCTTGCTCGTACTATTTTATTTTTGGTCTTTTTGTGTCGAAAGAGGCAACAAGAGGCATTCAGACACCCTCTCAAGTCTAGACCATTAAGATCTTACTCGCCTTAGCGTCTCGAACGGAAAAAAAACAAACGGTGCGAGCGACCAAAATGTCGACCGCGTGTCGAGCAGTTCGATTAAGAGGTGTTAAGAGCCTCTTAATGAAAAACAAACACCACCTAACTTGCACTACATATTTGAGCACGCCTATGCTGAGATGCGAGAAATGAAGGAAGGCTAAAACATGTGAGTTCAAACGGTATAGACAAATGGTGCACTTTGAAGCAATATATACATGAACATATATGGAATTAATGAGTGATGTGGGAACCTGTTGACAATCACAACTTATAAGGACTATAGTATACCTTAAAGGCTCAAATCCCCCAAATGTCCTATGAGATGCTAAAGTACCTGAATCTTTTATGTGATTCTAAACTACTGTTAACATTTTCTCTGGCTTGGCACAACTGGATGGCAGAATCGTGCTACAGATCCTTGATGGTGGCCAATACCGCAATATTTAATCTATTTATACTATCAAATACAACGCAAAAGAACCTTGAGTTATAGGTGCTACAGTGCATCTCGCTACAGGTAACACCTTTTAGCCACTTTTTTGTTATTTATTTCAATCGACTGCTGCAAATAATTATCATCACTTGCTATGTGCAACAAACAGGTTACTCAGTAGTAGCCAGATAGCTGTGAGAAGCTTATAACCTTCGAGCACGGTTCATTCAAAATAGAAGTTTGATCTCATAAGATATACAATTAACCAGTGACAAGCTGCACATATTTCATGGCACAATGTCTTTGGCAGCTAGGTTTATACCGCAGGTACACGTACAATAAAAACGCTTTACACTAGTACAGTTTCATAAAAAAATTCTCTTTGGCAGCTAGGTTATAAACATGAAAGACAGATAATATTCTAACATAAAAAAATTGTCTAGCAATCATCATAGCATAGCATAACATAGCATATAAACTAGATAGGAATCAACGAGGTGAAGCTTTGTAGTTCCAATTGACTTTCACATGAAAAGAGCAACCTTCCACCGAGATACTGCCGACTTTTATACCGGAGCAATCTTTCCTCGAAATACAGCTGATGGCCTCTTCAAAAGTGAAACTTGTATTGCTATTCAAAATCAAGTTACCAGAACCAACTTCTCTCAAGTCTGCGCTAATTACAAGGGAGCCATTTCTTGGTACAGCCAAGGCAGATTTCCTTAGCCTAATTTGGCCAACCCATAAACCAGAATTAGCATCAGGATTAAAAAGTGATGTCTCGTAATCACGTTTTATTAAAGGATCACTACTATATGGAAAGTTGTTGCCATAAAAAGCATGTATTTCACCATAAACTTTAAGAGTATCCGCATCCGGAGCCGCATTCGCATCCCTCTCAAATGTTACTTCCAGAGAAGTATCCACAGCATCTTTCAAAAGAATATAATGCATGTGTAAAACCATATCCTTACCTTTAACAATGATAGAACGACACTCACCATCTGCTGCATTCTTCCCCTCAAACCTTGACAAGTCTATTCTACGAGCTTTATAACCGAGTTGAAAAAATGAATCCTTCTCCTCAGTTTCAACCATGAGATCCATAAGAATCAAGAAAGAGGGAGAGAGTGGCACTGTATGACCCGAACTTGGATTGCCGGGGTATACGAGCCCATGGTTTTCCATACATATTGCATTATACCAATCACAATTTAATAGTGAGACGAAACCACAATCAGGATTGTCTATTGGCTCCCACCCATCTACTCGCACTCCATACAAATCTGATACTATTATGTACCCGCACATGTTGCCCTCTTTAAACCGGTTTGCAATTTTGGGACGAACCGCAATCAGCTCAAAGCGGGAACTTCTGGATGGATCCCTGATGAATATCAAAACAACCACAAATTAAAAATAAATAAATTGATACAGTTATAGAGAAATCGCTTGGTTTTCAGCAGCACTAGGTTATGCAAAGTCCTGATCATTGATACAGTAGACATGAAAAGCACTTGTGTAAGACAGATTGTGAATGTTGATAAAGGAAACCTGTTGAATCTCTAACGAGTACCACATACCACCTCTATTCCCTCACATTATGTTTCTTTATTTGAACATTATTATGTAAATTGAGAGCATAAAGTGACAGTCGTGTTAATAATAATTCTACTACATCATCTGTCTTATAAAAAATACCTGATCAACAGCTAATTTCTCTTCAATAAATTCTACCTCGATACATCCACAGATCCAACCCCAAAGAAAAGACATTCAATATTTAACTACTTTCTTGAAATGCATGATGGGCAACATTTTGATGTCGAACCAAACCTTTTGTTTTATTCAAAAATGGAACAACCTTTTTTTTAGTTTTACAATGTACACATAAACAAGACATTAAAAGAAATTTTATTTTTCACATACAAGTCATTAAAAGAAGGTTATGTCACGTTTGGATCATTCTGTGAACAGTCATCTTAGCAAAAGTTCAAATCAAGAATTTGTATCTATTCAACTAAAGAAATAGTTTTACGTAAAAATACATGAACCAAGGTTACAAATTGTATTTTTCATGATTTCTCACATTTCACTGGAACTATATTCTATGCCAACAACGCTATACCTTACTTGAAGTCAACAACACTATAATTTACTTGAGTGCATGAAAAAAAAAAAAAAAAAAAAAAAAAAAAAGTAGTTACCTGGCAACAGAAAGAGAAACAGGAGTGATGACAAGATCCTTTGGTTCATTTACACACAATCGTTTTTTCAAGTATGATAGATATCCCGATGACTGGGCTTCATCCCCGAGTTTGGTACTTTTAATGTTTCTTGAATACACCTAAACCAATTTATGGTAATGAGCCTATGTTTCCAGAAAAAGTTAAGCATGAAATGATTCAATAGTATGGTAGCGAAAATGTCTTGGATGTAGAATCCGATAAAATAAAATGGCCCAAAAGAAACTGAATTAAAAAAAATAAAAAATAAAAAATAAATAAAAAATAAAAATAAAATAAAATAAAAAATCTACAAGATAATGCATACCGGAGTGATCCCCAAAAGTTGAAAGCATTTTTCAATGACGACTGCTGTTGCCTCACACAGCAATAATCTGCTTATTTTCTCAACAGACCCATCCTGCCAAAAAATTGAAAGTTACGTTAACTTCCCAAAAAAAATAATCACATATATATCTTTCTAAAAAGCAAATTACATTTTAGAAAATGAAAATAGAACCGTAAATTAAATTCAATATTGTATGAGAAATGGCATTTGGTAAGTAAATATATCAATGGTTTGCTTCCAAATGACGGTAAATCAAGACAGAAATAGTCACATTTAACCTTTTAAAAATCAAAAGAAGAATTTTTAAAGCAACTGTTGTTTAACAGGAGGGGAAATTAAATTCAATATTGTATCAGAAAAAGAACATGTACCTCGAGCACAGACGTATAGGAGGAATTGTAATTGTTAAACTTCTCAGATAATTTGTAAAGATATTCACAAAGGATATGCGGCAATACAGTTAAACAAGATTCTTTGAGAACCTGAAAAAGACAGTTACATTATTAATACAATAATATAGTTTACATAATCATATTTATAAAATCAGGAAAATTTACAAAAAATAGAAAACTTGTCGCATCATTTTTTCTTCTACATTTTTGAAATGTCTTCATTCGAGTTAATTAGTATTGAATAGTCACCCCAAAGTTTGTGCCCAGTTAGAATCGGATTAGGTTTTATTTGGTATACGGTCTCTTATCTGTTTCATTCAATTTGAAAAGAACATGTACCTCAGTAAACCCGAGCAGATGGAGTCCCAAAGCATGTCGTTTATCCTTGTCCAATCCTTCAACCTTCTCCAACGTCAACTGTGAAGCCTGTTGGACCATATATGTCCGTTAACTTAATATTCAAGAACAAGAAAGCAATAAAATTGGGACCGAGATAAGAAAGGAGTAACAACATTGAAACGAAAAGAAATTATTACCCTCTTTAACTTATCGATGTCTTTACAAGAATCACTGGTAATTTTACAAATTCGAGCATGTGTATTTAGCAAATAGCCAAAAGTATTCCCCTATTCAGCAATGAATTTGAGCAGATCACAAAAATACAACAACAAATAGCATAACATTCGGTAGTAATAGAAAAAATCATAATAATACCTCTTTACGAAGCATCTCATTCAAATTGAATGTAATTTCAGCCAATCGATTCTTTCTCAAGTATGTATACCTGTTAAGAACATAAAGCAAAGCGTTGAATACGAAAATTGACCTCAAAACTAGGGTATCCAGTTTTATGAAACAAAGGTAATAGCTGGTGCAAACATCGTTAAATGCAATACAAAATTTGGAAATAAAAGTTGTATTACTGCAAGTTTACCACTCTACTCGTATGATAAAAGCATGAGAAGCTTACTTAATAGCACACTCAGAGATACTTGCAGCAGTATGCCCACGCGACTTCACAGCCTCGTCTGATAAAAAAGAAAGTGAAATATAGCCATTTTAAACCGATCCTGTTAATAATTGAATTGATGATTTAGGAATTGTTTTATCTTTAATGGGTTTAGACAAAATCGAATTTTAACTAAAAATGAAACAGATTAGACGAGTTGAAAGCCAGATTCTTTATCAAAGAAAGTTGAATGATTTTTGTAGATAACAATTTTAGTAATCACGTTATTTATTCACGAAAAGAAATACAGAATTCATGATCAATATCAGGTATACCTCGCTCCAGCAAAGTAAACAACGTTCTCAATTCAGCACGAGTTCGATAAGCTGCATAACTTACTCCGTAGTGCCTATCCGTGATCCACCTTGCATGTTCTGCAGCCTGGAAAACAAAGATAAGTATCCAGTTTCTCATCGTTTTTTTTGACATGTTAGCTGCTGTGTAAAAAGTTACTTACAGTAAAGCACATTTTAATATACTCCTGTCGCCATACCGGAGTCAAACACACTATCCAATCTGCATTTCCGCTTACAAGTCCAGTCCTGCATATACAGACTGGCCAATTGATACTAGCGAATACATACATATGTTTTGATAAACTCAACAAGTAAAGTACCACAAAGCTCCGAGATCTTTAAATGCATTGTTGAAACCTTCATCCCCCTTCCCACTAATAAGAGGTTTCAGTTCTCCTTGAGCTTTACCGTATATCACCACATCTCCATCTTTTTCTTCCATCAAAAAGCATTTATTCAATTCATCTTCTTGAGCTTGAGGTGCCTGATATAAATGGAATTATTAAACTCATAAAACTGCAAAACATGACTATGTTATATCAAACATGCACAAAATGTAATTTCATGTATATAATTATATATAGATGAAAATGTAAAATGATTAAACATAACAAACAGCTAGATCGACTTCACACATACCTCTAAATCATATTCGCTAGAGGACACAACAACTTTAGAATACTCAAGCATACGAGTTAGCGTGTCTCCGATGCAAGTGCGTCGAAGCCTATCATCAATCGTTTCCTCACCGGCTATTGACGGAATGTGTATTATAACCCTTTTCACAGGAAGTTTTGGTGCCCACGTGTCAATACCATCTTTTAGCATCTTATAAATGCTCTACAAGGAACAATAAGAATCTAAGTGAAAGTTGCATTGTATGTTTTTTAAAAGATTTGGTAAAGAAAAAAAAAATACCTTAGCTATCCATTTATCTCTTAACTTAAAAGTTACAAAACCGATATCATGTACGCAGGGTACTCCCTCTATCATGTCACGCCGTCTCCGAAGATATTTCTTGATTTTCTATAGTAATAACATAACACGCCGAAATATAAAATTACACTTAGAAAAAATCAGTATATTCAAAATCATGGATGGAAAAAAAAAGATATTACCACTCCAACATCTATTGGTTTTATAGCCCTTCTCATTTCTTTTAATTTAGGCCATATGCTCAAGACGTTTTCGCTGTATAAATATCTTATCATTCAGACGAAAAATATAAATGTACCAAAGAAAGTAAAAGCGCGGAAACAGCATATACCATTGATAATCACCATACATCTCTTTATGTGGAAAAGTCATAGGCTCTTCATCTAATTCACGAAACTAAGTTTCAGTACGTCATCAGTTAGCTTGGCGATTTCTTCTTCAAGGCTCCATCTCTTATCTTCCTGTATTACAAAAACCAGTGCCGGCCATCAGTCTACGTAAAATTATATGGAGTATCAAAAAAGAACATGATAACGTGTGCGTTAATAGTTATAGACTTAAATGTACCATTCTTGAAGAGGAAGCTGCCATTGTTGATGCAGATTTCTTATCTTCCTGTCCTTCTTCCCATCCTTCATCTTTCTGTTTTTCAGATCCTAATTCTTTCTGCCATTGTAGATGGCTTGATTTGATAAATAAATTGGTTGTTTTTTCCTTTCTGTTAGCATACTACAGTATAAGTTTATAAAATATCTAATATTGACCCTTCAAGAATGCCAAGATTTAATTTCGCATCTTCTTTTATTAATTTCTGTCTCCAAAACCAAATATTGTGCATCAAATATGCAGCTAATGTGCATCAATTATGGAACTTATGCCTTCAAGATACTAATAATGTTTTGATCCCATACCATATCGGATAGTAATCACTAGTAATGAGCAGTAACTTGTAACTACTTTTTTTAACCATCATGTTAGCTTATGCATCTTGGCAAAATCGAGCTCTCATATTGGTATAACTTGATTTTCCTCAAATTATTATTTTTTTTAAAACTAAAATGCTTCAATTTCGTCTTTTCCTCTTTATATAAAAGATAAAGATAAAAAAAATATTATTTATTACAATTTTTGATTAATCATTTTTAGTAGAATAATCAAATTCTTTACATATACAGTAATATAATAAAGCAAAAACATGATTGATGAATTTGATGGTTTCACTAAATGTTATATTCAAAATAAATATTAGTGTCATATTGATTTCGGTGGCCTGGTGCTAAAGTAGGAAAAGGGGCCCATCGGAAAGCAAAAAAATTGGTTTCAGTTGCCGATCAAGTTTAAACGACAGATAGTAGTTAAAGTTCAAATGATAGATAGTTATATAATTGATAGTATATTGCAATTAGTGAGGCCATTAAAGGCTTTTGTAAATATGGAAGAGAGAAGTCTTAGGACCAAAGTGGCGTAAGCTAAAGTCTTAAGGTCTTTAGTGTAAATAGTGTAGAAGTTTGTTAGTCAGTTATTTTCCTCTTTGTATATATCTGTCTTTCTCTCATTTTGTACATAACAATTTAGATTTACCATCAATACAATCAATCATTTTCACTTTCATTTCAATTCTTTACATGGTATCAGAGCCATAACGGCTCGTTCTTTATCGTTCTAATTCGTATTTTCGTCATATGTGTTGAAATTTGATTCGATTCTTGATTCAAATTGTGTTTTTTTTATTCAAATTTGGGGTTTGTTCGTGTTCTTGAATTGATTTGTGTGATTCAATTCGTTTCTTATGTGCAATTGTATTGTTCTACTAGTTAATTGTGTGAATAATCAGTTTTCCCAAATTGTGTGATCAAAATTAACCTAATTTCAAATCTTGAAATGCCGAGTACGAATTCTTCCGCAAATGTCATGATGGATCCTCAGTTGATTCAAAATCCATTGTATTTGCATCCTTCTGAAGGGCCTGGTTCTTTGGATGTGCATGAAGAGTTGATTGGAGCACATAATTATCGGTCATGGAAGAGATCTGTGGAAATTGATTTGTCAACTAAGAGGAAGTTAGGGTTTGTGAGAGGTATTGTATCAAGAATTGCATCTGATCCTGTTCAGTGTGAGCTTTGGGACACATGCAATAATATGGTAATTTCTTGGATTATGAATTCTATTTCTGATTCAATTGCTAAATCTATAATGTTTGTTGGCGCTGCTGCTGAAATTTGGATTCAATTAGAAAAGAGATTTGCCTTAAGTAATGGTTCTAGGAAATACAAACTGAATAGGGAGATTTATTTTGTTGAACAACAAGGAAGTCCTATTAGTGAGTATTATACTAGGTTGAAGTGTATCTGGGAAGAGTTGGATTTCATGACTCAGTTGCCTGTTATCACAAATGTTACAACAGAAGTGAGGAATTTTTTGAATGCTTTAAATAGTCATAAGGAAGAGCTAAGACTGTTTCAGTTTTTGAATGAGTTGGATGAGTACTTCAGTTCAGAAAGGAGTCAAATCCTGTTAATGAATCCATTACCAACTGTTGAAAGTGCATGTTCATTGTTACAACAAGAAGAGTCTGAGAGAGAAGTCACTCAAAATGTTGCATCAATGGAAGTCACTGCTCTATACAACAAGGCAAATTTGAAGGATAAGTGTTCCATTTGTGGTTTTAAGTAGCATCCACCAAATAGGTGTCAAATCCTGTTGGATTCCATGACTCAGTTGCCTGTTATCAAAAATGTTACAACAGAAGTGAGGAATTTTTTGAATGCTTTAAATAATCATAAAGAAGAGCTTAGACTGTTTCAGTTTTTGAATGGGTTGGATGAGTACTTCAGTTCACAAAGGAGTCAAATCCTGTTAATGAATCCATTACCAACTGTTTAAAGTGCATGTTCATTGTTACAACAAGAAGAGTCTCAGAGAGAAGTCACTCAAAATGTTGCATCAATGGAAGTCACTGCTCTTTACAGCAAGGCAAATTTGAAGGATAAGTGTTCCATTTGTGGTTTTAAGTGGCATCTACCAGATAGGTATTGGGAAAAGGTTGGATATCCAAGTTGGCATCCAAAATTCAAGCAGTCAAAGGGTAAAGCCAAGGATGGATATGGTTTCAAAGGAAGTCAAGCTGTGAAGCCAAGTTACAAGAAGATTTCTGCTACTGCTAAAGGAGGAAATGTGATGTTTACCCCACAACAATTTCAGCAACTCATGAGAAGTCTGCCAAATTTTGAGTTCAAAGGAAATGATTCAGATGAGGAGTTAGATCATTCTTTTGCTGCAGGTAAATATTGTTTACTTGCTGCTGCTTCTCTTATGGTCAATTTCTGGATATTTGACACTGGAGCTACTGATCATATGACACCAACTCTTAAGAATCTCATTAATGCTGCAAAATTGTTGTTTGAACCGAAAATCTCCTTTCCAAATGGTCTTACTTCTGTCATAACTCATACTGGAACAGTTAAACTAAACAATGAGCTTATGCTTAAGAATACTCTTGTGGTTCCTTCCTTCAAGTTCAGTCTCCTTTCTGTACCCAAACTTACCCAAGATAGTAACTGTTTTGTTACATTCTTTCCCACTTTATGTGTTGTTCAGGACTTGACAACAAAGAAAGTTCTGGCACTGGGTAAACAAAGATCTGGACTCTATCTGCTTCTGAATGTGCCTCTCAAGTCTATTGATGCTAGACTCCAGTCATTAATTGTTTCTACATGTGTTGCTTCTAGTTTTCTTTCTTATCCTGCAAGTTTTACTAGTATGTTGAATAAGACTGCTACTTGTAATCAGTCCTATAGTTTGTGGCATCTTAGACTAGGACATATCTTTGATACAAAGTTGAAGCATGTTACTTGTGTTCCTAGTTCTACAGTTAAATCAAATACTATCTCTTGTGTTTCTTGTCCTATGGCTAAATTTACAAAGCTGCCATATGAGCATAGTGAGGCTCATGCATTTGATATTTTTGAGCTAATTCACATTGACATATGGGGTCGATACAAGATTGCTACAAATGGTAAATACAAGTACTTTCTTACCATTGTAGATGATTGTAGCAGAATTACATGGACTTATCTTTTAGTTCATAAGTCATATGCCTTTCCTGTTCTCAAATCTTTCACAAAGTTTGTCTCAACTCAGTTTAGTAAGACAGTTAAGAAAGTAAGTACAGATAATGCTCTTGATTTCATTAAGGGGCCATGTCATCTTTATTTTGCTGAACAAGGTATTGAGCACCAAACATCATGTGTTGATAGGCCTCAACAAAATGCAAGAGTTGAGAGAAAACATAGACACATTCTAGAAATAGCAAGAGCCTTAAGATTTCACTCTCATTTGCCTTTACATTATTGGGGAGATTGTGTAACTACTGCAACATACCTTATCAACAAAATGCCTTCCTCTGTATTGAACAATAAAACTCCCTATGGGATATTGATGAATCAAGTGCCTAGTTATGAACACTTAGTGTTTGGTTGCTTTGCTATGGCTTCTAATCCTTCAAGGGTGTCTGACAAGTTTGCTCCTAGAGGTGTTCCCTGTGTATTTCTAGGATACCCTCAACATCAAAAGGGATACAAACTGTTGAACCTCCTCAACCACACAACATTTGATTCAAGAGATGTAACATTTTATGAAGACATATTTCCTTATTCCTCTACTAGTATTTCAAAGTTTCTAAAAACCCTGCCTTGCACATTGCCTCACACTTCACCAATGTCTTTTGATGATTATGTAACTACCACAACTATAAATGCACAAGATTCCTCTGTATCTGACCAACACTCTGCTGATACTTCTAATCCTTCAAATGATAAATCCTCTGACTTGCCATCAAGTACTCCATCTTGTGATCAACCTTCTACATCCATCTCTGTACCAACCAGGCAATCTGCAAGGGCTTCAAAACCTCCTAACTGGGTAAAGGACTATGTCACAAAGCTGCATCATGTTCCCATGGCTAATCAAGTGTCTACTCCTCTACTGCATAGTCAATTTCAAAACTTTTTGTGTGCTCTTGTTTCAACATCTGATCCAAGACTGTTTAAAGATGTTGTACAAGATGCTTCCTGGTGTCAGGATATGAATGCAGAATTGATAGCTTTGGAGAATAATGGAACATGGGAAGTTACTTCTTTGCCACAGGGTAAGAAAGCCATTAATTGTCACTGGTTGTATAAAACTAAACTTAAGGCTGATGGTACTGTTGAAAGAAAGAAAGCAAGACTTGTGGTGCAAGGAAATAGACAGAGGAAAGGTGAAGATTTTGATGAAACATTTACTCCAGTAGCCAAAATGGTTACTGTGAGGTCTTTACTAGCTATTGCTGCTATGAATGGTTGGGAGACTTGCCAGATGGATGTTTCAAATGCCTTTCTTCATGGTGATCTGTTGGAGGAAGTCTACATGAAGATGCCACCAGGTTATGTTGGAAAGGGAAAAGGTGTGCAAAATGTGTCTCATAATACTCCTTTAGTTTGTAAATTGAAGAAATCAATGTATGGGCTTAAACAAGAACCAAGACAGTGGTTTTTCAAGTTGTCAACTGCATTACTTTCTTTTGGATATCAACAGTCCAAAACTAATTACTCTTTGTTCACCGAAAGAGATTCAAAGAGTTTTACAGCTATCCTTGTTTATGTGGATGATCTTCTCATCACAGGAAATGATTCTTCTCAAATACAATTGTTGAAAGATCAGCTTAGTTCTACCTTTCATATGAAAGACTTAGGTCCTTTGCATTATTTTCTGGGTATAGAAGTCACAAGAGTTGATCAGGGTATTTTTATATCTCAAAAGAAGTATGCTTTGGATCTTCTCAAGGAGTATGGTATTCAGAATGCAAGGCCTTACAAACTTCCAAAGGATCTTTATCTCAAGTTACTGACTGATGTAGGGAGTCCTTTGGATGACTCTGAAACCTATAGAAGATTAATAGGTAAACATATTTACCTAACTGTTACCAGACCTGACATATGCTACACTATTCAACTACTTAGTCAATTTATACAAAACCCAACTTCTGTTCACATGCAAGCAACAAAACACCTGTTGAGATACTTGTTGAATAGTCCTGGTCAAGGTGTTGTTCTTACTCATAAGTCTGATGCTCATCAAACTGCGTATTGTGATTCTGATTGGGAAAGTTGTCTAATGTCAAGAAGGTCTACTACTGAATATTGTATTCTCTTGGGTAATTCCCTATTTCTTGGAAGTCTAAAAAGCAAGGTGTGGTAGCCATATCTTCAGCAGAAGCTGAATACAGGGCTATGGCCTTAACATGTTGCGAAGTTACTTGGGTTGTGTCTCTTCTAAAAGATCTTGGTGTTACTGATTTGGGTCATGTTGACTTACACTGTGACAACCAAGATGCTATGCATATTGCTGCCAATCCTGTATTTCAGGCAAGGACCAAACACATAGAAGTTGACTGCCATTTCATTAGAGATCAAATCAAAGCAGGTCTTGTCAAACCATCATATGTAAATACCAAATTGCAACTTGCTGATGTCTTTACTAAAGTAGTGTCAGTAGACTAGCACAAGTTTTTACTTGACAAGTTGGGAGTTTTAGTTCTTTACACTCTCAACTTGAGGGGGAGTATGGAAGAGAGAAGTCTAAGGACCAAAGTGGCATAAGCTAAAGTCTTCTGTAGTGTAAATAGTGTAGAATTTTGTTAGTCAGTTATTTTCCTCTTTGTATATATCTGTCTTTCTCTCATTTTGTACATAACAATTTAGATTTACCATCAATACAATTAGTCATTTTCACTTTCATTTCAATTCTTTACAGTAAACATATGCCTGACAAGGATATCTAAACTAAAATAGCATATACACGAGAAAATGGGGCCTCGAGATGAAAGGAAGCCCGATGGTGTCGCACCGTTTGCACCACCCATTCACCGGCACTGATTACTGTATTTATCATATGTAAAGATCAAATTATGTACGATCAATCATTTAATAAGTTTTATTTGTCTTATAACTTGACATTTTTTTTATAGAAGGGATCCGGTGAGAAGCAAAACTAAAATGAGAAAAATAAAGAATTTTCAGCCACACATTTCAAATAAGAGTGAGAAATTCAAGAGTAGATGCATATCTTTTTGTATGTGCATCTCAAATGTGTGATTGTGATTTCTTCTTATCTTTCTCATTTTAATTTTTCTTCTCATTTGATCCTAACTCTCTTTATATATCTGTTCAACCATCTTAACAACAAACATAATTGTGAATGTCAAAGTTTGCGGACGCACGAGGTAGCGTTGAGTAAATAAAAAAGGGTCGAGGTAGTTTTATTTATTACTTCTCATGTTTAAGCTATTCTTGAGAAACAAATGTTTTATATTAGTAGCTGTTTTCACTTGCAAATTGAATGAGTAGTGTAATATTTATTAAGCCACAATATATGTTATGTCGTATGTTACATCTGGGACAAGATTTCAAGTTACAAAATGCCCCCAAAGTCATTAAAAATCGAGCAGAGATTCTTATATTGAAGAAATTGAAATAAAATGTCACATTCAAGGATTCGTAATTACCTGGTTTGAGTCTGTGTAGCGGTGGGTTCAAACCCCGTGGATTAGTCGGCCATAAGATCGAAAATCGTGGTTTAAAAAAAATGATTCGTAATTGCTAACGTGACATCCCTATCAAAGGTCTTAACAAAAACAAGCAACAATGACGTATTAGATTAGTTTAGTCAAGGGCGTTGTGAACTCTAATTGTGAAAAGGTTGGAAGATTTGGCCAAAGAAGATGATACCCCTGTAGATTTGTTCCCATGGTTCGATCCTTCCCAATAAAACGTGATGTGTTTGAATTCTGATCACTTTTACGTGAGAAAGGGGGACCACCGGCTTTAGAAAAGGTCAATACCACAAAATACCGCCTCCATTAAGCTACGAATGTATAATTTCATTATGTAAATAAGAAAAGCTTTTACCATGGCATGTCACAAATCTTTCGTTCTCTTATTTTGACAGTACGGCTTTTCTGCTAATTGAAATACTGTCTTAAAGTGTACAATGATATCGAAAAAGACCAAATACATCATTTCTATTTAAAGTGACTCACAAGTAAATACATGTCTTTATTCTATGAAATAAACATATAAACTTTGTCCGCCTATCGAGCGGGTCACGCAACTTGTTTCCTATATGCGAGAACATGGAGAATATATATCTTGAAATTTTTTTTCCTTTTTTATTTTTTTTAAACGGCGGCTTATTATTAAAAAATTAGCAAAAGCTAGAGGGTTTTGCAACCATTTACATGCATAGTTTTTCATAACGGATGATACAATGAATGTGTAGTTTTTCAAATATTTCATTATCATATGTGTACTAAAAAATTACTCGTTTAGTAACCGTACTCTTGATAGTGATCACTTTGTCTAAAAATAAAGTCTTCTTCCCATTTGGTCGTGTGCAGAATGTGCTTGAATGTGCGATTCCATCCAATGTGCGACAGTGTCCGCTTTTAATAATAAAGACATTTGATTTGATACTTTATCGAACTTTGATTTCAATTTTGTTTAAATAACAAATATACCTTTTTAAAAATAAATAAATATTACTAGTATCACATTATCTTTTCATTCTACTCTCTCTTTCATCACCACTCACCACTGCCTCCAAACAATCATATATTCCGGCGACATCCATTTTTTCCGGCTAATTTATTTTTCTCAAAAAAAAACTGTCAGTGGGCATCAATATTTGTCATAGTCACTTTCAATAATTTTTTTTCAACCATTTTATAACCACAGCCAAACCACAGCCAAAAGTACAATGCATCTGCAATTCTTTTTTCTTTTGAACTAATGCTCTATAATTCAATAAGACAAAAAAACACTATCCCCACTTGGGACTAAACCCACCACAGAAACATAAATGACAAAAAAATGAAGCTACAACCAAAGATCTCATTTTTTTTTTTCTTTCCCATACCATAAAAGCTCTTAAGATCATTCAAGATCTCAGATTTGGCATTCATTACAATTGATCTTTTTAGATCTGCACCAAAAATCATCACCGATCATCCTTTATTTTAAGCATAGCTTCTCTTTTTATATTCGAAATAATTAAAAAAAAAAGACATTAATCTTTCTTTTCTCTCGGTTTGAGAACAATAAAAATATATATATGTAAACCTACCCGAGACCCTCTTCAAAGATCTTGAAGCATAAACCACAAGTTTCTTTTTACTCTTATTTGTTAGATCTACTTTTCGTATTATTAATTGTTGTTGCTGTTGGTGTCGTAGTTGTCGACGAATCTGGAAGTGGTGGTGGTCAACGGATCGCGTAGTGGTGTTGGTCGACATATCTGGTAGTGGTGGTTGTTGGCGGATCCGATGGTGGTGGTGGAAGGTGGTCGCTGGCGAGTTAGATCTAGTGGTTTGGTGGTGGTGGTGGTCAGGGACGGAGCTAGGGGGTGCCCGCGGGTGCACGTGCACCCCATGGAATTTTTCGATATAGTGTTAATTTTTGAAAAAATTATCGATTTTTTAAGATTGTATCTTAAATGCACCCGGTGCATCAAAATGTGTTTGTAGTATTATTTAGTTGGTTTAATTACAAATAAAAAAATATATAAAATTTTGTAAAAGCCCAAATATGACAAAAGCCCAAAGATAAAATAAATTTAATAAATTAAAGCACAAAAGCCCAAAGATGAAATAGTTATCAATGAAACAAGTTTATTCAGTATACTAATAATTTTATAAAATTCAAAATTGGAGAGTATGAAACAGGTTCGACATATATCATTCAATTGTTTATTATATCTTTTAAAGTTTTCTTTTTGATTGGTTGTTTACAATTGATAGTATGATGATTCATTGATTTGGGATATTAGAAGGAGTATTCGATATTTTTTTGCTTGTTAAAAGCGTTTAATGGAATTGAATACTTGAAGTGTCTTTTTTGTTGCGTATATTATTTATATTGTTCACCAATTGTTAGGATTAATCATGTAATAGTCTTTTTTCTTTGTTTGCAGATATTATTTATATTGTTCACCAATTGTTATGATTAATAATTATGTAATAGTGATATGAAATTGTGTGATTTGTATTTACAAGATTTCATGTAATGCCTCAAACCGCATCCACAATGATATTCCTTCCGCTTGATCGATTACAATTGCTTTAGACACTCTTCACCGGATCCCGCCGATAGATCTCGAATTTTTTATTATGATCCAAACCAAAGAGAAGAAATAAGGCGATTATATTGGGATAGAAAAGCTTGTCAACCAAGTGCTCATATATTTTCAACTAAAATTATAGCAGGAAAGGCAAGACGTTTTGTTGTACATGGTTTAAGGAATTTCCTTGTGGTAAACATGATATTGAGATGGTAAATATGGTTGACTTTCTTTCAAGAGGCCGAAAGGATAGAATTACAAATCAACATCATTTCGAGGTTGATATATTCAACACTGTTATGGATATGCAAATTCAAGAGTTTGGAGATCGTTTTAGTAAGGGAAGCATGATTTACTTGATTATATGGCGGCGTTGAGCCCGCATGATTCATTTTCAGAATTTAGTATATCAAAGTTAGTGAAACTTAGTGAGATGCATCCGCGTGATTTTACTTATATGGAAAGGTTAAGTCTTCCTACAGAACTTGGAGTCTATTATCAGATCATGCATAACGATAGAGATTTCGCTAACTTGGATAGTATTGCCAAACTTGCTGAGAAAATGGTGGATAAGAAAAAGCATACATCTTATCCTTTGGTTTATCGGTTGTTGAAGTTGGCTTTAGTCTTGCCTGTTGCTTCTTCTACTGGTTGAAAGATGTTTTTCTAAATGAATCTCATTTAAACCGATTTGCGTAATCGGATGGGTGATGATTATTTTAATGGCGCTTTAACTTGCGCTGTAGAAAGAAGAACTTATTAATGTTAAAAATGAAGGTGTACGTAGCGTTTTTTCTTATGGAGATCGTAGAATCACTAATTAGAAGGTAATATGTTCATTTATTTATCGTTTTATGAAATCTTCATTTTATTCCACTTTTTAACTCTATTATATTATGGTTCAAAAAATTTGTGCCAGACCGTATTTGTTCCTGGCTCCGTCCCTGGTGGTGGTGGAAGTATCGGGGTGGTGATGATAGATCCGTAAGCGGTGGTGAGTGGTGATGAGGAGAGTAGAATGAAAAGATAAAGTGATACTAGTAATATTTATTATTTAAAGAGGGTATATTTGTCGTTTAAACAAAATTCAAAGTCAAAGTTCGAATAATGATCAAATCAAATGTACTTTTATTATTAAAAAGCGGACACTGTCGCGATATTGGATGGAATCGCGCATTCACACATTCGCATGGCCAAATTGGAAGAAACTTTATTTTGTGACTTCAAAGTGATCACTATCTAACTTTTTGTCCTCTTTTGAGAATTAGCCCTTTCTTTTAATATGATTTTTTTTGCCAATAAAATTATTTTTTATTTATTTATTTTTTCTTCAATCCAAGCACTGTATTTACTCTTATCCTTAATTATCCCTAATTCAAACGTCTCTTCTTGAACTTGCTAGTATAAAAAGATGGCCCAAATAATTAAGAGAAAGAAAAAGACCATTATCATTATCAACAACCACCATTCCAAATATGAAAAAAAAAACGATAAATAAATAAATAAAAATTAAAAAAAATGATAAAAATAATAGTCAAAAGAACCATTAGTACACAAATAATACAATCATGTTTCACTAGCTATTGTAACAAAATTAAACCTAAAGTGAATCACAAAGGAAATTACCATACTTTTACTACGATTCATATCGAATGCACATGCTACTAAAAAAGAACTCGTAAAACTGCGTATCTAATAGATGGGATGGTGTCGATTTGAATACTGAACAGAAAACGATCTAGGCAAAATATCAACCTCGTTTCTCCACTCCGATCCTTGATCAAAGTTTTGAGCATAGTCATACTCATCATACGAAGCTTGAATACGCTTCGTTGGCAATCTCATAAGGAACTTCTTTTTCTCTCTTGTTAACTTCTTCCAAAAAACTTTCCACACGGATTTTGAAGAATTACTTACTGGCTCATGAGACGTTGAGCCAAGTTGGGCACGAGCACGGTCTGGCCTGGCCGTTGAGCTACGCCACATCTTAGCATCCATGGTTTAATCTTCAACTTGAGCACTTTCTTGAGTATTGACTAAAATGTGTTTTTTTTAGAAAGAAGGGAAGCTAGTAGGGTTCATGATATTCTTATATATAAACTGATAAGCACAAGTGTGCAAAATGGTCAAAATGTGTGTAATTATATAATTGTCAAAAGTGAGAAAATAACAAGATTAAGGTCAATAATTTTGAGCTAGATTACTACTTGTTTATGCAAATAACTATGCCATGTAGTTAGCATGGATGTATATTGTATTTGAGAGATTCTTTTAAATGCATTTATAAACTATTATTTTTTGAAATCTGATTATAGATAAATGTGTTATAATAATTTTTTAAGTAGTATTATATAACATGTTGGTGATGCTTAATAAAATAACACATGCATTCTGATTTCTCTTTCATTATATATTCTAATCTTCCATGTTTTTGTTATTAGATAAATAAACTAGAGGAACATATTATATTATTATTTATCATAAGCAGTTTCAAAATCACTATCAAGGTTTCTTGTTGAACTTGTTATGCTGTTTAGAAATAGGCAGTGGAGTAGTTGATACAAAAAATGATGATTGAAATGTCAACCAAAGTGTTTATAAATTATAATGCAAGATGCCCAAGAGTTTTGCTAGCCTTAGAGTTCATGTTTAACAATATTTTATAACACTTTTAATTTTGGTTATATTCAGAACATTTTTTTCGGGTTGCAGCTCAATGTTATTTAGCTGCAATCAGCTTGTAACTTGTGTATATTAATTTTAAATGATTGAATGTGTATAATTAAAGAATGAGATTGGTTATTGGCACACCCTCTACAATGCTGTAATATCTTTCTTATTTTTTTTAATTTTAAAAAATTAATTAATTATAAACTGCATGAAACAAAAAGACGAAACAAAAATATAAAGTTTAATGTCAAACTTAAAAAACACAAAAGTACAATGCAAAAACCATTAAAATTGTCATTTGTTAATAAAATGGTTAAAAGCTGCAAAAAGTGATCAACATAAAATACAAAATTTGACAGTTAAAAGTAGAAAAGACAAAATCATAAAAACTATCAATAAAACAGGTTACACTTTTTCTTATGACGCTACAAAATGACGAAACGTTTAAATATATAGTGGAAAAAGATAAGGCAGTTGTGTATGTAATTCAATCATTGATTAAAACATATTAGACCCCTCTTTAGACTTCAAAACAACGACTATCAAAACAAAGACTCCTTAAACGCCTATTCTTTAGATGTTTGTTTCTATTCTCTTTATATGTAAATGAACAAAACCTACACTCAAAACCATGACTCGTGAATCACAACCCGAGATCAATAATACTAATATATATATACAAAAGAACATGAGTCTCATAGTAATCTTCCAAAATTGCAATGAAAACCCAACTTCAAAAATTTCAAATTAAACCATAAGTAATCAAAACAAAAAATATCTTATTATCATCAACGAACTATTGAGCTTTGATAAATCCGCAATTTTTTTTGAACAATAAATCCTCAATTTGATCAAACAAAAAACGATAAAAACTCATTAATAAAATTGTCTAAGAATGTAGGTAAAAAATTATGCATGAGCAAACCCTTCTTGACATTTTATTTAATAATGTTTCTACTTGGTATCATACTAAATTCGTGAAAAGTTTATCAAAATATATTGTCATTCACTACATAAACACTTACTCGAGTTAATATATAAATCTTTCATGTAAATTATACTTAAAATAGTAATAAATACTTACATGTAAAAATTATGAAAGTTTGGGGTACTAAACTCGATCCGCTATTTACGCATGAGGTCAAAGAACGTATTTTATATACCCTAAAATACAAATTAGCTGAATATTTTAGATAATCCCTAAAAATAGGTATGTAAGTTGTATTTTTATCCCATGTGTTTTTTATGTGCAAGACATTTATAGATATTCTCTTAAAATGTTCTTGATAAGCATGAAACTAATTTAGATGGTTGAGATCATAAAAACTGTATTCTCTCGTCAATAAAATGAACAAAAAAAGGTAATAGGGTACCCAATAGTACAACCCGGAATGGAATAATATAATTTCATTAACTGTGCATTTTGTTTATGAAATGGTTAACCATAACCCATGGGCTATGGTTAACAAACCCTTTATCATATTTATTTGACCCAATAAAAAAAGAGAACCAATATCATAATAAAAAAAACCAAAACCATAAAAAAAAAGAGAACCAATATCATTTTCACCATTTCATAACTTTTTATTTTCTTCAATAGTTAAATTACACACATTACAGTTTCACAAAACCTGACTTTGTTCAAGCCATAACATAACATCACACTTTTTAACCAACAGTTTGGACATTACATCTATACACCATTACGACACACCACCAAACCCGAAAGAGCTAGGGGTGCCACACCAAAAAGACTTCTTTTCTCCATTACAAGAAGGACATTGTATGTAAATTATGTATCTTTTTTGTGAAAAAAAAATGGTTTAGAAATGTTGTAATAACTTTATTTCAACATTTCTAATTAACCATTTTTTTAAGGACGGCAAGGAGGACATACGGCATTGTGTTGAGCAGATTTTGTTTACCTGCAAGTGATAAAGAAAATTATCCAATTGGAAAAACTTTATGCAAACAGTAAAAACTGATCATCAATGACATAAGTGAAATGTGACATGCAAGGTATGCATACCGGTGAAAACTTCTGAGCTTCATGATACAGTTCTTCCATAACAAATGGATGCAATGTACAAATTCTTTGACCATTTTTCCTGTTGATATACAAATCCATGAAATAGAGTTAATCAGTCGTTCAAGGCATTCATAGTTAAGCAGATATTGAAGTACTAAAAAAGCAGAGATGCAAATTGCAAAACACGATTTGGGTAATTTTTCTCTGAAGGGTCAAATGGGTAAAACCAGAAATATTTAGCAAAAATGGAACGAGTCAAATGAGTCAAATGGGTTAATTTTGAATAACGAGAAACAACACACCTTTACATGGGTACTAGGAAAAGCAGTAGTCCGAAGAGTTTCTTGAGTAACATCTTGTAATCTCCTTTTGGAAGTACTAAGTATGAAAGCAGCTTGATCTTCGGTTGCAGCAGCCGCTGTTATGCGGTACCCGTTTTCCCATCTTCTATGAATCCCTTCACTTGGGTATAAGAAATCAAGTTCCACCACCTATAAATGACAACACATACAAAAGGTAAGTGTTTTGTAATAACCACGTCGATTGAACAAAAACCTTACATTTTACTATTAGTTGAGTAAATTACAAAAATGCTTCATGTGGTTTGTAATTAGGGACCATTTATGCAAATAGTGTTGATGAGGGACGAGTTTCATTATCCTCGCCAAACAACAAGAACGATATATGTAATTTACTAACAATTAGAAAGAGTTAAGTCAAAAAGGAAAAATATATACCTGACTCGAGTAACTTGAGTCACGAGACATCACGATGCCCCATTTATTACCTGCCGTGGTCATTGAGGTGACCAAAAAGCCTTCCTTCCATTTCTTATTGATCCACTTGAACGGAAACACATCACTTACTTTGTATGATTGTTGTGTATATGTTGTACCTAGGAAGTTAACAACAAGGAATATCAACTATTTACCAAATACACAAGAGACAGTTTTGGAGCTTTAAATTCTTTAACCTTAGCTAAACTGAACGAAGAAAAAAAAAACTTACCTTTAGACATTACAACCAAGGCACTACCATTTGATGCACCCGCAAGTGATGTAATGTAGTAGTTCTTCTCCCATTGTTCCATTATCCACTCCTAAAATATACATAAAAAAAAGGTAATTAAACACAAATGAAGGATTCCTCGAAAAGTTAAGGATTAGTATAGTAACAGTTTGGGTTAAATTTTCCCCAACAGTTGAACTGGTCAACTAAATAAAATTAGCCAAAAAGGAAATGAGTCAAACACATCGAATGTTAGCCAAAGTGTACTTTAAATTAAATACAACAAAAAGTTCATTAAAAACTTAAGTACTACCTTGCGTAAAAATACAGGGGCAATCTCGTAAACTTGTGAAATGAACCCTGTCCCAGCATCCATGACGACTGCCCATAAATTCTGAGCAGAGGCTACACAGCTAATATACAGACCATCACTCTTTCCCTTTTCGACATGTTGTTGAAGTCTCAGATCCGTCACATTGTAATAGTACCTAGTTTTTAAAATATACAATTAAGCAGACGAACGATGTAAACATAATGACCTTGAGTTCTCAGACAAATAAGAATAAATATTATGTAAAATGTTCTTAAATTTCAAGCACTTCATGCAGATGATAACTAATTTAAAGAGTTAAAAGGCATGCAATATCACCGGCATTGTACATTTATTTAACCATTAATTATTATACAGAGTTTTAAAGAAAAACTTATGAGCAGCTTCGTTATTTTAAGTAAAATATCGAAAAGTATAGTATTGCTTGAATGGACAGAACCAACGTTGATTAATGATTACATTTAGCGTAAAAAAATGAGAATTAGCAAAAAGTATAACCCTTTGATTAAAAATGGTAACATCTATTATTAAATTAATAGTTTGAATATCTTTTGATCCTCAAACTATTATCATTCTTCGAATTCAACCCAGACTTTTTTTCTCGGAATGACTACAAATTAAACCCTTTGTTAACTTTTGCATAAGGGTCACACCAGAACCACAACGCGGTTCTAGTAATCCATAGAAAAGGTAAGCAGTGGCGGAACTTGAAAGAATTTCTTAGGGGGGGGTGAAATTGTGACGTAATCATTAAGTAAACAAATTAGTTTGAGGATTGGCTATTAGATGTAACACAATATAATGTCCTAAACTTACTAACATTGCAAACGAAAATAGACCAATACCAACAAAACAAAACAAGTACAGACGACTTTAAGTACAAATTACCTTATATTTTTATGTAACAAAGAAATGGGAAAGGATCCTCTCAAGTAACTTGACTCAAGTTATTTGAGTCTCAACCATTGGATTAAAATCAAAGGTTAAGATGGTGTAGATTCTATTTTAATCTTTTTAATCTTGACCTTTGATTTTAATCCAATGGTTGAGGCTCAAGTAACTTGAGTCAAGTTACTTGGGGGGATCCTTTCCCTCCAGGGGTAAACTGGTAAACAATCAGTTTCCAAATTTCCATTGTTTTTGTGGGGCCGAGCTTTAATACATACGTAGTTTTGTTTCCAAGTTGCAGAGATTTACCAAATTACTACTAAAATATACATAGTAGGACAATATTTTTTTTTTTGGGGCGGGACCTCCCTGCCTCTATTATGTTCCGCCCTTGAAGGTAAGTGATAAATACCTTTGCTTCATTGGCGTTCTTGATGAATAGATTGAAATCCACTGATTAGCTGGAGTTCCTAGTCTGATTTTCTTTCTAGGCTGAACGTCCTCCAAATCACTAAGCAACCTTCCCCTCTTTTGTCCGACCTACACCAACACAAACAACCATATAAGAGGCATATATACTAATCTGACCCTTTCTCGGTGGTTTAAAATTTATACAAAATAGCCCACGATTTCCAAAATCAGTTTTGCAGATTCCTTATATTTTTGCAAACCACCCAAAAATGCCAGACTTGAACTTTCCCAATATTCCCGCATAAGTTTGCCTGATTTTAAATTGATTTCCCAACAAAAGGTCACAAAATTTCAGAGATCAAAGAAACAGAAATCCGTAAAATTCTGGCAAAAAGCATGTTTTGAGAGTGTTTGGTGGTTTGCAAATTATGGGGTTATTTTGTGTAAACTTTTATAGAGTAAACATACTCAAAAAGGGTAATAAGCATTAATTACAGTCATATAGAACAAACCTTTAGGGCACCGTCTATTCTTAATGGGCGCAATGATGCACTAGATACTAGGCAGTTTTCAAACAAAGAAATCAGCTTCGAGTAATCAGGTTCTTCGTCAAACTTCATGTTGGTCACCACTTCAAGAAACTGTTTGAAGGGTGAAGGACAAAAGTAACAAAGAAGATCGGGAGATGTTGCCATCTTCTTTTACAAACAAGGAACCCTTTGTTATCTCCCTGTCATGCAGAAACATCATCAAAGTAGAATAAAGAACTGTAATAAAACGGAATACAGAAAAAGGGGTTGCCCGTGTTTCTGTAGCTTGTAAGTTGTAACAATCAGATTGAGTTTTCGGAATATTGATGCTTAAAATGAATAAAGACACAATTTTTAACAAAAAAAGTAAAATTTGTGGACTGGAGTAAACTCCTCATAATTATGATAGAAAAGGGGTGGAATAGGTTAGTTGCGTTAGAAGTATAAGGCAACAGATTCAATATTGTTTCAGCAGATCAAGAAACTATCCGAGATTGGTTACTCAGATTCAGAATATGTTCATTCAAACATTAAACAGTTAACTGGAGTAGCTTTCCACAAGAAAAGGATGAAAACTTGTGTAAGTTGACAAAACATCGGAAAGGAACTCACAATGAAACCCTGCCAAGGAAGTTTTCCTTTTAGGAGAAATATTAATGTATAGGCCAAAGACTCGAGATCGTCTCTTCTGCTTCCCGTCCTCCCTAAATGAGCATGTACACTAGCATAACGTACAGTTCCCCTGTTAAAGAAAAAAAAAATGTCATTTATAGAAAAAATTGACTTATCATTAAGAATCCATAAGCCAACTAAAATACAAAATATTCAGATGATGAGGTGAATGAAGCCAAGGAAGGAAATTATATTATGCAGATCGTCGATATCAATGATGACCGTCATACAACCGATCACAACGAAACTAATTATAACTACACCCTAGAACAATTTATTGCTCTTATTTACTAGCACTTTAATCAAAGACGTATGAGAATTACCTGAACACATCAGGCTTTTGGTCATAATCAACATGATTACCCGAACACGAATCCCTCCATTTTGAAGCTGGAAAGGATATTCAAAAAGTTTTAGTCCCCTTATAAAACATATCGAAAGATGAACCTTATACGAAATAGAAGAAGCACGTACCTAAACCAAGATCACACAAATACAACTTTTTCTCATTAGGTGTGCCGGGCTGACCAAGTAAAAAGTTTTCTGGCTTTACATCTCCGTGAACAAAACTGATAAAAAGGGATTAATAGTCGTTAGTCAAATATCCATAAATAATAGCAATTTACAGATAAGTGGGAGAAAATGCTTTTGTTGTACCCTCTTAAGTGAAGTTGCTCTAAAATCGATAAAGACTCCACGGCAATACATGCAACCATTTCTTCCGAAAGACTGCCAAAAGAGCAAATATCATATTTTACACCATTAAAACCAAAAACAAAATAATAAGAAATAAGCAAGTTTTTGAAGAAAAAGTTTAATTTTCACATACGTCTGGTTGCTAGAGTTCCAAACATCCCACAAGCTCGGGCCTAGCTTGTCCATAACCTAAAGCCAAAAATATGAAACTTTTAGATGTGTTCGAAGAACCAAGAGAAAAATAGAACAAAATGTGGCTAACTCACGAGAATATAATAGTCCCCTTGCCGTCCTTTGTGATGGACCATTGGAAGTCCATAGCAGCCATTGAGAGTACTGTATGAGAATACATAATCACAAGAATATTAGTGCTTGTTATACTGATTAAGGTTAGGGAAGCAAAAAAAAAAACAAAAACAAAAAACCTAACAACAACTATAGTAGCATTTAAGTTGTGGGCTCCACAAAAAATTAAGATAAGGAGCTCCAATCATTGAGTGACATGTGTCACTTCTCTAACTAAAATATAACAAAAAGGGATGAGCTCTAACAAACCAAAATAAATAGCTCCAATAATGGGGTGACACATGTCACTTCTTAACTAATTAATCACCTTTATTTTTAAATTTAAATATCTTTTAATTCGTTTAATTTTTTTATGATCTAATTTCAACATATTTTTTAAAATTTTGTGCTCTTTAATTCAACATCCATTTTGATATATTTTTATGAGTTTTTAGCTTTTACATTTTTAGTAGGTTTATTTTATTTTGATTCAAATTTTTATAACTTTAACCTTTATTTCAATCAATACAAACTTTATTTATCAAAATCATTTACTTTTGGTAAAGTGTTTGACGGGAAAGAGATTGTGAATGTCTTTTTATATGCGGGAATAATGATGTTACGGGAAAGATACGGAAAACCCAAACAAACACTTATAACTAACACATATACATTTGGAGTATCGTGAAATGAATTCAATAAGTGGGTAGGGAATTAGGAGGAGAGTTGGGTTACCAATTCATTTACTATATTTATTATATAACTATATTTATCGCCGTCGTTGTGCGCGGGGTATCCAACTAGTGTGTCAAAATGAGTGAGTCGGGGAAGGTTGGGTGACGGGTTAAAACAGCAAGTGGTTACAAAGGGTCAGGGTAGGAGTGGCTCAGAGACATCTTTTAGTCAATTTTTAAGAAATAAGGGCATTAGTTATGCTTACAAAAACAATTTAGATACAATAATAATCCGAATCAAAAAGTTGTAAATATTTGAAAACAAATTTGAGGCGACTTTCAACCCATTTGACTGATTTTCCCTATGAAATGAAAAACCGCCAATATTGACCCTTGCATAAGGAAACAAGTCAAAATTGCCATATATTACCTGTAAACTTGCCACTCGTAAGGAGGACCATAACTACATCCTTTGCCATTCCGATGCTCCAATTTCAAAGCAACCTCAAGAGCATCTGGGCCGGTGTTACCTGCGCCACCAATCACCCTTCTGCCTACATAAACTTGACCAAATCCTCCTTTACCTAACTTTCTCTCTAGCTTATATGAAGGAGAACTCCCAACTTGCACCTGAGAGAGCAAACATATTATTTTCAACTGATGCATTATAACGTCGTTTTTTTATATATATATTTTCATTCTTATTTTGTCTCAAATCATAAAACACGCGATCACCAGGGATTCAAAGTTCATCAGCTTGTTAAAAAAACGCTTTTTTTCTTGCTAAAACTTATGGCTTTTTACTCTTTTTTCCTAGTTTGCTTAACAGCTGAAAGTCATGATCCAAAATAATCCACAAAACACCAAAACAGCAAGTAGATCTTCCAGTGTTGTAAAACAAGGGTTACAAGGTCGAGTTACTGACCAATTAATCGCCAACTACTCACTACAAGGTCAAAACTCGATCAAGCTCGGTCAAAGCTCAGTCAAAACTTGGGGTTAACTTGGACAAAACTCGGTTTGAAGAATATAAACAATCGTGTTAATGTTTCTAAACTTATTTCTATGGTCCTAAAAACAATGCTAAGGTCCTATCAACATGTTATACATATAAGTTAAAAATTTATATATAAAGTATAAACTTTCCAATCCAATTAAAATCCCTGATTACTCCCCGCCTAATTACAAGCTACAAGGTAGTTGATCGCCCGACTAGCGCCTATGGTTTTTCTACAGCCATGAGATATAAATTTCAAGAAATAGTTTTTCTACTCAATCATGGTATTAAAACATAAAACGACAAGAACCTATGAAATTGAAGAATTTAACATGTTTAATGAGATACTATACATATAAGGAATAAAAGTATTACTCTTTCAGGAACCGGGCTCGTGCTTCCTTCTTCCTCACCATTAGCAACGGCTTTTTCAGCATTACCAACAACCAATTGATCACGCAGTGCCACATCCAAATTCAACTGGGGTGCACGTGCACCAATTATCTCAACTTTTTTGTCTTGATTAATTCCTCTACCCCCTCGACCTCTTCCAGCTGCCCTCGGCATTGGATTAACTGCTTTTGGTGCCTGAGCTTTGCCTCTGCGGGTACCACGACGAGCCGGGGCTACAACAGCATCATCATTATCAATATTAACGACCTTTTTAGATTGGCGAACTCCACGTCTCAAATCAGGCATCTTCTTCCATGCACAAATAAATACTCTCCAGCCTTATGAAGATTTATACGGCGTACAGCATATCTACAAAAAAAATCATAAAATCAGTAACGTTTTTAAGCAACAGAATCCAAAACATGTATGCACGTATGTTATGTATGTGTTTAAAGAACAAATCTTTATTTTTTCATTACAAGATCACAACTTTAAAAGTCCATTACGTATTGTCGACAACTTATATACATTTAATGATGCTTGTAGAAGAATCGCATGTCCATAAATGATTTCAATAGTCACGTTTATCCATAGTGCATAAAATCTTTGGACAGAGGGTGAGGTTAAGAGGCGTTGAATTAAGATCCACGTATACTTATTTTACACGTACTACTTACCTTTTTATAATTTATTCCAATCTCTTATCTCTTACTATTCTAAACCTGCCATTACTCGTGGACCTTTTATACTAACATCACATGAAAACATCTCAAGAAGCGTAATGTTGCTCTTAACTTTCATAACAAGTTTAAAGATCCAGCTCGTGATCATATCAGCTACTTTAATATGTCATCGTTTCAAGCTCATCATGATGTATCACGATACTATTCAAAAATAACACATCACGCAAATATCGCCTAAGATACGATACTTCTTTTTCCCAAAAATCCTGCGATATTAAGGCACAAAATACGCATCCATACAAATACAATGATACACGCCAAGCACAAATATTGCATATTACTTCAAAGGGGGTATTTGGAATTGCTCATTAATAAGTTGTTAAATTGCTTATTACTTCCATACACCATGATGTATCTCAATATGATAACATATCACGTAACTATCGCCTAAAATACAATACTTTTTCATTCCAAAATATCCTACTATATTAAGACACAAAATGCGTATCCATACAAACATAATAATGAATCAACGAATCAGGTATGACATTACATACTATACAAGGAAATTACATATAACCTCAAAGCGGTGTTTGGTATTGCTTATTAATAAACTATTAAAACTGCTTATTGCTTCATTCTGAAGATGTTCTTCGAGATTGCTTATCTAACTTGCTAACAAAACTACCCATACCCATTAAGCAACTTGAAAACTGCTTGTTCAAAACAGTTTTCTCAAAAATAACCAACAAGTATATAACCATATTTCTAATCATCAATCCCAAACACCCCCAATGATTTAATCAAAACAAACCCAAAAAAGACTAACCTTTACACAATCAAAAAACCAACTTCATTAAAAAGATTCAATCTTTGATCAGATAATAATAATACAAACTTTATACAAAAAGATTATCAAAACAACATTGTAAGTACATAAACTGCTTTTTTCTTACACACAGCAAACAAGCCCATTTGACGGTGTTATCTAAACTACTTGAAAACTGCTTATTCAAAACAGTTACTATATCAAAAAACCAACAAGTAAATAACCCCAATTTCTAATAATCAATATAAACTGCTTACTTCTTACACAGCCATTTTGAGGGTGTTTGGGATTGCTAATCTAAACTGCTTATCTGTTAAACTACTTAAAATCTGCTTATTCAAAACATTTACATCAAATTTAATCCACAAAACAACTTACCAAACACAAAAATCCAATCTTAACACAATCAAAACCAACTTCAATTTTAAAAATAAAACTTGATTCAATCTTTAATCGGATAATAAAACTTGAACTTTATACAAAAACAACTTACCAAACACAAAAAATCCAATCTTAACACAATCAAAACCAACTTCATTAAAAGATCCAATCTTTATACAAAAGATAATCAAAACAACATTGTAATTATCTAAACCGCTTATTTCTTACACACAGAAAACAAGCCATTATCTGCTTATTCAAAACAGTTATATCAAAAAACCAACAAGTAAATAACCATATCTCTAATCATCCACAAAAAAGATTCAATATTTATACAAAAAGATAATCAAAACAACATTGTCATTATCTAAACTGCTTATTTCTTACACAAACCATTTTGATGGTGTTTGGGATTGCTTGTCTAAACTGCTTATTTGTTAAACTACTTATCTAAACTGCTTATTTGTTAAACTACTTATCTAAACTGCTTATTTCTTACACACAGCAAACAAGCCATTTTGAGGGTATTATCTAAACTGCTTATTTGTTAAACTACTTAAAATCTGCTTATTCAAAACATTTACATCAAAATTAATCCACAAAACAACTTACCAAACACAAGAAATCCAATCTTAACACAATCAAAAACCAACTTCATAAAAAAGATCCAATCTTTAATAACATAACATCAAAATAAACACAAATCAAGAATGATCGGACAACAAAAACACAAAAAAGATAATCAAAACAACATTGCAAGTATCCAAACAGTAAAAAGATTATTATACCTTTGGTTAAAAAAGCTATGTATGATAAGATAATTCAAGAATGGTTTGTTTGTTTATTTATATATGTGAATGAATGAATGAATGAATGGTTGGATGGATGGATGGATGAGTAATTAAGGGAATGAAATGATGGAAAGACAGTGGTTTGTAAGTTGTAACGTTTGATTTTTTATTTTACTAGAAGAATCTATGTCTTTTTTGGATTGGTTTTTTAAGGTTTATTGGGCTAGTGTGTTTTGAGGTTTGAGGTTTGAGGTTTGAGGTTTTGATTGGTGTGTTTCTTGGGCCATGTTTTATGATGATTCATAACTAAGAGGTGCTTTTCACAAATCACAAATCTAAGTAAAACTTACATGTAGGTGTTCACGGATTGGGTAATATCCACAGTAACCGAAAACCGAAATCGAACCGAACAAAAAATAACTGAACCGAATTTGTGACCAAACCGAATTGTTCAAAACCGAACCGAACCGAACTAAATATTTGGTTATCGGGTTGGATATGGTTTTAGATGAAACCGAAAACCGAACCGAAAACCGAATTCATATAAAATATATATTTTTCTATGTATATATATGGAAAAAATCACTAAAAGTCTTTTTAGTATAAATATAACATGATTTAAGCTTGAAAAAAATATTTTGTGCTAAAATATATATAATTAAATAAAAAAATAATTAAAATTATGTAATTCAGGTTATTCGGTTCGGTTTTCGGTTATAGGGGTTCGGTTTTCGGTTATTCGGTTTGGTTTTCGGTTCGGTTGAATCAAATTTAATTTCGGTTCGGTTCGGTTTTTGTTATACCCAGAAAGAAAAAATAACCGAACTAACCGAACCGAATAAACCGAATAACCCGGTAACCGAACCGATGAACACCCCTACCTACATGAATAAAAAGTGGAAGTAAAACCAAACTGAATTTGTAACTGAACTGAAAATTTCAAAATCGATAAATATTAGATTTTTGGTTTGGATATGATTTTGGTAAAATAAAGAACCGAACCGAATTTAAATTCGGTTTTCGATTCGGTTTAATACAATTTAAATTTGGTTCGATTCGATTTTACCTAGGAAAAAAATAATTGAACTAATTGAACCGAATAAACCGAACAACCCGATACCAAACGATGAAACACCCCTATTCATAAATTTGGATAAGCGGGTAGGATGGATGAGTTTAAAGCTGAAATTTTTATATTGTAGCCAGTTAGTTTTTTTTTTTTTTTTTTTTTTTTTTTTTATTATTTTTTTTTTGGGCAATCTAAGATGTGTTACTAACGAGATTTGAACATGAGACATCTAGTGAGGAATCAAGGTGTATGCCTACTAGACCACCTTAGTGGTGGTTTGTTCATGTCCATGGGTAATGATGATTATTTGGTGTGTGTAGTTTCGGTTTTGAATGAGCGCGAGTTTGGTTGGATTGTAACTCGATGGAAAAAAAGGCAAATTAAGATTTGGGGTTAGTCATTTTGGGATTGGGTCGTCGTCTATATTTATTTATTTGGCTTTTTGCATTTTAACGAGCATTTGTAAGAAACGTTTTTATTAATAAAACTATATTACAAGTACTAATAATAAAATGTTAAAATACAAAAATTAAATAACAGCATAAAAGGGTAGATGAGAAGAAAATACTAATGATGATAATTAAACGATAGCGATGGATCGAGGGCTCGAGGCATGTTCGACACGATTCCTTTAAAATGATTCGTCGTTTGTTTCCATGGTACAACGGTCAAAGGCGATGTACAATCGGATGTGACAAACTTGCGAAAGATCACGGAAGCAATGCGTGTTTCTGCTCGAAGGATTGTTGGAAATCGTCTGCTATGGAGTTGCGTTTTCTGGATGTCTAAAACCGAATGAGTTATGGCTTTATTTATACTAAACAGCTATCTTGTTCTCCAAGATTAAATAAACGCCATAATTAAACAAATCAGTTATGTTAAAACACGATTTACATATATTTTATTTACACAACAATATTCTATAAACTTTGTCAATAAGTTTCAAATCTATTCCAAAAATAGATTTACAGAACTTAGGAAAATGAATCTCCAATTTTCAAGATACGCATGTAGGCGAGGTTTCGGTGCTGCATTTGTGTCCGCCAGGCTGTGTAGTTAATGACCGAAATTTATGTGTTTCGGTCAAGGATTGAGATACGAAATTTTTGGTATTTCGGTGGTATTTCGGTAATTTTATTATTATTCAAACATAAGTCTTATATAGCTATTAAGAGTGCAAGATACAACATAAATAATCAAATCACAAGTCTTGAAAATCTTCCTTCGAATCCACATCAATCAAGCCATCTACATCAGCTATGGCAATATCTTCATCATCATCATCTCTATAGCGCTCTTTTGCTCCTAAGACTCGACCCAACATCTTCATTTCCTCCCATTGCCTCCCGCAAGAATGCACCAAAGAAGACCATTTTCCCCATCAACAAACTCTTGAAGCTCATCTTCAGTTGGTACAACCCAATCATCATTCTCCTCTACGTCTCTCAACAAAATAGGATCCAAAGATTTGTTGATTTTTAACGAGTTGAAGCGCCTTTGTAACCTTGAGTTGTAATGGATGTATACAAGGTCATTGAGTTTTTGTTGCAAAAGGCGATTTCTTTTCTTTGAATGTAACTAAACATAAAAAATAAACGATTTACTTAATGAAGCAAATAAGTTCAAAGTATACAATTTAAAAAATCTACTTGTTAGAAAGAACTTACATTGTCAAATGTACTCCAATTGCGTTCACAGGTGAAGCACTACAAGTTTGACTAAGGACATGAACAACTAATTTTGGAGCAAAGGTGTGTCGATCCCATAACTACGCCACCATATATCGCATTTTATAAATAATGGAAGTGATATAATGACAATTTTATCTATAAAAACATGTGAATATGTCAAAATGTTATACTTACATGGTGCAACTTTCGTTCTACCCCTTATAGCAGCTGCAGATCCAAATTGCCCAGTTGAATCAATATAGGAATTCAAGTCGTGCCTCACTTTATCATTCTCATCCTCATCGGGCACTAGACGGTCAATAGCTTCATAAAGGCTTGTTAGAATTTCCCTATTATTCTTTAATTCTGCATGTTTTTCCCTATGAAAGATAGCGGGGTTCAGATAATATCCAGTTGCACATTCAATACAGTTAAAATTAAAACTAAGAAATTTAATTAATTTAATTTTAAAATGACAAATATAAAGTTTACCACCTGCATGTAACGGATGATGAAGTTGGTCAGACCATCTTGATTGAATCATACCCAAAACTTTAGTGATCAGTCTTGCATCTGTTAGATTTTTCTCGATTTGGTCCTTCGCTCTTTGCACAACATCATAGATGTAACCCATACATGGCTTCTCTTCCGTATCAACCAATCTAACCACATCCACCAAAGGAGCTAACACTTGACAAACTAGGTGTATGTTGTCCCAAAATTCTGTCTTTGCAACTATTCTCTCGACTTTCTTTCCAACTGCCTTCTTTGCAAAATCACTTTTCCTCCATTCTTCAGAAACAAACAATACTTGAATATGATGTCGGTTATCATAGATTCTCGAACGGTATAAAACGGGTTACAAACCTAGTTACACAAGACATGTGTAGCTCCTTGTTGTTTGTCAACTTCCTCATCATGTTAAGAATCCTTCTGTGGTTGTAAATGTAAACCACAATTGCTCGTGCATCAGCCAAAGTGTTCTTTATCTTCGGCATTTTCTCACCTATGTCTTGAATCATGAGGTTCACACAGTGTGCTGCACAAGGAGTCCAAAACATCTTAGGGTGTTGTTCTTCTAGAATCTTTCCAATGACTTTAAAGTTTGACCCGTTATCGTAATAAACTATCATAAAAATTTAATTTAGCATTGTTCACATGATAGAAAAATATCGTTATTTAACAAATAATAGTTTATGACATCTTTATAAAGCTACCCGCATAATATTCGCCTCTCCAACATCTTATATCACCTCATTTATCATATCCACAATCAATTGAGCATTCTTCACATGCTCCGATGCATCAATTGATTTCAAAAAACTGCTCCAAGAGGACAATTGACTAAGAAGTTTATCAAACATCTTCCTTTCCCTTTGTCCAAAATCGGACATAATGCTACACTTATATTCTTCCCAATGTGGCGATATGAATCCACAAACTTTTTCTTCTCTTCTAAACGTTTTTTCAACAATGTGACACGGATATTATGATAAGATGGAGTTGGCATACCTAACATAAAATGATAACTAATAAATTAACTAAACTAATATAATCAAAATATCAATTAACCAATGATAACTAATAAATAACCATTAACCAATAAATCATAATAACAATTAAATACCTCTTCCAAAATCTCCAATAGCATTGATCATCTCTTGGAAATTTTCATCACGGACGGCATTGAAAGGTAAACCAACATAATAAGCCCAAGTTGCAAATTTATCCCAAGCTACCATATTTAACTTCTCTTTTATTGGATTATTTCTATCTAATGAACTTTGCTTTGTTTTGTTAACATTAGTCTTTAACAGAAAATCGATAGGACCGCGCGTGTTGCTAGAAGCCACAAATTTCTTTTTCTTTGAAACACTTTTTCTTGATACAACTTCTTGAACATCGTCTTCATCTTCCTCTTCCTCATCTACAGCAGTAACATCAACCGTGTTTGCTCTAAGAATCTCTCTCTCTTTTCTTTTGTAGGTGTTTCTGGTCTTTTTCTCTCATTGATTCCAATACTCTCTTCTAGATATCCACAGTCACTTTTGGACAACCCGTCACGTCTCCTCCAATATGAGCAATATGTTGCTTCAGTCGTGTAATTCCTCCTCCACTTATCTTCTTTTTACATAATTTGCACCAAACGTTTGCTTTTTTCAAGGGATCTCTCTGATCTGCCCATTCCCATGCCATATCTTTATTTGCACTTCTTGAGGCCACATCAAAAGACGTTGTATTAGTGTTTGAGGGATTTACAAAGCATGAGAGGATGGAGTTGTTGGACCATTGTCACTATCCATCTTTACGAAGACTAGAAGAAGAAAAGATCGACTCTTTGATTTCTTGAAACGAGAATTAGGTTTCTTGTATTAGTAAGTGGGTTTATTGTATAATAAGTGGGTTTTATTGGGTTGGGGTTTTTTTAAGTTTGGGCCCAAAAAAAATGGACTGGTAAAACCACTAATCCCACCGAAATTTGCAAGTCAACTTTTCGATCAATTTCGCCGAATATTTCGGAAACGAAATTTGGAGGAACATCCGAAATCCGAAATACCATTGTTATACCACCGAAATTGACTACACAGCCGCCAGGTCGTGCGAGCTCGCATGAGTTCAGAAGCTTCAAACCTATTTTGGCACAGAAATCGTGAAATCTGCTCTTTTACGTTCACACATAGGTGTTGGAGTAAAACCAACTAAATGAGTTGGATTGCCAATACCAAGATTTCTTTATAAACACCTTTTCATTTTCTTCATGGGCAATGTGGGATACTCTCCCAAATTCCAATTTGTTGTGTTTCACGTGCTTCACTTTGAGACACGATATCTCATTCATATCCACTCCATTTTAGACACCTTTTAGCTCGTTGCGAAGTTCTCATTAAGGAGAATGCAAAGCTACCAAGAAATATAAATACATATAATATATACATATATTAAATAATGTCTAAAATTTGCAAAAATTCATTTTGCAATAACCATTTTTCCAATAGCATTCGTATTGGAATAAATATGTAGATTTATTGTTGAACAAAGCACTCGTATAAGATACGAGTGACGCTTGTAGCAATATTTTATAAATATTTGTCATGATGTAACATGGATATATAGAGATATGCATTGATCGACATTTATCACTGGTAAGCCTAAATATGAGGCAACATTTTGCACTCGTTTTTGTATAAACCAAAAGAACCATTTGTTATGTTGATTCAAGCACAAGATTAGTCACATTTTTGGTCTTCTCAATCATTTTCCTTTAGAGTGTTGTCTCGGTGGACAGTTAGAACATCACATCGACAAAGGCTAGAGTGTTGTCTCGGTGGACAGTTAGAACATCACATCGACAAAGGCGAGTGTTAATAGTGTTTCAATAAAAATGACATAACGTGGAGAGGTTCATTGCCAATTGGGCGCAATGGAGTGTCTCCGATAATTTAGCAAGTGTAGATCCATGTGAAGTGGTGACACTCCGATCTTGGTGTGGAGGACTTATTGGTTGGGCTTGGAGAACCATAGTCGTCTACCTATGGGATTTTTGTCAGCCCAAAGCATGGGATACCGTTTTTTATCAACAAACGTGAAGATAATTTGGAAGCTGCCATTGCATGAGTAATTATGTCGAGGTTGTCTGGAGTCATTGTAGTTCATTAGTTATCTATGTGTGTGGCTCTAGTTTCGTTTTTGGTCGTTGTGTTTTAGCATGTTCAAACACGGTGGTTTTTATTTCCTTAAGAGTGGCTCATCACCACTCTTCTTTGTTCGAAACTCATATTTATTGTTTCAATATACTTCACCGGGTACAAAACCTTTACCCAAAAAATGCACAACTCAAATTCTTACACTACATTTGTTAAATCTGATACATACATAATATATGCACACAAAAAGATGAACACAAGTTAACAAAAATGTTACACTTGATTTTATGGTTAAAACGTAAAGTGTCTTCATGAAACTTTTTCACCCAAACAAGCTCTCTGAAAGGTTGCTTATTACACCAAGAGTCCTATACATGAATCGCAACTTCATAAATCTCATGTAAAGACATCAATTAGTAAGTGTGCCGAGGTTTCTAGCTGAGATGATAATAAGTAATAACAATAACATTACCAAATGTACTTTGATGAATTATTCATGGCCAACCATGAATTGAACTTTTGTAGAAAAAACGTTGACACAACAACACTTTTTGCTATAACACCGTCGTATAATATGATGGTACCTAGTGCTCTAACTAATAACTCCTTGTCACCCTTTTTCTCATTTCATGCGATATGATTGTTTATAAGTACTTAAGTATGATATATACTCTTTTAATAACTTGTTTGGAGAATAGCACAGAGGAGTTAAAAGTTGTTATTAAAATTGTCCTTATTGTACAAGTAGACAAAGACAATACACGGTACATTTTCCTAGTATATTTGTATTACTTGTTTTTTTCGAAATAGCATCCTATGATTCTATGAACATCTTCATTGTCTCGAAGGATTTACATATCTTGGGTTATTTCTCGAACAACATTGTACTACTATAATTTTAAATAATTTGGTGCATATTTTCATTTTCTATTTAATGATCTCATTAAAGACTTCGACTGCAATTACAACGCATAATAAAAATTTAAAAAAACGCATATATATCCTCCCAAAATAAATATTTGCGTATATATCCTTTCAGAGTTTTTATACACATAATACAATGTTTTTATCGTCTTTGGATATATATACGATTTTACGTTTTGGAAAGATATATATCAAAGTTCAAAAAATTATAATTCAGCGGATGTACGGGATTCACCACAATTTAGTAGGAGTACTTGTAGAATTCGTTAATCGTCATCTTGCATTTCTCTTTAACACATCAAATGCATAAAATAAAATAAAAAATCCTTATTATGGTCTTGATTCTTGAGCATGGTCAATAGAAGATGAGTTACTTATTTTAATCTTGCTAGACTGCTATATTTGCATAAACTTAAGCTCAATTAAACAAACTTTTTAAATTTCGTAAGTATAAATTGAAACTTTTATGGGGATAACATTCTTGTTGCAAATAGCAGGGAGCTATATGTTGTTGCAATGCAAAATAGTCGCTAATTATACACAAATAATCCATGATGTACACAAATTGGTCCTTGATTTACACCTAGTAGCAAAGAAGAATTCATGTTGTTTTTAGTACGGTTATTTTCCCAACCTTTATATATGTATGAGGTTTAGAACATAAAAAAAAAAAAAAAAAAAAAAAAACCTAATATATAACATTGATTGCATCATCCAGATCAATCAAAACACACGCACAATCTCAATAAAACCCCATTCAAATCAAAAAAAGAAAAAGACGGAGCATGCTTTAGCTCAAGCCACTAGCTTCACGATTTGTTTGACGCAAGGGGTTCAGATGAGGTGGCGACGATATCGTGTCGTGGCACGTCTGCATGGTGCTGGCTTAAGCCACTGCACCCGACGATTAAAAAAGAACTCTTTTGTCAAGTTTATTACTCCATCCGTCTAAAAATTATAGTCCACGTTTCCATTTTAGAAAGTCTCAATTTAATTGTCCACTACTAAATATAGATAGGGAAGTTTGATCGAGTTTATCATATTATACTTGCTTGCAATTATTATTACAAATTTTTAAAAAAAAAAAAAAATAAATTAATTAAGAGTAAAACTGTCATTCTGACAAAAGTAACAGAGAGAAAGTAGTAATAATTATGTTTTTTTTAAAGGAGGTGATTTGCACACTACGGTTTTTTATTTATACAAGTATTATAAGCTGAATATAAATATGACTGTTTGATGTAGCAATTGGAATGTCTCAATCAAATTTTGAAATGTGTAAATTAATTTTCTTTTTTTAAATTGTGTGTTTTTTATTGGGGGATAATAATTTTGAGACGGTGAGAGTAAAATGTTTATTCTGTCAACTTTGATTTATGTGTGTACATATAAGGGGACAAGAGGGGGATTAGTATAATAAAAGCGTGGGCTTGGGTTAATGAGCCAAAAGAAAATTAACTCACGGTTAAATGGTTAATACTTCTCTTCTGAAACTGTTCCATCAGTATCAAAGCAAACCAAAGTTGTTGCTACTTTTCATAAAGTAAAAAAAGCATTAAATAATAGTACTAGCAAAGATACCTTTTAACTTGTGTGCACCTTTAGCATACGATTATTCGAGTATGAGAGAATCTAGTATTTTGACGATTTTTATTCGGGTGTGTTTGCAAGCGAGAGCTTAGAAGCGTTTTGAATCAACTAGCACCTGCCGTTTAGCGTTTTGTACAAAATGCTTATTTGGCAACAAGCAACTAATGGTTTCAAATTTTTTATACGCTTCAAATAAGAATGCTACTTGAATGATCATTTACTACCAGCGCAGTATAGCGCTTACACTTAAATTACAATCATACAATTATATTATCAAACATTTCATCAAAACAAATAGCTACTACTTACTGCTATTAATTCTAGCTATTACCTTTCAAAAAAAAATTAATTCTAGCTATTACGCACCGCTAGTGCTTCTTGAATTTGCTATTTTCGCCAAAGACCCATGTTGTTCTTTCTATTAAGTGTCATATGTCCATTTGTCTAAAAAACATCAACTTTTGTCTCATATCGACACCATGACTTTTGCATAAAATAGACACTTGTCACAATGGTAAATAATTGTTGGAGCATCTTAGTTTCCATTGATATGATGATGAATAGAGTAGTTTATAACTTTATCTTACATAACAATCAAGTATCTATACCTTCCAATATAAGTAAAAGAAAATGAAACATAATAGGTTATCTTATATGCAAAGTGGGGCTGTTTCTTAAATCAAATAGTTTGGAGACTGTTTAGCCTTTTAATTGAGAGAGAAATTTTTTTGTAAACCTCTTTCAATAAGAGGAAATAAAAGTGTTAGAGTTAAGATCCCTTTAAAATATTATCGGATATTGTGAGGTACGAAATGTGATAGTATTTAGAACACATGTTAGGCAAACCGTCGTTTTTCTTTAACATATACACATGTAACACAAAACGCAAAGAACCAAACTTCCAACGACAAACGGTCAATAAACTCAACAAAAGATCTTTAGAACACAAGCTAGACAAACTCAACAAATTCACATCTAGGCCGTGAGACTACTCAGTAAAGAGATTTCCTTAAACATAAATAGAGTAAAGAACCAAATTTCCAACTACTATACCTAAATGGTCACCAAACTCAAAGTTATGAGTTAAATAAGCCACTTTACTGACCAATTAGTGACGCAACCATCGTAAATCTCAAGGGTTCCCGAGGACACCCATGGATTTTAGTGACGTAGAGTTAATTTTGTTAAAAAATCTAAATTTTTTTTAAAGGGTTTTATATCAGACAGGTTACCCAACTTTCCAACTTTATTCGCCTAAGTTACCAAACTTTATTTTTGTGCAAACAGGTATTGGACTATCGTTAGGAAAAATTAAGGACCGATCTATTTTTAACCTTTGATACCCAGTTCTTGCCACTGGCGGTGACTTCTATTTTATTAATTTAAAATAATCTTTATATAAAGGGTTTTATACAACTAAGTTCTTAAACTTTGCGAATTTATTCACCCAAGTTCTAAAGTTTTTCTTGTTCATTAGGTTCTTCGAATCTACTGCAACTTTGTTAATTTAGGTTATCTTTATCGATCACCGAAACATCCTCACTCACTAAACACATCGACGCCACATCATAAATTAAAAGCGTTACATAAATAATTAAAAGCGTAAGCGTATGAAATTAAGACCTAAACATTCATAAACTATAAACCGTATTCATTCATTTAAATAAAATGAGAATTCACCACTAAAACCATAAGTCTTGTATCCTTTATTTTAATAACGAATGTGGAAACCCGCGATCACGACGGATTGCTTTGTAGACGATAATTTAGAAGCGATGAATGACCGGAAAATTTGTTTGTCTATTTATTTGGCTAGTCCTGAAGGACCTACGTTGCAAAGACAATTCAAACTTTAGGGACTATTTTCCGTGGCTACAAAGGACTTACTTTGCAAAGACACTTAAACCTTAGGGACTATTTTTGCCAAATTGCTATAGATAGCAATTAATGTTGCAAACATTGTGTCTTACTCTATAGTATATATAGATAATTTCTCATGAGTTAAACAACCCTAAGATCTTGTAATGTTATGAGCTACTTTTTCTTTTTTAAGCATGACGAACTAATCAAAATCACAATACCCCTTTGAATCTTGAATAACCATATTCTTGTATTTGGGAGTTTGAGTTTAAAAAAAAAAAAAACAAAAAAAAACAAAAACTTTTTTAAATTTAATTTTAATTTTATTATAATAAATTAAAAAAAACAAATTTTAATTTTATTATAATAGATTAAAAACTATTTTTATTTTTTTAAATTTTATAAAAATAAAAATTTATAATAAAATTAAAAAAGTAATTTTAATTTTATTATAATTAAATTTTTTAAAAAAGCGCTTATTATTTTAAAATGTATGAAAGCGTATAAAACGGATGAAAACGCATGACAACTTGTGATTTTTACAAGTTTCAAAGGGTTTGATTTGATTTAATTATAACTACTAAAGCGATTAATTAAACTAATTAAACTATTCTATGAGTTTTGTGATCAGCAAAAGGAGAGTCTTGTATGTAAATAAATATATATTAATGTAACCGAATTGAACAAAAAAGAACGATAACTTGAGCGAATAAAATCGCAGTTGAAAGAATATATCATTTAGTAATGGTAAGTGGATATCCGAGTTGGATAATGGGGCCCACAAAAGTCGAGGTGGACAAGGTAAAACTCAATCTCTCGGTTACCGGTTTTGGGGTAACTAAATGAACAAGGTTACAGTGTTCGATGAACAGAATGTCGAACCCGTATACCTCAATACCCTGTTTGCACAAAAAAAAAGTTTGGTAACTTATGCGAATAAAGTTAGAAAGTTGGGTAACCTATCTGTCTATAAACCCTTTTTTAAATGCATCTAGTTTATAAAGATTGTGTTTTGTAGACTTGTTTAGTTTATTTAAATGCACCTAGTGACTTTTGTATTACTGTTCATCCATATAACCGTAAAATGGCTACCAAATAATTAGTGGTTATCAAAATTCATTATGATTTCATTAGAAGTTAACTATTATCTTCCTAAAAAAAAGTAACACTACATTATCTTACTTTTTTTTTTTATCTCATTTCATAATGGTTAAAAATTGAAAAACTAAACTACAATAAATTCCTAAAATGAAAGAAAGAAAAAATATATATATATATATATATATATAGGAAAGGGATCCAATAAGAAGAATAATTAAAATGAGAAGGGTAAGAAGTAATTTACCACATATTTTAATATGGGAGGAAAATTTGAATGAAGATCGATCCATTTTGTAGGTGCATCTAGAATGATGGTTGTACATCTTACTATCCTTCTTATTTTATTATTCTTCTTATTTGATCTTAGCTATATATATATATATATATTTCACCAAGAAAATGAAGAGGTACAAGGAGTCCCTGAAGATGACGTGGACGACACTCCACCACCGTCAACCACCGCCGCCGCCGGTAGCTTTTTCATCGGTGTTAATGGCGGCGTCACCGACATTATCTCCTCCTCCTCCTCATCATCATCCTCCGTCCCCAGCCGCGACGGTGACGTCTCCGGCGTCTCAAACGGCGTTGCCCCCATTTTCCGGCGACCATTATCTCCGTCGTCAAACACCGGATTCGAAATGTAAAACTGACCCAGTTCATCTTTTCTCCCGGAGATACTTTTCCGATCATACCCATCTGAAATAACCTCTAAATTATGCTGGTTTTCAATATCTCCGGCGAGTTCTCCGGCGGGTTCTCCGGCGCCGGCGACATTTCCGACGAGAGTGGGGTAGAGAAGGTTTCGTGGAGCTGAAAGTACACCTAAGTTGGTGAGTGAAGATGGTTGTGGGTGGTGGTTGTTTACGGCGGCGGTGGTAGTGGTGGTGTTACGACGGCGTAAAAGGATGGAGCAATAAAGTTCAGCTAGTAGGACTAAAACTAAGGCAAGAACTATAGCAAGTGATATTACTAGGACTAAAGTTAAGCCCATCATTACATTTGATTCACCCATTATCATGTTGATGATTGTGTGAATGTGAAATAATGGTGAGTTTGGTTATAAATGGAAGGTTCTTTTTGGCGGGAAAATGGTGGAATCTTGGAACTTTCAAGGGAAATGTGATTGTTGAGTCCAATGTGTGTTTAAAGATAACAATGATACCTTAAGAATTTAAGGTTATAAATAGTGTGATCCGGGACGTGACGGCATCATCAAGTCTCACGTTTTTGTGGTCAAGACGGAGATTTTGCGTTTTTAAAGTGTGACATAACCGGACAAAATATGAAAATATCAATATATTTATATCATATTTCATATATATCGAGTTTATAAAAAAATATGACATAAGGTGGCATGATGGTATGGCATGACGGCATGACCAATCTTCACGCATTTCCGATCTTTTTAGAACCATGCTTAAGATTGTATTCATCGTTGTCAATTTAGTGTCATCTTAGCTATCTTTTTCTACAACCAACTTAATTACTAACTTAGTATAATAAGACAATAAACTTTACCACTTAAACACAAATATAACCTACCAAAACACACACTACACGACTTTATCTTGGCATCGACCAAGTCTTGAAAATTTGTCATCTAAGATGCGTGCTCCTTTGCCTCCGTAATAAGAACACTGCGTCTTGCATGCCACCTAGACAGTGTGAACTCAGTCATTCAACATCTGTTACGGCGGGTCTAACATATATAACTTTGATCATTTTGTTTACAAATCATACGAAAAGAACTAGTCAATTAACTTGGATGGCTAAGGAAACGCTCGGAAACGATGACGTGAATATGCAATTCTGTACATCACTAAATCATGAGTTTAGTAGTGTATTACTAAAAGAGGCAATGTATTAATTAGTTTAGTAGGCTATTCGGTACATCACCAAATCATGAGTTTAGTGGTGTATTACTAAAAGAGACAATGTATTAATTAGTTTAGTAGGCTATTCGGTACATCACCAAAATGATACGAGTATCATACACCATTGTATTTATTATGCAATGTTCAACAGCATATTGCATAAGTTGTACACATTTGAGGTGTGACTACATGTTTATGTTGTGCAAGTCAACTCACTCATGTGTAAAATTGTAATTTCACTTGGAAGTGGTATTGTCAAATGTCAATCAATCTCTGTGGCAAAACCACTGAGCCAATAACTCAGCTAGAAAAAGCCATTTTTGGGACCAATTAGTACACTGTAAATGTCTCCAACATGTGAAACCATGTAAGAAGGTCAAAATGGTCATTTCATAAAGAATTGATTTTGTCTATCAATCTATGTGGTGAAAGATCATCATATCGATCCAACATTAGAACATTACTCATGTATGGTTGATTTGTATAGTCGAGCGGGATTACAAAATGCTTTGGTAATAATATATAACATGACATTTCTTATTCATGTATGATTGTTTTGTATAATCTGATGTTCACTTTTGGGTTCTTGTCATGTTCATAAAAAATTTAAAATTTTGAACAGAGGCAGATGACAAACTTATGTCACAAAATCCACAAGATTAAGCTTACCTATTGTTATCAAGTGTATACGCAACATCTAGTAATTGGAAAGAAAGATCAAATGTTAAAGAGGGATGTTAACAAAGAAGCCTCTTACACTTGGACTAATATCATGTGAACCTTTTGTCCCATAGGTAAATGTGGAAAATCTCCTAAGGTTATATACCGTAGTGCATATAGACTATGTGTCTTGAAGTTAATAGGAAGCTTTCATTTCCAGCTAAACTCGTGTCTATGTGAGACATGGGAATGGTACTGGAATTGCAAAAATTATATTAGCTCTTAAGTTTTTGTAACGGAGACTTAAAGCTTTAATTTTCTTTCTTAAAGATTAAGAATATTAATCCACAATGACAAAAAAACCAAAATGGAAAGTATTTAGTCATATGTTTAGATGAAAATTATGATAAATTATACTAGTACAGTTAACATGCATATCGCCAAGCATTCAATGGGAAGCTTTATGTATTTTCTTTGTTGAATCTTCTTATTGGATGCTCACTAATTATGAGAAAAAATGATCAATTTATGCAATAGTATTGGATGAAGTTGTGACCTTTACTAAGTTTGAGTACATAAATAAGCTCAACAATTAAGCTTAAATCGAGTTTGCTTCGATCAAGCATAAACTTAGTAGATATCTTCGAGGTATTCCAGCTGGCCAAACAATCTAGACAGAACTCATATTCGAATAAAAAAAAAGTCATTGAAATATCGAACCAATATCATGCTAAAAAGACTACCATTTCGACCACATTTTTAAACTTTCAAATACCAAGAGATAAATCATAGTCATTGCAAAGTATTAGACAAGCTTACATGAATAGATATAGTGGTCTAAAGATACATAGTATCTGACTCACTTAACTTTGATACAGTAAACACTTTTGCAAACTCTCCTATGTCGACGGTCGAGTCATTTGTAAGTCCTCAGTATAACGTTATCAAGGGACCAGCCAAGGATTGTTAATGCAAGGGGAACCAGCAGCTCGCGGGTTGTTCCTTATCGGCATAGACGGATCTTGAACATTTTTTTTAGGGGGGCCGAATTTATTTTGGGAGGGCCGAATCGGAGATTTGTTTGTAACCTCAACTAAATTACCCCTAAAACCTATAATATTTACTGTTAGGTCTGCATAAATTTTGGGGGCGGGGCCTCCCGGTCTCCATAAGGTCCGTCCTTGCTTATCGGTATCATAATCGTGTTTTCATCAGGCTGAATTGAGGAAATATATCATGTCTTTTACCTGGCTTGCATCTCTCCCATTTCAGTCATACATATCACAATCTTGTCAATTGTTTTGACTTCGAGATAAGTCAAAGGGCAGTTTAAACATATATTTTGGGACTAATTAGTTATATTAGTACAGTTTGAGGATATCAACATACGAAATTATGGTCATTTCATCTTGAAGTGGTGAAGTCGTGGCCAATAAGTCAGCTGGAAAAAGCCTTGTAGACTTCAGCCATTTTTAGCATATATCTGTACTAACAGTTACCAACAATGATGTGCGTATAACATATCCCAAACCCGTGCACTTTCTTGATTACTCGTATTGTAATTCATCACACTATGGGTCACTAATGATAAACGATCTTAATCTTAATGTGTTATGTGCACAGATTGTTAAGAGGTTTGTGAATGAAACTCAAAAGTGGTTAGAGGCATGGGGTGAAACCCATTGGGGAGTCGACTTTTTGTGTGTCCCCCACACAGGTGGCTTACAACTGAAATCACATTCGTTATCCAAGAGGCAAATCGAGTATGCCAGATTTTGACGACTTACAAAATCATCTCGATTCCAGTTTGCAGACCAAATAGATTCATTTAATACTAATAGCATAAAACATCCTGGGACCATACAACTCAATTTATCTGACCAAAACGTGCATTCTGGAAAGCTGTTAGAACTTAGGACCGTATGAACGTGATCCTGTTTCAAATACATATGGGTGTTTAGGAATAATCACTAGAATAACTTATTCGTTTTTCAGATTTTGTGGCACGCTCAATGCTTTAAAATAAAAGTTGTGCATACGCCCTATTTCACATGATGATCCATGTCTATATAAGCCACACAATATATTGTTTTTGTTGAGCATATGCCACCATCCCTTAGACAGGTGCGTCTACCGACTCATAGACACATTTTTTTGTGGAAGTCAAACTTAGGTGCTCAATAAACTTAAAGAATCGTTGACGTATTTGTAAAGTCCTGCGGGATGAGGAACGGAAAAAATATTTTGTTAGTAACAGAATGTTTAGAAGAATAGTTTTTCGTTTTGATAGCCCTTGAGTTCTTTAAGAATAAAAACCCCACTAGAAAAAACTAAGGTAAAATAATCTCGTGTAAAAACCAACAAATTCAAAAACTTAAAGTAGTCGAATTTGTCTATGAAATAAGTTCAAAGACATAATTGACGGCTTTAAATGCATCAGCCGGGAATCGAACCCGGGTCTGTACAGTTGCAGGGCACTATTCTACCACTAGACCACCGGTGCTTATAATCATATTGCTACGATCCTTATTTAATATCTATGTTTCTTAGGTACGTTTTTGTTCAAGCAAGCAAACAAAGCATTTGAATAGAAAAATTTACACTTTTAACCCGTTGATTAAAAAGTTAATACACCATATCCAGACCACTTTGCATCCTTAGCATTTGAAGGTACACTCTACAACATTATTATGAAATATGTACGTACAGTCCTCACTTCCATCGAGTGTTGCTGCGTGGATTCATAGCGAGAAGCCAAGCCTTATTTCTTACCACGTCACAATCAATGGAATTTCCAGCGTATATTCCAAACAATACTCTTTTTTTGTGCTGCTGTGTATACTTCTTCACATACGCTGAACTAGTTGGTCTCTTTTTCAACATTACACGATACCTTTTTTAAAGAAAAACTATTTCCTGTGACCAAACTTCCCATATATCTTTTTGTTAACAAGGGCCGATTCGCCAATCTTAGATTTCCTAACGCTAGTACACCATATGTTTTAGGCTTCATGATCTAATTCTAGACTAACATTTTTAATTAGTTCTTTACATCTTTATAGTTTTTCCCATTTGACCAGGTAATGTCCTAACTACATTTATGAGCCTGGACTCGAGTTGAGGACTATGCCATACCCGTTTCATATTACAAAATAGCATTGTGTCGCAAACTGCAAGTGAGTTACCCAAATAAAATATAGAATCAAGAAACATTTTCGTAATGTTTTTGAAGAATAGCACTTTACTGTTATCAAATATAACTATAAATCAGTTTAATAAAAACCGTAAAATGGTCAATGGGTGTCTGTTATAAAGGAAACAAGTTTTTATCCTCACTTCAATGAAAGTTTAAACGTTTCTGAACAAGAACAACTTGCATGATTATATGTTTTTGTAAGTTGCAATTGATATAAGTAGTTTTCTATGGTTGTGTACCTTGTAGTTGTCAAGACACTCGCGCTTGACATGTTACAAATCGAGCTCATGTGTAGTTGTTTAGCTACTTTTTTACCATCTATTATGAAGTTGATATTAACTATTTACCTTTGATATTTATATAATAATGAGGTAAATAAAGTGTATCAATAAACATCTCAGACTAACCATTAACTGCAAAATGTTGCAAGGGATACTTCACATGCTTAACTAACTTAAAATTTAAACCATTGACGAGCTAACCATGTTCGACATGAAACAAAAACTTATAAGATGGACACGTGTTTTGGTTTTTTCCCACATTGGTAAGTGATAAAATCCTCTAAGCTTATATACCGTGTTGCATATGAATTACATGTCTTAAAGTTAATACTATGCTTTCGTACTTTCTTACAATTCCCATAAATATGTTCGGAGTTGTATTTTAAGTATGGAAAAATTCCGTGAGCTCTTTTTTTGTAACAAAGACCTCAAACTTTACTTTTAAATTAGGCTCGCGTCTCGAGCTTGGGCTCGAGCAAGCACGAACTCGATTATTTAACGAGCTTTATGTTTAATCTAAAGGTTGTTAAGGCTCGACTTGTTTCAAGATTTTACGAAACTGATCTTAAGTAGGTTACGAGCGATTGAGCTCGTTTACACCCCTAAAAAAATATAGCTAAATAAAAATTTAATTAAAAACATAGATATAGAATCAATATACATTTTGCTAATATTTAAAGAGAAAATTGAAATACGGAAAAAAAGCAATTTGGGTAGCCGCGTTCTGCTGTGAGTTTGTTTTGTTAATTTTTTTAATATCGTTTTTTATTAAGCGTTAAAGCATAGTAAATAATGATGTTGGTAACAGTCGATATGTGACCTGCTTTGTTAGCATCAGTTGGTGAACACACTTGATTAGAAATGGAGTTGAATGCCACATTGGACCTTTCAAACAATAACGGGAAGACCACACCAAAGAAGTCTAGATTTTTGAACACTTGAACGTTTACACTAACAGACATAAAACGATTCATTTTATTATAGAAGATACATTATCTTAAACGAAATACAAACAATCACAAAAAATCTCTAGCAAGCTTTCTTAGTTTCAACCAAAGTCAACGTCTTCTCTTGCTGTTGACCTTCTTCCTGTTCTTCAACATTCAGTGGCAACTTTTGTCTTAGCATCGAAAGATCACCAAACTTATGAATGCTACCAGCAAAAATGCTGGTCTTGATGGAAGTCAGATTCCAAAATGCTGTGATTGCTGATCCTGCAACTAACTTCTTGTGAGAACAACCTCTCCATGCTTCCAATATCTGCACTTTCAGGCCTTCACCTGATGCGTATCAAAGTTAAACATTAGGAGCTGTAATATGTTTGCAGGTATACAGAAATGTGGCTGTATCATATCATCTTACCTTTCTTGCATATCTGATTCGAGTATAAAGAGTACAGTTTTGGGCTAGTGAAGCCAATAAAGAACCCTGAAAGCTGCAAACACAAAATGTAAGCTTATAGTATTGATAACATAATGTGGGTCCGAAACCATGTTGAAATTGCTCTTACCAAGTGCACAAAGCCTCTTAAATGTAACAATGTGACCATATTTGGAACCAAGTAATAATGGCGCCACCTGAAAGCATACACCATGGTTTTAAAGCAATGCATATTGAAAACTGAAGTGAACTAAATTTAGCAGGATTATGGATTTACTTTAAGGGTCATGGATGGTTCAGGCGAGAACAACTCTCTAGCTTTTGAAATAGCAAAATTTACTGCAGGAAGTACAACTCTAGCCGCTCTTAGAATGTCATCTTCTTTATCTTTTGGTTACAGTGCCATAATTATATATATAATTAATTCACACTCCTAAGGGACTCCCTAACATGCTCTTTTTATAGTTCGATACTGTAGATAATTTTGGTGTTTGGATTAACAATATTACATGACCTTATTTAACCCATTTGTATGTAAATGGGTCAAAATTACCACATCTATATCAAAACAAATATATGATGTGTTTCAATAAGGGCTGTTTGGGATTGCCTATAAATGGGCCAATTCCGCTAATTGAACAACCCTTTATAAATAGTTTCAATAAGCAATCTGAAGTCAAACGACATTTGGCTACGGGTTTTCTATAGAGCTCGTATCGTTCTTCATTTTTTCAAAGTTCCATAAAGAAAATTAAGTATTTCTTATTAGATAAATAGGTAATTATTTATGAAAAACACATCAAAGTGAAATCCTTACTATTCACTCACATTTTTATCTGCAGTCACGCTGTCCGAATGTTGCTCTTGGTGATGCTCCTCATGCCTATGAGTATCTCCATTGTTCTTTGTTGGCCAGATTCCTTCAATACAATAACGTCTATAGACATTCTAACTCAAACATTTACAATTTTAACATAATCTTTCAAAGAATTTGATTGAATGGGAAAAAATGTACCTGAATTTACATCATGTAATATTCAACATGATTAAATCAAAAAAGAACTTCTCTTTTGCATTCTCTCTATCAAAACCTTTAAACCCGTTTTCCTGCAAACATTCAAAAACTAATAAAAACCAGTCAATCATTGAAACTAAAACTGAGAGTCAAATTGATTGGGTGTGTACAAAATTTGCTTGTTTCTTCTGACACTATCTTCTTATCCCATTTCTGATTGAAAACTTCAACCCAACCTTCATCTGCCACCATTTCATTACCATATGTTATCTCGGTTCCAACTGATATTATAGTTTTAACTAATAGTTTGTACTTTTTGTGTTTTTCATCTGTTATTTTAAGTAATAGTTTGTACTTTTTGTGCCTTTTTGGAAACGGTTTGAAGAACACATCTAAAGTCACCTATAATACATTGAAATGAAATGGTGCCAGATGAAGGCAACATAGTAAAATACCAGATGAAGGCACCCTGAAGAACGGTTTTGTTATTGCCTTTACCATATGTTATCTCGGTTCCAACTGACATTATAATTGAAGAAGCAGTCTCCCACACACCTCGTCCCCTCACATATCGTAGGAACACGATTGATCTGTAAACAAAAATAAAGGTTCATTGTGTTCAAGCTACTCATTATTCGATAATGTAAAATAGTACTTAATATATAACTTTCCATTAACAGGTTCTTCACATTCAGCCTACGTTCCATTTCATTATCTGGTATCTAGAGAAAGGATAGTTATAGGTTCATCCGACTAAGTAAATCAAATCAAATTGCGACTGCATTCCAACTTATTCACTAAAAAATGACACATGAAGGACTTTACAGGAAACCATGATCCAAATAGTTGTGAAGTAGTAATTAGTAGGAAGAGTATACAAACAAATGATTATTTATAACTGCAAAGGTAACGCTAAGCCATCTAAGGAGGCTCCTAACTTTGAAATATACAATGACATTCACTTTTGTTTATTGTAATTGTATGATATGAGATTGGATGGTTTGGGATTGCTTATTTGTTTTATAGACGTTTATAAGCAGAATTGCTTAGCTACTTTAAAACCAATAGTATAAGCCGAAAACCACTCAAACATGAAAGTCTCAAACTCCCAATAAAACTGCTTATCTGCTATTGCCTTTTGAAATAAGCTGTTTTCCAATATAGCTTAATTCACTCCAAATGAAATAGCTTATTTCAAATAAGCAATCTGAGAAGGTGTTTGGATAAGCATATTTTGTGACTTATCGCCTTATCAAGATTATGAAAACCCCATAAACCTAACTTTTTTCGGCTTATGAGTTTATCAACTTGAGCTTATAGCTTATAAGCTCCAGCCAATAAGCGCAAAAAAATGAGCTTTATTGGCTTTTCATGATCTGAATAAGGTGATAAGGCTAAAAAATAAGGTAATCCAAACACCCCTTCAGATTCCAATCATCCCCTAATCACAATCTTTAAATTCTGGGCAATTTTTTTTTTTTTTTTTTTTTTAAATAAAAATCTAATCTTTATCATTAATAACCAAAAACCCAATAAAAATTTACAATCTTTTTTACAATGCAATAAACAAAAATACTAAATTATATAAAAAAAAAAGTTATAAAATTTATAAAAAAAAATTACCTGACCATCACTGATATCATCTGATTTCTTGGAACAATACCTTGATCCACCTTCTTCAGCCAACAAATATACTCTATCCATTATTACATTTGTTAATTAATAACAAAACCCATTTTTTTTAATTAACCGTTACTTTCACAAATCGAATAAAAATTAATTAAGGGTTAATTTGAATTGAAAAAATGAACCCGATCATCAGAAAGGTATATAAGATCATCGTGAAGGTATATACTTGATACAACCTTTTTTTTTTTTTTTTTTTTTTTTTTTTCTTCGTTTGATGAATCAGGGACGAAAAGAGCGTTTTTTCTTTTGTGTATGTGTGTGTGTGTGTTTTTTTTTGAGGGTGAAGGTGGAGTAAAAAGAGTATGAAGAAAGATCTATGAGTCAGTGGTGACACAAACATATACAACCGACATACTGTTCATTCGTTTGCTACACTTAAATTTCCCAGCCAATCATACAATGGCAAGTGTAAAAAATTACACTAATGACATAGAACTAACCAATAGAATGTGAGATTAAGATACTAATGACCATGTAAACCCCTTCCTTTGCCCCACCCACAAAACGCTCCTTAGTATATATATATATAATATAATATATAATATATAATGTGATACTATTGATGGTATGAGCAAGAACAACTTGAAGTCGTCAAGACACTCGCGATTGACATCTTACACGTCGAGATTATGTGTTGTCATATAGTTACCTGGATTCAATGAAAGTTAAAAGTTAAAATATTTCTTAGAAGAACAACCGGCAAGATATAGAAAAACTGCTTGTGACAAACTTATGCCACATAGGTCAACGAGGGAAAATCTTCAAAGCTTATATAGCATAGCGCATTTTTATTTTATTTTTTTATTATTTTTTTTGAACGGCTGAACATATATAACAATAAAAAAAAATATAAGCAATTTAAAACTACAACAAGATTTACATATGTATAACGCATATGTAATGTATGTCTTAAAGTTAATACTATGCTTTCAGATTCACGTAAGAGGCCATAAATTTATTATATGAGCTCTCTTAAGTTTTGCATCAAATACTTCAAACTATACTTTTCTTCTATAAGTTTAAAAATAATATTTCACAGGAAGATCTATACAAGAAAAAGTTTTAATGATGAATTGTTGTCTGAGTAGCAAAATACTTTCAGGTTACAAATATCTTAATCGTAAGAAGCTTAATGTAGTCGCTTTTATTCAAATCTTTATGATATCAAACCAAGTTTATATGTTTAAAGACTCTCATTTCGACTAACAGTTTCATATAAGAAAAGATGTATCATTCTATTGTGAAGTCTTGATCATACGAGCATGGACGGAGCCAGATATTTTTCCTCAAAGGAGCACATTTTGATAATTTTTAGAAATTACATTACAAAATTGTTATTAAGGGAGGCAAATTACAAAAAAAATCCATATGTTTTAAAAAAATTACACTGCAATTTTTTTGCTAGGGGGCACGTGACCCCCGGGAGTCCGGGACCCTCCCTATCTCCGCCCATGCATACTAGTTTACATTACAAAGAGTATATAGAAAACTGAGGTTATTTTGTTATTCCGCATCATTCTATTGCGAAGTCTTATACTTAGTTGTCTTGTCCGATGTAAGATTGGTGTGTTATATTGATGAAAGAAATGTCATTTTTCAAGCACATGCACAAAATTCTTTATCGGTCAACTTAAACATGAAAGTATTCTAATCTGCATATGGAAACCACAAACGAGTAAGGATCAAACGAGAAGTAAAATTAAAATGAGAAGGATGAGAAGAAACTACAGCCGCACATTTCAGATGCACATAAAAAAATAGATGCATCTCCCCCTAAACTTCTCCTCCTTATTTGAAATGTGTGGCTCAAATTTCTTCTCATTCTTCTTATTTCAATCTCTCTTCTCACTAGATCTCTTCCCAACCACGAACATCTATCATGTTACTCCGTATCTCTTTGAGTTCAGCGTGAGCAATGTTGTTAGTGATACTTCTTAGCTTCATGATATGGTTCAATTTTATTTTGCTTGATAGTTTACGCATTTAGTTGGCTTTTGTTTATGTTAATCTCCCAATCGAGGTTAAAAGTCGTCACCCAACCTAGTTAAAATCTAAAGTAACCATATATTATTGAGCTTATGCGTAGTTTTTTAGTTACTTTTCTACCATCTGTTATGAAGTCGATATTAACTTTTTACCTTTGATATTTATACAATAATTGAGGTAGGTAAAGTTTATTTTATTGTTTGAGTTTACCGAACGTTACATGAGACTAACAAAGGGTCATTCATTGAAGGTGAATCAACGTCTCTCGGGTTGTTCCTTTTTGAAGATCCTCTTCTTCTTATTAAACCATTAACGAGAAAATGTTGCAACAGATACTTCTCATACTTTACAAACTTCAAAATTAAATAATTGACAAGCTAACATATGTTTCACAAGAAACATGAACCTGACAGATGGAAATAAGTTTTGTTATATCCCACATTGGTAAATGAGAGAAAATCTTTTAAGTTTATATACCATGGTGCATATGAATTGTGTGTCTTAGAGTTAAATGCTATGCTTTCAACCTCATATTCAATGCCGTCATATTATTCGGTGTAGTATATGAGTTTGGAAAAATTGTATAGGCGTGAAGGTTTTGTAACCGAGACTTTCTAATTTTACTTTTCTTTTACAAGGATTAAAAATAATTATCCATGATCTTTCAAATGCTATGCTTTCAACCTCATATTCAATGCCGTCATATTATTCGGTGTAGTATATGAGTTTGGAAAAATTGTATAGGCTTGAAGCTTTTTATCTGAGTTTGGAAAAATTGTATAGTCTTGAAGCTTTTGTAACCGAGACTTTCAAATTTTACTTTTCTTTTACAAGGGTTAAGAATAATTATCCATGATCTTTTATGTCACCATTTTAATTGTTTTACGGATTTCAGGATTTCAGAATTATTGGTCATAACTTTACACAGATCATGTTTATATTTTGTTCCAGCCTTAAGGTCATCTGCAATTAATAAGAGGAAAAAATAAAATATATGTACTTGTTTAAGACGAGCAATATAAACGTTGTTCAAGGCAATATTTGAATCTAATAGAGTTGTGTTCGTGGTGATCATAATAATCCACTTATTTTAGGTTCTATATGACAACTTTATGCTTTGAGCAGTTTTACTAATTCATAGATTATCATGAGTCATGAGTCGATTTAACTTTAATAACTTTGAAATTGAACCTTTAATAACTAAGCTAATATATGTCAGACGTGAAGCTAAAGAGAATGGGAATTAGGCATTTGAAACAAAAGCTTAAAAATGGATTTTTTTTCTTTTCTTTCCTTTTTCTTTTTCTTGGTTTTATCACACATAGGTGAGTGAGCAAACATTGGTGGAGTTTATAACTAAGACTATTGACATAATAAGCCGCTTTACATTCTTTATCACATCTTGCTTTTTTAAGAGATGTTAAATGATGAATGATACTTACACTATAGTCATAAGTCACTTTAGCTTAGTTATCGTATCTCTTTTTTGTAACAACGACTTCAAGCTTTACTTCTTTTATAAAGCATTAATTTTCTTTAAGACTAATAAATTAATAATCCAAGTTGAGTATTTACTCTGGTATGGTTGATTTTTACAGTCGAGCGGGATTAATGGAAAAAGCTTTGGTTATAGCATATAACATGCCATTTCCTACTCGAGCAACAATATGGCGTTCACTTTTGGCTGCTTGTCTAAAAATTTAGAAATCGGGACATTTTCATATGGAAAACTTATGGCACTAAAGGCATAAGATGAAGCTGGTTATGGCAATCAAGTGCATACGCAACATCTTGTAACTGGAAAGACATATCAAAAGTTAGGAAATTAATGAATAAGAGGAACGTCAATAAAGAAGCCGCTTACAGTCGAATAACTATCTAGAACAAAACATATTCATATGTTGTAGGGATACTACACACCCTTTAATAACTTCAAAGGCAAACCTTTACTGAGTTAATATATGTTCAACATGAAGCTAATGTGAATGATCTGAAGAATTCGAACCAAAACCTTGAAGATGGAAATGAGTTTTGGTTTTGTCCCACATAGGTAAATGAGTATAATCTTCCAAGCTTATATACCATAGAGTATATGGATTGCATGTCATTGAGTTAATACTATGCTTTCGAACTTAGTGTTACTTGGCTCTTAACACCATGATTAATAGCCATGTTGTGATGAGTTCGGAAAAATTATATGAACTCAAAGGTTTTGTAACTGAGACTTCAAGTTTTACTTGGCTCTTAACACCATGATTGATAGCCATGTTGTGATGAGTTCGGAAAAATTATATGAACTCAAAGGTTTTGTAACTGAGACTTCAAGTTTTACTATCTTGAAAAGATTAAGAATAACAATCCACAATGACCGAAACATAAAAAAGAACCCTCACTTCGAAGTGGAGAGTATTTCATATATCGAAAAGACATTTTAATTACAAACCTCTAACATCTATCGAAAGATCTACTGCAAGTTTGCAAAATTGATAAATTCCAAGATAACTCAACTTATATTTATACCATACGTTTACATGAAAATAATGACAATTTATGTAACAACGAGAGATTCACCAAATGTTTAACATGCATATTGCTAGAAATAACAAAAACCAGTTATTCATTCAATATGAAGATCTCTACAGGAAAAGGTCATAAAATTGAACACCGGTGATCAATTGTTGTCCGAGTCATAAAATAGGACCACATGAAAACGTGCATTCAATATGAAAGCGATCATGTTTGAAATTCTTATGGGTGTTTGGGAATCCTTACTAGAATAACTTATTTGTTTATTTCGGATTTTGTGTCACCTGCGCACTTGCCACTTCTATGTAAGGTACACGATATATATTTTTCATGTTGAGCATATGCCACCATCCCTTAGACAGATGCGTCTTCTAAATCATAGACATACAATACTATGTTTTTCTTTAACGAGCGTTGTTCCACCGTAGGGAAGGCAGTCCGAGCTCGATCCTTGATTTTTAGCAAGACCGGTTGTCCCGTAAGTCCGCTTAGAAGTGACCGCTTTGCGCCTTCTTTTCCTGTGAGGTCTGCTTACGATCGCCGATTTCCATGCTTCGTCATTCTTAGTTCTTAGTGTTGGATCCCACGGATGGTGCCACTTGTTGATACAAAAGTAGGACGCCCTAGTTGGGGCTCCGGTTCTCGTATCAATTGGTTGTTTGCTTGAGACATGCGCACTAAAAAGCAGAAACACCGCTAGGCTTATCAGGGGATTGTCTCCACGATAATCCTCCGCGTGAGTAAGTAATCGGTTTAGGTTAAGTTGAGAGTTAGGGTTTTTAGATCGTACTTTAATGAGAGCCGAGATACCCTTTATATACACACGGAATCCTTGTTGGTTTCGTGTTCCTCAAGCGTAGGTGTATCCCGCCTAAGTCGGTTTGTGAATGATTATCTCCAAAGTTAGGAGATATCCGATATCCTATTCCATAAATAAGTTTGGGTTTGGGCCTTCGTGAGCCCAAACACTTATTAGCTTAGCCCAGTTCGTGCTGGGCTTACTAAGAGTAATCGTAGTCTATACATCATTAAAGGGCGTAATTTTTGGGATGTTCCTCGAAAGGCGGACATGAGTTGGGGGTGGAGGAAAATACTCCAAATACGTAATCTTGTTAGGCTTTACTTATGGTTTCGGTTGGGTAATGGTCAAATGTCATATGTTTGGTTGATAATTGGGGTATTCAAAATTTCCCTATTAACAGGTTATTGACTGTACGGGACATCACAAGGGAAGGGTTTCGTATGAATGCTTGTGTGGCTGATATGTTGTCTAATGGTACTTGGTTATGGCCCGATTCATGGTTCACCAAAGCCACTGAGTTACTTCAAGTCCTCCCTCATACTCTTGTTGAAAACCAAATGGATGAACTTTTATAGAGAGATCAAAATGGCTTGTTTGTGGAGATGAGGTTTTGTGGTATCGTATAGTTTGGTTTTCCCATTGTGTTCCTCGCCATGCCTTCCATTTATGGCTCATCATGCGTAGAAGTCTCAAGTCCCAAGATAAAATGAGGCAATGGGATGTTGGTTATTCAACCGACGTGCTTCAGTGTTCATTATGTGGTACACAACCGGACTCACATAACCTGTAACACCCCAACCCGATAAGGGTAGAAGTATTACTAAATGGTGTCATATCAAAGCATACATAATGAACATAACAAAGCAGCGGAAGTCTTAAATAAATAACCAAAGGAAGAAATCAGCCAACACGGCTCAAACGTTACATACGCTCATCGAAAATCAAAGGAATAATCCAAGACATAAATAAGCATAATCCGAGTCTAAATAATGTCAACATAATCAAACGAAACTAAGATGACTAAAGCCATAAGTCCGCATATCCGCTCATCACTCAAACCCATAGCTAAGATCCCACTTCTAGCTTAATTACTCCGGATGGAAAGAAAGCGCTACCGAGCTTAAAAGCCCAATGAGCGTATATATATAATGTACGAACAAATCGAAGAGTAAGTAACGAAGGTAACATAATCATAAGGTGCAAAAGGGGAATATCATAAGGCATAACTAAGGATAACGAATAGAAAGAGAAATGAAAGGTCACCATCAACCACGAGCCCATATCATATCATACACATATCATATCATATCATAACAGGTTGTATTCGAGGGTGACCTCGAATACCATATATAGGAGGAGACCTCAAGTAACAATGGAGTGATCAACTCCTCGAAATGTGAAGACGCGGATTGCACCCGACATCATTCACCATATATATCTCCAAACAGATCAAATCCTCGAAACATATCATATCTAGGATGCATCCATACGCCCCCAGTGGCGAATCATATACATATAGTGAGCTCATAATCATATCATATCATAATAGGGACGGTGTGTATCATCACTCGTACACACCGAGTCATGCCATTGGTGCATCAATGACACGGTCATGTTACCTTCATGACTAGCAAAACATATTTGGCTCCTGTATCGATCAAGGGTCAAAACATATTCATATCATAAGGGTTCATATCAAAGTTCATATCAAAGTTTCATATCAAAGTTTCATATCAAAGTTTCATATCGGAGTCTCATATCAAAGGTTCATATAAGTTTCATATCAAAGGGAGCATAGCCTAGTCATAGGGAAGCCCTAATCATGAGGCTTAGAGTAAAGCGTAACAATTCAAGCTAATATCGAAGGATGTATAAGAATTACGAGAAACCTTAAGAGGTAAGGTCAGAATATCTGTACCTTATTCGGAGCAAATCACAATGAAAGTAAAATCAAGAAGTGAGATCAATCCCGTCGCCCGGAACCTATATGAATTAAATAACGTTCTATAAGAATCAGATCACTCGTTTAAGACGGCTTTCCATTTTTAGCAGGTTTCCGCTTTTAGAAATCTTTCTATTTTAGGTAACTTTCTATTTTAGGCAGGTTTCCATATTTAGTAACTTTCCATAATTAGAAGGTTTCCATATTTAGTAACTTTCCATAATTAGCAGGTTTCCATATTTAGTAACTTTCCATAATTAGCAGGTTTTCATATTTAGTAACTTTCCATAATTAGCAGGTTTCCATATTTAGTAAGTTTAGTTACTTATCTAAAGTTAAATAATGAAAATGAGTGTTATTATGATTTAAGGATCATTTATGACAAGTTGCAAAAGTTTAGGGTTTAAAATGCCAATAATGCAAAGTATAGGGTTAAAAGTGTAAATATAGCAAGTTTACTCATTTTACTCATTAAATCCATTTAGTTACTATATTAACAAGTTAATCCATCAAGTTTCATAATTTACAAAACAACCCCCTTAATTTTATTAAATCGACATAAAAACATTATAAACCCTAGGTTTTATGTTATGGTTATCGTATCCGTTCTAAACCATTTTAGCTTGATTATTATAAGATTACATGACTCCTTATGTGATATCATTTTTGAGTCGAGACATCCCTCCCCCAACTCAGATTATACGCCCCACACAAAGACCAAAACAAGTTCGTAAATCATTCGTTATCGATTCCATTTATCACATACGTATAAGCATAGTTTCGTAGGCTCATTAAATCCATTTAAAATCCATACATATGTCGACATATAGAGAGATCAAAATTCAGTTTCGAATGAATATAATCATGTCATATATCATTTGAATCATATACGTTAAGAGTCATGTTTTTATGTAATCGATTCCTTCATTTTAGGTGACAACATATTCATCATTTTACGTGTTTCATTTTGATATTACAAGCCCTAGAAAACATTATATGCCACGAATTGAATAAGAAACAAGGAGGAAGACGTGAGATGATGATACGTTACCCTAGTAGCGTGTACGTGACAAGGAAACAAGAATCAAACCACCACGATCAAAACCAAGCCTCCCTTGGCTCTATTAAACCCACGACCACAAAAACAACCCCACGTACAAGCTTTCTTTTGAACCAAACACGATCACCACGTCCACCAATCGATCACACACGATCACGAGCCTCCTAGGAACCTTTGTTTGTTTGATTTTCGGATGATAATGGAGAAAATATTAAGGATGCCGCCACTTTAGATTGAAGGAGAGAGAATTAGGGTTTTCTTTGAGTTTTTGAAATGAAAGGATAGGTTTAAATGGGATTTAATAAAATTGATTTGGTGATTAAAGGGGGAGCCTAATTAGGCCGCCATCGAGGGGAGACCAAATCTTAGACTTTCCAATCTTATCACTTCATCATGTATGTAGTCTCCTTTGTAGTCCAAGTGAATTGTGCACATATTGACATGTTTATTTGTTACTTAGAGTTTAATTATTTATGTTCTTTTAATTTATATCATAAGTTAATTACTTTCATAATGTGTGAATATTATTGATGAGATAATTTGTTAAACGATGTTGACGTGTTTTCCGAGTTTGTAAAATTTTAAGTTTGAGGGCAAAATTGTCATTTCACGCGTTTGAGATTTTAGGGTTTTACATAACCACTTGTTTTTTTAATGTACTTATTCATCACAGGTTTGGTATCTTGTGCGTCATTTGGCTGGTATGCAAAACGTCTCCCCTGTATGGCATGATGTGATCGCATGGATTCAACCCCCACCAACGTAAAGCTAAAAGTGTTATTAGTCGTCTCCTTATTGCTGCTACCTCCTATTTCTTATGGAAAGAGCGAAATAATCGTTTGTTCAAGAATTCTGCTTAGAACCTGACCCGCTTTGCAGCTTCTTTCCTGTGAGGTCTGTTTGCGATCGCTGATTTCCATGCTTCGTCATTCTTAGTTCTTAGTGTTGGGTCCCACGGATGGCGCCACTTGTTGATACAAAAGTTGGACGTTCCTAGTTGGGGCTCCGGTTCTCGTATCAATTGGTTGTTTGCTGCTTGAGACCTGCGCACTAATAAACAGAAAACACCGTTAGGCTTATCGTGGGATTGTCTCCCACGATTATCCTCCAGCGTGAGAGTAAGTAATCGGTTTTAGGGTTAAGTTGAGAGTTACGGTTTTTAGATCGTACCTTTAATGAGAGCTGAGATACCCTTTATATACACACGGAATCCTTGTTGGTTTCGTGTTCCTCAAGCGTAGGTGTATCCCCCCTAAGTTGGTTTGTGAATGATTATCTCCAAAGTTAGGAGATATCCGATATCCTATTCCATAAATAAGTTTGGGTTTGGGCCTTCGTGAGCCCAAACACTTATTAACTTATCCCAGTTTGTGCTGGGCTTACTAAGAGTAATCGTTAGTCGGGTTCGTGACCCGAATGTAGTCTATACATCATTAAAGGGCGTAATTTTTTGGAAGTTCCTCGAAAGGCGGACATGAGTTGGGGGTGGAGGAAAATACTCCAAATACGTAATCTTGTTAGGCTTTACTTATGGTTTCGGTTCGGTAATGGTCAAATGTCATCTGTTTGGTTGATAATTGGGGTATTCAAAATTGCCCTATTAACAGGTTATTGACTGTTAGGGACATCACAAGGGAAGGGTTTCGTATGAATGCTTGTGTGGCTGATATGTTGTCTAATGGTACTTGGTTATGGCCCCGATTCATGGTTCACCAAAGCCACTGAGTTACTTCAAGTCCTCCCTCATACTCTTGTTGAAAACTAAATGGATGAACTTTTATGGAGAGATCAAAATGGCTTGTTTGTGGAGATGAGGTTTTGTGGTATCGTATAGTTTGGTTTTCCCATTGTGTTCCTCGCCATGCCTTCCATTTATGGCTCATCATGCGTAGAAGTCTCAAGTCCCAAGATAAAATGAAGAAATGGGATGTTGGTTATTCAACCGACGTGCTTCGGTGTTCATTATGTGGTACACAACCGGACTCAGATAACCACTTGTTTTTTGAATGTACTTATTCATCACAGGTTTGGTATCTTGTGCGTCATTTGGCTGGTATGCAAAACTTCTCCCTTGTATGGCATGATGTGATCGCATGGATTCAACCCTCACCAACGTAAAGCTAAAAGTGTTATTGGTCGTCTCCTTATTGCTGCTACCTCCTATTTCTTATGGAAAGAGAGAAATAATCGTTTGTTAAAGAATGAAAAGACGAAAGAGGAGGATATTCGAGATGCTATTATCGCTACGGTTCGTCTCAAACTCTTAACATTTCATTTAAAGAATACTGAACAAGTCAATCGGTTACTACGTTTGTTGAAAATGCCAAAGAACTTTCGGCTTTATGGTTCAGATGACCACTCTTAGGTGGTATGTAGACGGATCTTCTTTGCTTGCATTCTGTTAGTGTCGCTTTTATAAAATGGTTTTTGATTCAAATGGCATGTCATTTGTGATCTAGGTTGACATTTAAGCCTCTTTTTTTGTAGTTTTAGATCATAGGCTTTATTTTTGAATGTGGAGCTCTTCCACATTATTTGTACTGAATCGTTTTGTTTTTTTGTAAGTTATACATTTATTGGGGTAAAACCCTTTACAAAAAAAAACTAGGCTACAATCCAAAAGCGTTTGCAACAAGCTTTTTGGGACCATTTGGAAGGATTATACACTGTAAATGTATCCAACATGTGAAACCATGTAATGATATCACAAGGGTCATTTCATATAGAAATGATTTTTGCTAGTCAATCTATGTTCTTGTGGAGAATATTTGTGATAATCGTTTTATAGATTTCAGAATTATTGGTCATAAGTTTACAGAGATCACGTTTATGTGTATCCGTTCCAGCCTTAAGCTTTTCTGCAGTTTACAAGAAAAAAATATATATATATATGTACTTGATTAAGACGAGTGATATTAACATTGTTCAAGGTAATATTTGAATCTAGTAGGGTTATATTCATGGTGATCATAGTAATCCACTTATTTTAGTTTCTATATGACAACTTTATGCTTTAAGCAGTTTTACCAATTCTTAGACAATCATGAGTCGATTTAACTTTAATAACTTCAAAATTGAACCTTTAATAATTAAGCTAATATATGTCTAATGTGAAGCTAACACGAATTGGAACTTAGGCATTTGAACAAAAGCTTAAAGATGAAAATAAGTTTTAGTTTTATCCCACATAGGTAAGTGAGCAAACTTTGATGAAGTTTGTATAACCAAGACCCCTTAGATATCAAATATGATGTGTTAAAAATGTTGAATGGTACTTAGTCATAAGCCACTTCAACGTCTTCATCTTTTTTTTATTTTATTGTTTTAAATTATTATTATTATTATTATTATTATTATTATTATTATTATTATTATTATTATTATTATTATTATTATTATTATTATTATTATTATTATTATCTTTCTAAGATTTCAAATAATCAAATATGATGTGTTAAAATGTTGATATACAAAAAAATATAAAATATTTGACTTGTCCCACCCACCTAGTTAAAATCTAAATTTACAAATAATATTTAACAAGGCTAAAGGTTTAGGCTAGTGACATGCTTGCTTAAGGTCAGTCCCTAATTTACGTAAATATAATTTTTGATTTTTTTTCTATGGGTTTACTTTTAACGAGCCAATATTGGGTAGATCATAGCAGCTCGTTTACACCTCTAAGTAAATATAACTAAAAATCAATATAATTAAAAGAATAGATATGGAATCACTGGATCAATAGACATTTTTGTTAATGTTTTAGACGTACTCGAGAAATAGAGCTAGAGTGGTTTCATCATCATTTTCTCATGTAAAACAGATTTATTTCATTTATTCTATTCTTCGGGTATCGAAAACCTTTACCCTAAAAAAGTACTTGAGAAGATGAATAAGAAAAAACAATGAAGAAGAAAATTTTTGATACTATCCCACATCGATGGGGTTGAGGAATGACAAAGGAGCGGAGTATTATCAAACGAGCAATAGGTCATTAAATAGGGTTCAGTTTTGTAGTTACTTTTCTTGCAATACATTATGATATATTATGACGTTGATGTTAACTTTACCTTGAAGATTATTAATGATTGTTTTTTATTGTTCATGTATTTCTCAAATCAAAGTTTATCAACCCAAATCAATTCTATTGTGTTGCCATCTCCCACTAAATCCATAAAATCTTATATGAATTTTCACACAATCCCTTATTGAGTGGCAACATTGTGTGTACAAAATCTCAAAGTCACTATCAAATCTCGAGTTTAGAGTAATATAGGATTGTTTATGTTGAAAAGACTTCCATTTAAATTAATCTTCTAATATCAAAAGATAACACAATCTTTTGAAAAGTCTCGTACCAGTTTACATTACATTGAAGAATATAGAAAATTATGGTCTACATAATAACAACTCACTGACTCAATGAGTGATGCACGCTAAATACCCTTGCAAACTCTCCTACATCGAGTCATCAAAAAGTTGTCAGTGTCATCAAAATTAAGTTATCGTTATGAGGGACAACCAAAAGATCATCAACCATGGAAGAAGAACCAATAACTCCGGGTTGTTCCTTATGAAAATCATCTTCCTCTTCTTCATTCTCTTCATCAAAATATGTGTTTGTACAACCCGTTAATCTTTATCAACCAAATTTTTATACGGAGTAAAGTTTGACTAGTTTACTTATTGTTAAGCACGATGTTTTGTTGTAGATGATACGAGCATGATCCTATTAGATTAGTGAAATAGATACTATTTTTTTTCATGAAACCGATTTGAATCTTTTGTCCCCACATAGAAAAATGAGAGAATGACTTCTAAGCATATATACCATGGTAAATATGGATTGTATGTCTTGAAGTTAATACAATAATGCTTTCAAGGTCATGTCTACCTTCTCATTAAATATAGCAAATGGGTGTTGGATATGAGTTTGGAAAAATTGTATAAGCTAAAAAGTTTTTGTAAAAGAGATTGAAGCTTTACTTAAAAATAATAATAATAATAATAATAATAATAATAATAATAATAATAATAATAATAATAATAATAATAATAATAATAATAATAATAATAATAAATAAAATAAATAAAAATAAAGCCATGGTCCTCACTTATAAGTGGAAAGCGCATATATTTTGTCAAAATAAGAGGTTGCCTCCGAAATGTTTAGCCTAGAACAAAATTTGTAGTTTACTCAACTTGTTTACACGATATGTACAACATTGTACAGTAATAATTAGAGATTCACCATGTGTTCAACATGCATGGTGCCAGAAATACAAAACGAGTTACTCATACAATGGGAAGATATGTACAAGAAAGTTATAAAAATTTACACTAGGGATTAATCGTGTGTCTATGTCATAAAATACAGCATTGAGTTTAACATTATTTATGTCTCTCTAGTACAGAGATGCAAGAAGCGATGATGTTGTCTCGATTATTCAAATCTTTATGATATTTAAGCAAGTTTATATTTAAGGAATCCCATTTCGATTAACGGTATAACCAGAGAAATATCATTTTATAGCGAAGTCTTATACCAGTTAATATTACAAAAATAGTAGAAAATTGAGGTATAAATATTTGTAACAACTTGACACACCAAATTATTTTATGTTAAACATCCTTGCAAACTCTATTATCGTAGTATTATAAAACATGATATAATTGAAAAGAAAAAAAAGGTAAATCAGAATTACAGAATGAAGAAACATTGTAGAAAATGTTTTAGAAGCAAGGAAGATTAAAATGAAAGAAAAATGAAAGAAGAAAAAATTGGAAGCTGGACCGGAGCGGGAAGGTATTTACCTGGACCTGGTCAACGAATAATCAAGAAGGTCAATGGTTTAAGACTTTAAGTTTCTGACCTGCTTGTTTAAGGTCGGTCCAAGTTGCTGCGTCTGTGTCAAAGTTTGTTGTAATATGCTAATTGGGTTAAGAATATAACCGGAATCAACCACTCAACTAGTCGGAATCTACAATAATTGGTAAATTTGAGACATAGTATGAAGTCATCAAGTTGGGATTATGTGTAGGTTTTATAACCTACCTTGTGACGATCTATTATTAAGTTGATATGGTGACTTTTTACCTTTGATACTCATAAGAAGCGCGGTAGATAAAGTATTTAATAAGATTTGTGTATCTTTCGACCACACAAATCAATCCTATCGAAAGTTATGAATTAATATAACCTCAATTAACAAATAATCTGAGATAACAATTAACTGATACTCACTTCAATGTGTTATGTGCAGAAATTGTCAACTACTAGTATTATTTTGTTAAGAGGAACGTCACTTTAATGTGTTATGGTAAGAAAGATCAAAAGTTATGAAATTAATGGATGAGAGGAACATCAACAAGGATGAGGCAATGGGATGTTGGCATCGATGTCGACATAGCAGAATATGCATTTGTATTTGCGATATCCTTTATCAACCAATTTTTTTATCTGGAGTATAGTTGAACTAGTTACTTAATGTTCGGAACGATGTTTTATCGTAGATGATAGAAGTACAGCCTATTTGATTAGTGAATAGATACTAACTATTTTATGATGGAACCATTTGAACCTTTTGTCCCACGTAAGTAAGTGAGAGAATATTTTCTAAGGTTATATACCATAGCTCATTGAGACTAGATATCTTAAAGTTAATAGTATTCTTTGGGGCTTTTGAAGATCACGGGTGTGAAATACACGCGATTTCTTCTTATCCCCAAGAAATTATAAAAACCCTTAAGTTTTTGTACAAAAACTCCAAGCTTTACTTTTCGTTTACAAAGATTTGAGACTTAATAATTTAACATCGATAAAAAAGAATAAAAGGTTAACTTTTATAAACCACTCTTAATAATTTAACATAGAGAAAAAAGAATAAAAGGTTAACTTTTATAAACCACTCTTATTACTCGCTTTAATGAAAGTTACAACATTTCTTAATAAGAAGAACTTGCAATATTTCACGTGCAATTCGCTCAAAATTTAAAATTTTGAAAGCTAGAATTGTTTTCTTTTGGTTGCGTACCTTAAAGTAGTTAAGACAGTTGTGATTGACATCTTACGAATTGGAATTAAGTGGTAGTTTTTCAGTGACTTTTCTTACTATATATTATGAAGTTGATATTAACTTTACCTTTACTATTTATAATAATTGAAGAAGATAAAGTTTGTTTTTGGTTCATGTTTCGTACAGATAAAAGATTATCATATTTGACCACTTAAATGAATTTTATTGCCATTTGTTGCCCAGTTACCCACTAAAACAAAAAACATGATAGAGTATGAATTATCGTATATGATTATATATTATAATTACAACTACAACTACATTACTTAACATTTACATAAAAAGAATACAATAAATGCTCACTGCCACTGTTTATTGTCACTACTAAACACGCACTCAAAGTTTACCAAGTATACATTTCAACTAAATATAAACAGAATATAAAACAATACAAATGTAAGAAGATCTGACGTTATGTAATGACACAACTAAAATTTGAACTTTAAATATACAAAAAAGATTTTATATCACTCATTATTATTTTCAACAAATATTCTACCTGAGTCCCCACGCCACCGAGTTAAAATCTAAAGTACCCATAAAATATTTAATTCACCTTTTAGTTCACTTTGACCCGTTCGATCAGTTGAACCGGTTAAGTAGAAATTTTAAACCGGTTTAAAACATTGGTAAGAAGATTAAGAAGAAACAAAATGTTTAGAAAATTTTAAACCGCGCTTGCAAGATTGTATATTTTTGCAAGTTGCAATTGGCTAGAGTATTTAATAAAGGATTAGAATTATTGTTTACTAACTTTAAAAATTAAACCATTGACGAGCTAACTTCTATTCGGCATGAAACTAAAACTTAAAAGATGGACATGAGTTTTTGTTTTGTCCCACATAGATGAATCAGAAAAAATGTTCCAAGCTTATACACAATAGTGCATATAGAATGTAGATTTGTTCATAATGTTGTTACTAATACAACAGATTGTATGAGTTTGGAAAAATTGTATGTGCTTTTAAGTTTTCGTAAGAGACTTCACGCTTTACTTTTCTTTCTTAAAGACTAAAATCTAAACCCACAATGACATAAAAAATAGCGTCCTCACTTCTAATTGGAGAGTATTTAACCATATGTTGTCATAAATGAAGATTTGCAAAGACAATTTCACGAGAAACTTCGAACATCAATTGAAAGTTCGACTGCACATATGCAAAACTAAGATGTTGCCCTCTAATATGTATAGCCTAGAACAAAATCTATAGTTTACTCAACTTATAGTAAGAGATTCATCAAATATTTAACATGCATATTGTAAGAAATACAAAACGAGTTACTCATTTAATGTTTAAAGACTCACATTTTGACTAACGGTATCCTATAACAAAAGAAATATCATTTTATAGCAGAAGTCTTATTCCAGTTTATATTAGAAAAAGTATAGAAAATTGAAGTCTAAATATCTGTAACAACATTAAACAACCTTGCAAGCACTCATTAACAACTTGACACACACATTAATCTGAACCTTTTGTCCCACATAGGAAAATGAGATAAAATTTTCTAAGGTAATATACCATAGTGCATTGACAGTGAATGTTTTGAAGTTAATAGTATGCTTTTGGGATCTTTGAATAACACACACCTCTATTGACAGGAGTCTGAAAAATTATATGAACTCTTAAGTTTTTGCACAAAGACTCCAAGCTTTACTTTTCTTTTAGAAAGATTGAGACTTAATAATTCTAGCATTCTCACATGGAGAGTATTTAGTCATATGTAGATCAAGATTTGCAAAGACAATTTTATTTGACTACAAACCTCAAATAACAATTAAAAGATCGACCGCAAGTATGCAAATTTAAGTTGTTGCCCTCTAATATGTATAACAAAGAATAAAATTTGAAGTTTACTCTACTTTATTGCGAAGCCTTATACATGTTTCGTTAGAAAGATTATAGAATATTGAGGTCTAAAGATGCATTACAACTTGACTCAATTGTTATACACTAAACACCCTTGCAAACTCTCTATCTAGCCAACTAAACATCCTCAGTATCATCAAAATTCAGCAAAGTTATCATGACCTAGCCAAGGTTCATTATTCGAAAGGGAACCAACGGCTCTCCGGTTGCTCCTTGTCAGAATCCTCGTCCTCTTCTTAATTCTCATCATCTTCCTCTGCTTCATCTTCTGGTCGAGGGTCATGTGGTGATGGAGGAGGTAATGGTGTTTTCATCAGGCTGAATTGAGGAAATATATCGGGCCTTCTACATGGCTTGGGAGTTGGGTCTCTCCCATTCCTGTAACATACAGCAAACTGGTTAACTGTTTTGACTTTGAGAAAGAAAAGAAAGTAAGCCCAACTGCAAAAATCATATTCAGGATCGATTGATTGCGTACACGTGATATTTACTATACTATACGAAACAAAAATCCTCAAAACACAGTTGTTTGCTTATATACATAGTCGTTTACTGATTTAGCATCTATACTAAAAGCGAAAAAATGTATTTTTTATGCATATAATCTTCTTAATTAATTTACTTAAACAAATAATGTAGCATTGGTTATCTTCTCTTAAACAGCGAATACTTACACACAGTTCCTGATGAGGCTTGCCTTCACGCCCTATGCTTAGTGAGATGCGAAAATCAGAAGCAGAAGCATTAACTATTCATATAAAGTTCAAAAACCTGGAAAAAAAGTGTTCAAGGGTCAACCCAACTTGTTACTCATATTGACCCAATACCGTGGAATACATAGGATAAAGTTATGGTGATTGGAAAACACTCAAAACTGTATCCTCACTCCAATAGTCTTAATATAACATCTTAGAAAATTCGTAAGCTGGATTAGGACTGAATTCACATTCGTTATCCAAGGGGCAAATCAAGTATCACAAATTGTGCTAAAAAAGAGTTGGCTAATAAATCAATTGCCAACCATGTATTGCAGACCCAAACAGATTCATTTACTGGCAATACTAATCGCATAAAACATCCTTGGAGGCTGTTAACACAATAAATCATAGAAAACACACAAAGAACACAGCTTTAACTCAAGATTTAGCCATTTTGGATTGAGTCAATTGACCAGCTGGGTATTTTGGCACATCTCATCAGTTAAGAATAAAAACCTTACAACACTTTGACATTTCTCCGGTGTAAGGGACGCCTTGTTCATGCACTACAGTATTATATATTAGCTACCAGATGCCTACTCTTTCTTCCCTAAGCAGGGGCGGAGCCATGATTTAAAGTTAGGGGGTGCCGACTTTTTCTGATAAAGTAGCGATAGATTTTATATGCAAATAAATTACCATGTTACGTAGTTTGTGGTTTTCAATATAAATTCTATATCCTATAGGCCTGCCACAACTGTGATTGTGATTATAGGGCTACAAACAACAACGTGTCTTTGTTCATATAAATTGATTAGATTTTTCTCTTATGTTGTTCATGTTCTAACTTTGAATCTATATAAGAGTAAAAACTCTTATGTAGTAATCAAATACTGCCAAGATCTTCCAATTCATACAAAAACATTTGGTCTTACAAATTACTATTAAATATTTAAGCTAGTTACATTGTTCTAGCTTTATTGAATATGCTCAAAAGAAAAGATGAAGAATGAAGTTAACTGAAGACGTTTGAAACTATTGCCTAAACAATTAGCATTGAAACTTAAGTTGTTGTACTCTTTGCTTGTTTTGAGTTATGTTATTGCATTAGGCATGTGTAATTAAAATGAATATACGTGTGTAAATGAATATACCTAAATTTGAAACTAGTTACTCTTTAGAAATATTTACAAAGCTATAACGGACTACTAGTTTTTAATACTTAAAAGAATAAAACAAACGTGGAAATATTATAGATTGATCTTGAATAATTGATTGTCTCGTTGAAGACCAAAGAAAACGGAACCAAAAATATAACATTTATATATAATAAAGGATTCTTAATAGTATAGTTAAGTAGCACGTGAAAATGGAAGTCTTAGATTTGAGGACATTTTTAATTTGTGGTTGAGTAAAGGAGTAAGGGAGGTCCATTGGCCAAATGCACCGTGATCACGGGTTTTAGCCCTCTTCACCATTAAAGTTAGACAAGTTGGGGAGGCCCAGCACCCACCAGTCCCCCTATCTCCTCCGCCCCTGTCCCTAAGGACCCTAGCAATCATTGACAAAACAAACTATGGCCATTACGGATAGCATAGTATAATATACTTTCAGGGTATGTACAAGCATTGAGTTTAACTATTATTTATGTCTTTCTAGTACAGAGATGCAAGAAGCGATGATGTTGTCTCGATTATTCAAATCTTTATGATATCAAAGCAAGTTTATATTTAAGGAGTCCCATTTCGATTAACGGTATCATATAACAAAAGAAATATCATTTTACAGCAAAGTTTTATACTAATTTATATTACAAAAAACTATAAAAAATAGAGGTATAAAGATACATAACAACTTGACACACCCAATTATTGTACATTAAACACCCTTGCAAACTCTGTCATTTTAGTATAATAAAACATGATAGCTGAAAAGAAAAAGACTTACGACAAATCAGTATTTAATACTGAAACAAAAAACATTTTTGATAATGTTTTAGAAGCAAGAAGATTAAAAAGAAAGAAAAATGAAAGAAGATTAAAATGAAAAATAAAAGACAAAAAGGAACGGAGTGAGAAGGGGTTTATTTTATGTCAATGTTAAGATTTAAGATCATTTGAGGACAAAAGATTATTTACATATCAAGGGATCAATCTCCACCATTCATTTTTATTTGATCTAATGGATGGGATTAATCACAACAATTTAAAAAACCCGCTTTCATCTTTTTTTTTTTTAAATATTAATAACTTTCAAACCGTTAATAGTTAAGCGAAAAAGAAAATATCATTGCGACGAGCATTTAAAATATCATATATGATTTAACACTAATTTGAATACCACATGTGATATTAGTGTTAAATCATATATGATATGTATATCATATGTGATTTATCATATATGATTTAACACTAATATCACATATGATATTACATATCATATGTGATTTAGCATAATATCACATGTGATCTTCAAATTAGTGTTAAATCATATATGATATTTCATGCAAATTCGGTTCAAGAAAAGCGAAAAAAAGACGAAGAACGTGAAAAAAAAAGATTTTTTTCTTTTTGAAAAGTATATCAAAGTCTTGCTATAGAAAGATAATTAAATGCTCGTCGCGATGGTGTAATTGTTTTGCGTAACGATTAACGGTTTAAGAGATATTTAAATTATAAAAATAGGTGAAATAATAAAATCTTTTAATCGAAATTTGATTTTTTAGATGGATGGTGGAGATGAGTCCCTTTGTATGTAAGAAAAGTTTGATATGTAAAATAACTCTTTTCCAATGTTAAAAGATCATAGCATGAAAAGGTCCTATAAAGGTTTAATTAGGTGTTTAGACAATTTTTAAACCGCGCTTGCAAGATTGTATTTTTTTGCAAGTTAGCAATTGGTTTGAGTAGTTACTTAATGTTCGGAATGATTTTTGGTTGTAGATGATAGGAGTATCAACCTATTTGATTAGTGAAATAGATACTTACTATAATATGATAAAGCCATTTGAACCTTTTGTCCCACATAGGTAATGAGAGAAAATTTTCTAAGGTTATATACCATAGTGCATCGAAAGTGTATGTCTTAAAGTTAATAGCATGCTTTGGGCACTTGGTGAAGACGTGTGTATGACTTATACATGCATTTTCACATTGCTGCAAAATATTATATGAACTCTTAAGTTTTTGTACAAAGAATCCAAGTTTTACTTTTTCTTTTACAAAGATTAACACTAATAATTCACGATAACGAAAACAAGAAACCTGGCCTCCTCACTCCTAGAGAGAGAGTATTTAGTCGTATGTTTAGATGAAAATTACAATAAATTATATAACATTATAAATGATTAAACGTTTTGTTGTATACATTAGGTGTATTGCTATAAGAGACAAATAAACCGTAACATGAAAACATAAAAGTGTAGAGAATAATACCGTAAATCTTTTGCATGTATAGACTCAAAGAACACAATTAAGGAAAATGTTGAGGCCTGTGATTCTCACAGTTTCCTTAAAACAGATTCGTCCTCTCCACGGTACTTGAGAATCATGAACGTCTATTTACAGTAATCACAAGACCTTTTGAAGCAAAACAATATAAATAAAAGACACTTATGTGACCCATGCACGTAAAACAATATAAGCGTCACATGATAAATAACATGCTGGATTTTCATTAGGTTCCTTTCTAAATTTGACATACTATCCTGTAAATTTATGTATGTCTCTATATTCATTATTTTACAATACTATCATTTGCAACTCCGTGATTTGCAATAAAAAAGCTACTTATACAATCATGCAACATAGCAAATTCTTTTCCCAAAGTCACAAAGAAGTCCGGTTCGAATTACCCCAAAACATCCGCTTGGTTCAAAGTGGGGAAAGGGAAAGGGAAAAGGAAAGGGAAAGGAATGCAAAGGAATGAGTGAGGTGGGTAATCAATCCCTTACCCCTCAATTTACTCTATAATGGTTCATTCCCATTACGGGTTAATCAATCACTACCCTCCCCAACCAAGCTAAATTGTTTGTGATGTGGGCCCTTTTGAATACCTTACCCATTCCCCACCCCCCTTAACCCCCTAACCAAACACGCCCTAATTCTCACCTATACAAAGGAAATACACACGTAGAATATGACGAAAGGCTCAAATCCACTTAGAGTCTCCCAATTTCTGTATAATCTATTGATACTCATTAGAAATGAAGTTAACAATGCCAGAATACCGTTTCATCAAGTCCGTATCTACTTTTACCAATTAAACAAAGGCTAGAAAATTAAAATGAACCTCCAATATAAACTCTATAGTGTCAGTATTCTCATTAAACTCGTAATATAACCATATTTTCAAAGGTAATCATATATTATCATGTATCCGATGAAATACACCACTCCATATATAACAGTTTAAATTTAAAAACTATTTTCACGGTATTTTATTATTTTAATTGTCCTTGAACACTTGACTCTTATAACAAAGAAAGATCTGTCTTAAGATTGTTGTATATATTAGGTGTATTGCTATAAGAGACAAATAAACTGTAACATGGAAACATAAAAGTGTAGAGAATAATACCGTAAACCTCTTGCATGTATAGACTCAAAGAACACAATTAAGGAAAACGTTGAGGCATGTGATGCTCACAGTTTCCTTAAGACAGATTCATCCTCTCCACGGTGCATGAGAATCATGAACGTCTATCTCCCAGGATACAACAACAACGGATAACCCCATTAGCACAAACGAGTTATCAAGGCGAACCAAAATGTGTCTTCCCTCTATTACTAACGATTATACAAAGAAACAAGATACACGAAAAGAGAGAGGATATGAATACTTTTTCTTGGTGTGGTAGACATATGAGAAAAGCTCTCATTTATAGGGAAAAGAAATGAAAGAAACCGGTCAAATAATTATCACAATAAATCCTACTAATGGCTCATGAACACAAACTTAATTCGATCGTTACAATTGACCAAACATTACTCTTGTTCTTAACTCCCATTAATACACATGATGACCATCAATTGTCATTCAAATATAAAAAATTTGACCATAATTTTTCCAACACGTTTAACCTGCAATAGTATTGGATAAAGTTAGGTTAAGGTTCCAACTAGTTTATTATTGGGTTATGAGGTTATTGGGTTAACATAACATCTTAGAAACGTTAAAAGTGATGATAAATATTATGATAATCTAGAGGTCGAAGGAAGAAATATACATTCTGATTAAAAATCGTGCAAAGTCAACCATGTTTCATTCAAAAATCCATGTAATTAAAAAAGTAAATATAGAATTAATAGACATTTTGCTTATGTTTTAGAAGTAATCAAAAAGATTAATTAATATGAAAGATAAATTTAAAGAGGAAAATGTCTTTGACCAAACCAGGTCAACGAATAATCAAGAAGGTCCATGGTCTAATAATATGGGCCATTTGGTCTGCTCGACTTTCACGTTTTGCTTTTCACTTTTATTTTGACAGCAAACCTATTGTGGGTTTTGCTAATATGCATCTAGGGCATAAGGTGCAATTAATGAACATAATTTTCTTTTGAAATACATTCAATGAACATTAATTAAACTCTAAAATTACCTTGTTTAAATGAAAATTTGATATTAATTAACTTAAATATTCCATATACAAAAGCTAACCATGTACCCAACGGATGATATTAGCAAAACCTATTGTAGCAAAAAAAAAAAAAAAAAAAAAAAAAAAAAACCCTCAACGTTATAAACTCTACTTGTAAGATTAATCCGTGTTAGAAAAGTGACTTAACCTTTAAAGGGTTGTTTGGTAAATTTAGTAATTCGTGTGACTTGCCGTACAATTTTGTATTTGATATTCTTGAATTTGGTTTTTTAATTTGTTTGGTAATTTGAATAAAGTTTCCGCTTTATTTGTGAATTCATTTGTTTGTTTCGTTTTTGATATATCAACTACTGGTATCACAGCTAGGTTCGTTTAACTTCCAAGAAAAAGAAGAAAAAAAAAAAAGATTCGTTTGGTTTAACTTAGTTTGTAGTAGTTGGATCTCAAGTCAATCGTTGCATGTTACACCAGTTTTTGGAATTGGTATATCGTTTGAGTGGGCTTTATAATAGAATATTTGGAATGTCTCGGAATTGCTCCTTATCTAGGAGATTTTGTTTGGATTTTGTGTGAGATGTTGTTTTCGAAGGTTTTTTTTATTTGGATTTGTTTTTATTTTGGTTTTGGTATTATTATTGGACCGTAAATTTTATTATATGAGTTGGGTCATTAAAATTAGGGTTAATGACGTATAACTTATTGTCTTTTCCTTTTGTCCATTATTGAATCTGACCAAAAAAATACTGTAATACCCATCCAACTTTCAAATTTTGTTTCATTATCGGATCGTCTTTCTCGTTTGTTCAAATCTGTATCTGAACTTTAAAAAATACTGTAATACCCATCCAACTTTCAATTTTTTTCATCATCAAATTATTTTCAAATTTTCATTATCATACGCAAATTTTTTTCATTATCATTTTGTTTTATTTTCTTTGTGTATGTCGTTTTGGTCCATCTTAACTTCTTTCTAAAGAATGAATCCATCCCTAGCCTACAGTACACATATTGGGTTTTGTGGATCTCATCAGCAAAAGAACCGAATTGGATCCACGGGAGGGCCGACAAACAACATTCTCGTATCATCACCATACCCTTTTGATTTGCTATACTTGAGGAGAGATTAATGATCCGAGATGTAGTTGGGTTCCAATAACAAAGCAACATTCGCATACTTTTGGTCATTTTACCTCGTTAACAATAACAAAGCTAACGAACATGAAGCATGGGCTTATGAAATTAATTACTTTACCTCTATGATGACAATTTTAACCTGCCAGGGTATGTAGCCTAGTGGCAAAACTCTTGTAAATATCATCGTGATATCATCATGACAAATATGAGAGAAGTGTAGTTATATTTCTGCTAGGTGCAAACAACCCATGTCTGATAATGAAACAAAATTTGGGTTCGTATCTCACAATTAAACAAAATTTGAAAGTTGGATGGGTACTGTGGTATTTTTTTGGGTTCGTATCTGATAATGGCACAAATGAGAAAGTACGTTGCTGTTACATGCCATTAACCCTTAGAATTATTATTTGTATCATATTTGAGGCGTTTGAATTGTTGGAGCCCGTTCGTCAAGTTATTTATTAACTAGAATTTGGTTGATATCTGGATAATAAGTTTGAAGTTGGACCGTAATTCTTATTACATAAGTGGGTCATTAAAATTTGAATTTTGGTATTGGGAATTTTAAGATCGATTTGGTTTTTGGAGACTTAATTATTATTAGGTCGTATGAATTTGTTCGATCATTGGAATTTCTTAGGTTGAAAATTTAGATATTTTTTCGTCAGGCTTTTGAAGTTGTGTTTGATCAGTCCCAGATAGATCTCACGAGCCTTTAGAAAACAGATAGTAAACCTGTGTAATCACAAGCAAACTATAGAGAACCTCTAATAAACTTATGTCCACGCGGATTATGAACACAAGAGTTAAAGAAGACAATAGAACTAAACTCTTGATCCTCTATGGATCTATATTAAATTACTAAGAATGTGTTTTCCAAAGTATATATAAACCCTAGCCGCAGGTTTCTTTTATACTAATAAGAAATCCTAATTCTGCAGCTTACAAAACACGTAAACGATATGCATTATCTCTTCCTAAAATAACTCATGCATATCCTAACTAATTACTAATAATACGGATACTACTATCCGTAGAAACAAATCTATAAGTAGCAACTGCACTAACAGCAGAAACTACACTATCAGCAGTAATAAACTAAACTATCAGCAGGAACCTTATCAGCAGGAACCATACTGTTACAATAATTCCTAATTGCATACCACACCCTTTGCATCTCTTTTACACTTCAAAATCCATTTTGTTCCAATTGCATACTTCCCAGTAGGCAGTTGCAAAAGTTCCCATACATTCTAATTCAGAAACTAGTGCATTTCTTCTTGTATAGCAGCTACCCAATCTGCATATGCTAAAGCCTATGCAACACTGGTAGGTTCAACTTGAGAGAGGAAACAAGCAAATAGACAATGTTGATAGTCTATGTGATTGTTCCTATGTTGATCCTGAATGTAACTGAGAAATGCAGTTTCTCCAAACTTTGTCTTCTTCACCTTAATTCTAATCTGAACAGATGAAGTAGGGTCACCAATAATCAGATATTGTGGATGAACAGTGTTAACCCTTTTTGTAACATTAGGACTAACATCAAATGAGGTGGACCAGTTATTAAGAGTTGGGCCAAAGTCATCATCATATGAAGAAGAATCAAATATGTCAATTCTTGACAAATGATGAATGTCGTCCAATTCAGAGCTTGAATAGTAGGAATTGGCCAGATCAGATGGACTTGGAAATCTAGCAGGAGAATCATCTAAACTCAGGGTATCCACTGATGGAGTATGTGAGGGAACTGCAAGAATACTATCACTAACAGGAGGAACAGGAACACTATCAGCAGAACAATTCCAGCAGCAACTGACCCATTACTAGGAGAACCATCTTTATCAGCAGCATTCAGTCTAGCAGAATCAGTAACATTACCAGCAGGAATAGATGCATTATTAGTAGCTTCCAAGTTCCTGCGGGCTTCAATAGTTTCCTGCCTTAAGAGTTCCTCAGTGACTTTGGAGAATTCATAACCATACTTTTCAGCATCAACCTTAGTTGCATGCTCTTGGCGTTGAAGCTTCACAAGTTCTTCTGCATACCCTAAATCACTGTGTTTTTCACCAGAAGAATCTTTGTCCCCAGTACCTGAAAAGTGGTTAGTAGGAAAAGAAGGAACAACAATAAGTTGTTCATCACAATCTGAATCTGAATCATCATCTGAGGAATCTGCAATATTAGTTGGTGAAACATGTGGACCTGCAGAATGATTAGATTTGAAATGATTATAACCTAAGTGATCGGTTAAATAGTCGAGATCAGTACCATTCGACCGACTCCACAGAACATTAGGCTTATCCTTGAAATCTTAGATTCGGTGTTTCTTCTATCCTCTTGGCGGATATATTGTATACCACTGTAGGCCTTACTATAAGCGGTATCCAACTACAAAACCTCATCAACTTTCCTTCAAAATTTCCCAAATGATCCTTTGGTGTTTAAGATAGTCACATGACAACCAAAACGCTTAAAGTAACTAATGGTAGGAATCTTCCCGTCGAAGTTCATAAGGTGTCTTATTGTGAGGAAGAGTTATCAAAACCACATTCAAAACATAACAGTGGTGTTGCTTGGTCCAAAACATGGTAGGTAACTTAGAATCGTAAGCATAGATCTTCTTTGCTTCAATTAGGGTTCTATTTTTCTTTCAAAGAACTCCATTTTGTTGTGGAGTCATGGCATTCTTGTAATCCTTTTATCCCTTAGATCCACAAAGTTCAATTAATTTGGCATTTTGAACTCTGTCCCATTGTCACACCTTATGGCTTTAACCTTTTTATTCAGCTGGTTCTCAACCAGGGCAATAAAGTTTTGAAGAACCAAAAATGTTTCATCTTTAGTCCCCAAAAAGAATACCCAGCAAAACCTGTTGTAGTCATCAATAACCATCAGACAATAATACTTGTGATCAATGCTTATGATAGATGTGGGATCAAAGAGGTCCATGTGAAGAAGCTGCAAAGGTTTTGAAATTGTGCTAACAACAGTAATGGATTTGTAAGAAGCCTTGTGCTGTTTTCCCTTGTTGCAAGCCACATAATTATGCTCATTAGTGAAGACTTTGGAGGGAAGACCATGAACTAAACCGTGTTTTACCAGCTTGTTGATAGTTTTGAAATTTACATGAGCCATCCTTCTATGCCATTTGTTAGATTCATCCAAGGATGCTTTAGCCACCAGACAAGCCAACTCTCCTTCAGGCTGGACATCATTAAGATTGAATGTATATAGATTATGTTTCCTTGGTACCTTCGGGATTACTTGATCGTCATCGGTGTCGAAAGTCTTTAGAAAGCATAAGACATTGATGTCGTTGAATAGAACACTATTCTTTATGTCACAGATTTGAGACACAGAAAATAGATTGAAGTTTCTAAGCTCTTCCACATAATACACATTTTCAAAGTCCAGCTTGGAGGTCCTAATGGTTCCTTTCCCTGTGATCCTGCCATCTCCTCCTCCAAAAGTAACAGTCCCTTCATGAATAGGGACAAAATCATCCAATCTTTCACTGTTCCCTGTTATACTCCTAGAACACCCACTATCAACAATACCTAAATCTTTATTGGTATGAGGATCATCCTACAAGTTAGAAAAATATACAACAACATTAGTATTCATGGAGACCCAAGTCATGACTGACTTGGGCCTTCCTTGTGGACCATAGATGAATAACCTGTAGATTGATGAGATCCACTATTGTTCTTGGAATCCTTCCCTAAATATGGTTTGAATTTTCTCCAAGAGCAACCTGCTGAGGGCATAACAGTAGTATCCCACCTATTTCCCCCTTTAAAGAATGGTTCATTATTAACAAGCCGATATCCATTCTGAATATAAGTACTGGTAGGTCTGAATAAAGGCCTAGAAACATTTCTTCTCCAACATGATGAAAATGGTCTATCGGCAGAAACTGGTTAACAGCAGCAACTGGATTACCAGTAGAAACTGTTCTACCAGTAGCAACTAGTCTACCGGTGGATATTCTACCGGCGAGGCGGTCTACCAGCGAGATTGGTTACGCGGTCCTCACATGTGTCCCAGTAGGAACAAATGGAGGAATATTGGTTACATCATTCCATATTGGTCTTGCTGTTGTTGATTAGTACAAGCATCCATTTGTTTTTCATAAAAATCACAATCTTTAATAAGATGAAATGTACTACCACAAACAAAACATGATTTCTTCATAAAATGCTTGTTCATAACATGAGAAGTTTTACCACAAACAAACTTATTCAAATCACATCCAAAATCAGAACTGTTTTTAACAGAATCAATAGAACAAAAAATGTTTTTAAAATAAACTGTCTTTGAAGAACTTTCATCAACAACAAATCTTGGACCAGGGGCAACAGGCTTGGGTGAGGCAAACTTGGGAGAGGCAGACTTGGTCCTTGAATCACAGCTGGCAAAGTCTTGGGGTCTCAGAAGTCCTATCACTGGAAGAACAAGAGACAAAATCATTAGTTTCACTGCCAGTGTCAGATAAGTCAATAGACTTTTGGCCATAGGTCATATGTGATTCATCCAAGTCTGTGTCTGGGAGGGTGGTCTAACAATACCATTAATTGAGGAAGGAACATAATGCATTTCACCTTGTTTTATAAATTTAACAGGTTTTCTATATTTTTCTTCCTCATCATCAGTGATAGGGTCAAAACACTATAATCATTAGGATCATAAACTTCATCTGGACCAATATAGTCCTTGAAGCCTAACCCCATCTTGGTTATAACAGACATAGAACTTCTCCATAATTTATCTAGATTCTTAGCTTGTTCTTGCCACTCTTTATGTCTAGCCACCTCTTTTTTTAAATTAGCCTTTAGATCCTCATTTTCTACATTAACTTTTACATTTTCTTTCTCAAAGAATTTTAACAAGTTAGTGGTCTTCTCTAAATCTCTTTCTAGCACTTTAATTTTCTCTTCAAGGGCCAATTGATTTTGTTTGTACCAAACCTTTTGTTTTTCTAAAGTTTTGACAGTTTTCTTATACGCTTGAACCTGAATAAAATTTTCTTTATGTTGGCCATCAATATCATCAAATTCTATTTTAAGGGAATCATATCTATCATTACAACCAAATATACAATTATGTACCTGAGATGTGATTCCTATTAGTGCAAACTCCTCAACATCTCTAGTCTCAGCAAGTAATCCAGTCTGAAAAGAACTGTCATCCTTTCCTTCAGATTCATGGTTAGTCCAGTCAAGCAATGAATCCATAGACACCAGGGCTGCAGGTTTAAGTTCTTCACTCTGCTTGAGCTTAAATGCAGAATATCTTCTCCTGTCACTCCCCTTCTTGTCTCGACATTCTCTGGCAAAGTGACCAATTTGACTTCATTCAAATCACCTAATCTTCTTTCTGTCAAATCTAGCAGCCTCCCTTCCCTGGTAGCTGATCTTCCTCCCAGACTTCTTCTCAAACCTAGCAAGCATGGCCATCTGCCACTTTATGTCCAACTCCTCCAAATCCCATTTATCCATCTGATCAAAATCCTCATAAGCCAACTGCTGTTGAGGATCAGTCTCAGCAACAAACGAGTAAAGTACATCCTCTAGCACATTATTAGACATTTATTTTCTTGTAGAAGATGTGTATGTTGTGGTTGCTGCTGATGATGAGGTGGGACTCTCGGCATATGATATCTTGGTGTTAGCACTAGTAGCCCTAACAAATGCTGAATTTGATGATGTGAGAGAATAGCTGGAGTGACCATTGATATCAATTTCAAGAGTTCTGAGCTTATTGTATAAATCATCAATGCTTAAGTAGTCAAGGCCACCCTTTGCCTTGAGAGTAAGGGCAACCTGTCTCCAGGAAGAAGGTAGAGTACGCAAGAACTTGGTGTTGCATTCTTCATTGTCAGGTTTGGACTTCATCTGATTAAGCTGGCTCAAGATTTTCTGAAACCTGTCATATCCCTTGTGTATGCCTTCTTCTTAAGAAATTGTAAACTCCAAAAAGTCCTACTTAAGCATAGTCTTCCTCATCTTCTTGGATTCTTCGTTACCTCCAAACCTAGCCTTGATTACTCTCCAGATCTCTCTTGCATCATCAAGATGATGGAAGTCACTCATATGTTCATCAGGAAGTGCTTGGAGTAAGGTTGTCCTAGCCTTTGTTTCCCTCTAAAGTGCAATATGCTCTTCAGTAGTTGTTGCTGGAAGAATTATCACGTTTCCATCAGTATCTCTTCCAGTCTTCTTCTTGCTATTACCCTTCAGGACAACATTCCAGAGATGGTAGTCACTGTTGGTGATATAATTTTCCATCTTCATTGCCCATATTTCATATTTGTCCTTCTTCAAATAGGGAAACTTTGCATTATTGTTTGACACAGTGGTAACAATCTGCTGAATTGCTTGAGACTTAGTACTGGATGACTCAGGCTTATCCTTATCATTGTCTGAGTCTGAAGTTGACATCGTTAGAGAATTTCTAAGAGTATTTCAGAGAATTAACAAATCTTCTTTGAGAGATTCTCACCAGGCTCTGATACCACTTGTTGGATTAGTCCTAGATAGATCTCACGAGCCTTTAGAAAAAAGATAGTAAACCTGTGTTATCACAAGCAAACTATAGAGAACCTCTAACAAACTTATGGCCATGCGGAATATGAACACAAGAGTTAAAGAAGACAATAGAACTAAACTCTTGATCCTCTATGGATCTATATTAAATTACTAAGAATGTGTTTTCAAAAGTATATATAAACCCTAGCCGCAGGTTTCTTTTATACTAGTAAGAAACCCTAATTTTGCAGCTTGCAAAATACGTAAAAGATATGCATTATCTATTCCTAAAATAACTCATGCATATCCTAACTAATTACAAATAATACGGATACTACTATCCGTAGAAACAAATCTATCAGTAGCAACTGCACTAACAGCAGAAACTACACTATCAACAGTAACAAACTAAACTATCAGCAGGAACCATACTGTTGCAATAATTCCTAACAAGTTGGTTATCTGAATTTGATTGTCTTAGTTGAAGATCGTTTGAGCCGATTTATTTTTTTGGTTAACCGTTATGAATTTTCCGGTTAACGTTTGATTGTTCGTTTTGAAGTTATCGGCATTTCCTTGGATCGAATTTGTTTTGTATTGCTTTTGGGAATCGATTATTTGATTTGATTTTTGATAGTAGTGCTAGCGTTTGGAACTTTGAATTTGATTTGAAGCAGGTGGAAGAGATTAAGTCACGGTGGATATTGTCAGAAAAGTGACTGAAACTTTAAGGGTTTTTGGTAAATTCAGTAATTTATGTGACTTGTCGTACAAGTTTGGTTTAGAATTTGAAAAGTATTTTATGACGGTTTGTTTAGTTTATAAATAGGGATTATTAGCATTATAATTATTCGTACCCTTTGAATTAGAATTTGGTATTTTTGGAATTAGAATTTTGGTACCCTTTGAATTTGTGTTTGATACCTTTTGAATTGGAATTTTGTATTTGGTATCTTTGAATATGCCTTTTTAAATTTTTTATGGTAATTTGAATAAGGCTTTCGCTTCATTGCTGAATTTGTTTGTTTGTTTCGTCTTTAAATTACCACAATCCTCGCTTCAATGAAAAGTTGAAACATATCTAAGTTACCAACAATCTTCTAATCCGGATTATATCTAGTTTCCTAGTTACCTTTTAATAATCTACTACGAAGTGGATATTGAATTTACTTTTAGAATTTATAGTAATCGAGCAAGGTAAAGTTTGTTTTATTGTTCATGTATCTTCCAAATGAAATGTTATCATATTTCGACAACCGAATCATTCCTATCGCCAATTAGCCACCATGCTCATCACAAAAACCCAAAAACTTGATATAATGATCATATAACCCCATAATTATCAAGTGGCAGAATGGTGTGTACAAAAAAAATCACAAAGTCACAATCAATTCTATAGTTAGGAGAAATGAAGGAGCGTTAATGTTAAAAAGACTCCCATTTCAACGATAACACATTTTCTTGCAAAGTTTTAGACCAGTTTATATTATATAGAAAAATTTGGTCTAGAGATACATAATAACAACTCATTCACTCAACGACCGACTGTACACTAAACACCCTTGCAAACTCTCCTACATCGAGTCATCTAAAAGTCCTTAGTGTCACTAAAATTAAGTTATCATTATCAGGGATAACCGGAAGGTCATCAACCACGGAAGGATAACCAATAACTTTCGAGTTGTTCCTTATCAGGATCACATTCTTCTTCTTTATTCTCTTCATCAAAATATGTGTTTGTACAACTTGTTAAACTTTATCAACCAATTTTTTTATACGGAGTAAAGTTCGGCTAGTTATTTAATGTTAAGAATGATTTTTTGATGTAGATGATACGAGTATGACCCTATTAGATTAGTGAAATCGATACTTACTATTTTTTATGAAGCCATTTGAATCTTTTGTCCCACATAGAAAAATGAAAGAAAAACTTCTAAGCATATATACCATACTAAATATGGATTGTATGTCTTGAAGTTAATACTAGGCTTTCAAATTCATGCAAAACTCCATTATATATAACAAATGGGTATTGTGTAGGAGTTTGGAAAAATTATATGAGCTTTAAAGTTTTTTTAAGAGACACTTATAGTTTACTTATCTTTTATAACAATTATGAATATTAAGCCACAATAAAAAGAAGCGAGATATATGTGTATATCTTTGCAAAATCCTTAAATTACATCAATATCCTTGTTAATTTCATAATTACTTTAATATCCTTTATAAAACTTAAATTTTACACAAATATCCATAGACACATTTTCCTTGTATTTTCTAGATTTAAATAGTACTTGACATGTTATATTACCTTCCTGCCTTTATCTTCAAAAAAGATTAAAAAAACTGAAGAGTCCAGCAATTAGCCAAACTACTTGTAATATGATTTATCAAAATCTTTTAACAGCTGACACATAAGATGTACTTTCATCAATTTATAGTTTGATTCCAATAATTAAATTCACCCTCTTTGTTTACCACTTGCAGTAAATCATCAAACACAATGACAATCATAACGTCACCTATTTGCTTATAGAGATTGACATGTTACAAATCAAGACTGTATATATGAAGTCGATATTAAATTTTTACTTGTGAAATTTTTTACAATAAGTGAGCAGGTAATGTCTGTTTCATTGTTTGTGTATCAGTAAACATTACAAAAGACTAACAAAAGGTCATTCATTGAAGGGGAACCAACGACTCTCGGGGTGTTCCTTTTGAAGATCCTCTTCCTTTTATTAAACCATTAACCATTAACGACAAAATATTGCAAGGGATACTTCACATCCTTTACCAACTTCAAAATCAAACAATTATATATGTTCAACATGAAACATAAACTATAAAGATGGAAATAAGTTTTGGTTTTGTCCCACATTGGTAAATGAGTGAAAATCTTCTAAGCTTATATACCATGGTGTATTTAAGCTGTATGCCTTAAAGTTAAATACTATTCTTTCAAAAATGAACATCTCAGTCATGTCCTTTAGGCCTTGGTTGTGGTGTTTGAGTTTGGAAAAAATTGTATAAACTTGAAGTTTTTGTAAGAGAGGCTTTCAAATTTTACTCTTCTTTTGTAAAGATTAAGAATAGTAATGGCTTTCAAATTTTACTTTTCTTTTATAAAGATTAAGAATAATAATCCACAATGACTAAAACAATAAAACTAGCATCCTCCCTCCTAAATGAAGATTTTTTAGCCATATGTTTAGATGAAAATTATGATAAATTATTCAAAATTATATAATCAGTGGCAAACCAAACGTTTAACATGCATATCGCCAAGCATTCAAGATTTGTATATTTTTTTGTTGAATCTTCTTATTAGATGCTCACTAATTATGAGAAAAAAGGGTCAGTTTATGCAATAGTTTTGGATAAAGCTATGACCTTTAGCAAATTTGAGTACATAAATAAGCTTAACAATTAAGCTCAAATTGAGTTTGCTAAAATGAAGCATAAACTTAGCAGATATCTTTGAGCTATTCCAGTTGTACAAACAATCTTGACAAATTGAGAGCTCACATTCAATAAAAAGAAAAAGTCATTCAACTATAGAACCAAGTTTATGCTAAAAAGATTCCCATTTCGACTACAGTTTCAAACCTTCAAATACCAAAAGATAAATCATTTTCATTGTAAAGTCTTAGAGTAACTTATGTTAATAGAAATTGGGGTATAAAGAAACATAACATTGACTCACTTAACTATGGCTAAGTAAACACCATTGCAAACTCTCGTATGTCGAGTCGTCTATAAGTATTCAGTATAATGTTATCAGGGACTAGCCAAGGGTAAATAAAGGAAGGGGAACCAGCAACTCGTGGGTTGTTCTTTATCAGTGTCATAATGGTGTTTTCATCCGGCTGAATTGAGGAAATATATCTGGCTTGCATCTCCCATTCCAGTCATATATACCACAAATTTGTTAATTGTTTTTACTTTGAGTTAACAAGGTAAAGCTGGTGCTTAGTTTCGAAATTTATTTCATCTTTGTGGCTAGAGCACTGCACCAATAACTCTCCTAGGACAAGACCTTGGAGGACAAAGGGCACTTCAGACATATATTTTGGGACTTATTAGTTAGATTAGTACAGTTTGAGGATATCAACATACGAAATTATGGTCATTTCATCTTGAAGTGGTGAAGTTGTGTGGTGCAGGCGATCCGGATCCGACCCGCGAGAAGACCCACAGGGAAAAAAATTATAGATATTATTATCTATGATTTAATATTCTAAGTTTATCTTTATTTTTATTGGTACATTATTTGGTTTCCTTTTATCCGTTTATTTTGTTACCTATTTTATTGGTTCTAGGATCTATTTATAGGGGTTTTGGTTATTGTAAAAGTTGATTGGTTTTTTATTAATGAACTTGTGTTCTTAGAACCCTTGGGTTCAAGTTTTAGTCTTTGATTCATCCTTAGTATTGAGCCATTTGATTGCTAAGAAAAACTGCATCAGGTGGTATCAGAGCTTTGGTTAATTCAAATGGCTCTGCGTGATGAGAACTACCTTTTTACTCGCCGAATCGCCGACCGAGGCAGCGATAAAACCGTGTTCGATTCGCAAGATCGCGATTAAGAAGCCGACCAAAGGATGTCATCGGGATGAGATCGTTGTGAAAGTGGAGCATCCCGAAGAAGGCGATGGTTGCAAGTTTCAGAAACCGACTCGGAGGCTTTCATCCGGGATGAGAATTATGGGAAGGAGGAGTATCCTAGGAGTTATAGCACCCTATATTCATCGCATCCTTGTTTCGATTGTTATGGAGACAAAGAGGTGAGTAACGAAGATTATTGGTGGGTTACACGAGCCTTGAACGTGGTTGTTGTTCAAGATGGGGGTACCGTTCAAGAAGAGATTACCGGAGGCAGTCTCGAGGGTGGGAAGGTATCCATTGGTATTTTGAATGATTTTGTGATGGGTGAAAAGACCGAGATCGGTGGTGTTAATGATCTAGTTCCGTTGGTTGCAAATGGTGATACGGTGGCTTCCTGGTAGTGCTTGCCGTGGTTAAGATCGTGATCGGTGGCTAAATCGACGGCTAAAGATGTGGTATTTCCTTGTATTGAGCCGCGTATAAGGGATGAGTTAAATGTTTGTTCAGTAAAAGAGGAAATTAAAGAGATGGTATCTCAATCTTTTACTTCGAAAATTCAAAATATTATTATTAATGAGGTTAGCCATAATGTCAATAAACATACTGAAAAGATAGAGTTTTTTTTCAATTATGGGGTACGATCAGGTGAGTCATTTGATGTTCCCTACGACCCAGGTGGCTATGGTTCGGATTTGTGTTCCCATGTTTGCGAAAACTCGAGGACGAGTTTTTTTCAAAGAAGGGGAGAATGGTGGAGGCGATCTGGACCCGACCCGCGAGAAGACCCACAGGGAAAACAATTATAGATATTATTATCTATGATTTAATATTCTAAGTTTATCTTTATTTTTATTGGTACATTATTTGGTTTCCTTTTATCCGTTTATTTTGTTACCTATTTTATTGGTTCTAGGATCTATTTATAGGGGTTTTGGTTATTGTAAAAGTTGATTGGTTTTTTATTAATGAACTTGTGTTCTTAGAACCTTTGGGTTCAAGTTTTAGTCTTTGATTCATCCTTAGTATTGAGCCATTTGATTGCTAAGAAAAACTGCATCATTGTGGCCAATAAGTCACCTGGAAAGAGCCTTGTAGACTTCAAGCCATTTTTGGCATATATTGGTACTAACATTTACCAACAATGATGTGCGTATTAACATATCCCAAACCCGTGCACTTTCCTGATTACTTGTATTGTAATTCATCACACAATAGGTCACTAACGATAACCGATCTTAACCTGAATGTATTATGTGCACATACTGTTAAGAGGTTTGTGAAACAAATGTTAGGAAATTATGATCACGATGTCGAGAGTCGTAAACACTATCGATTGAAGTATTTCGGTGGTTCTGAAATCTCTAATCGGATAAAACTCGATTTGAACTTGAGAATATGTTTTGTTAGTTATGACCAAAAAGCGATGGTCGGTTATAAGCGCAATAGCGATTAAATTAACCGCCAAATCGGTTTAATTTTAGGGTTAAAATTACCGAAATTTTATTTTCTAGTGCGTTTTAACATAGCACTTTATACCAAATAAAATTTTCCAAGCCCCTCGACCTGCAGCATTGCCGCCCCTGGACCTACTGACCGGTAGCGCCCGGACCCCGTCATTCGGGGCTTCCCCGAATAGCAATCATAATAACGTCATACAAGTGTGCACTCCGCTTGAGCCCGACTTGTTGAACATTTATCATGATTACACATTGGTCACCTAAATTAATCCATTACACTTAAATAATATCGGTGATGCAAAATCACCAACAATCCTCCCCATTTAAGTGTAATCTTGATTAACTTAAAACAAACTCATAACAAACAACAAACTCGATGCATAAATGAAATGTCGAGATGATTGAATTTCACATTAGTACATTAGCATTCCAAATATTCGAATATAAGAGTGTCACTAAGGATTGAACTCCTATTCATAGTGAATACATGAAGATAATATACACAACAGTTTACACATTCACATGTTCCACTTGACACTATGTTTTACTAGCTTGTGTCCTATCCTTCAATAAGCATATCAAAGCCAAGTCCCAAGCTTCTTGAAGCAGCTAAACTTCATGCTTATATAGGTGGTTCTTTACTCTTGCACCTGCACATGCAATTTGTCAAAAAACCATTAAGAAATATAATTTCAACCTCCTTTATCTTGCAGTTCCGAACACATACCGTGGGATGATGTAATTATGTGTTCCAATCCAAAGATATCAAGCTTTCCTCATTGAATTCAGCATTTAACATTACGTTAGATGGGAATTGGGTATCTTGATACAAGGATTTAATTAGGTAGACTTTAAACCCATCCCAATAGCCGCCTTGCGTACGAGATCTCTTGCTAACCCTTTGGTTAAATGGTCGGCTAAATTCAGTTGAGTTCTTACAAACTCCACGGATGTCGCATCATTCATGATAAGCTCGCGAATCATGCTATGTCTAACACCTAAGTGTCTAGACTTGCCATTGTACACTTGACTATAAGCCCCAGCCAAGGTAGCGGCACTATCACATCTAATAGAAATGGTAGATATCGGTTTAGCCACAAAGGAATTTCATAAATCAAATTCCTCACCACTCGACTTCATTACCAAATGCATGACTAAAGCAACAAATTCGGACTCCATAGTTGAGTTTGTAATACAAGTCTGTTTCTTTGAAGCCCAAGAAATAGCACCTCCTCGAGAAGGAATACCCAACCACTCGTGAAGAGTGATCCTCTATATATTTATCCAACTGGCATCGAATAACCTTCTAAAACAGAAGGATAACCGCTATAAGTTAAACCATTTCCTTTCAAATACTGAAATACTCGACCCAGAGCTTGCCAATGTAAAGCACCAGGATTGCTAGTGTATCTACTAAGCTTCCCACAGCAAAAGCTATATCTGGTCTAGTGCTAATCATGGCATACATAAGACATCCAATAGCTCTAGAGTATTCTAGTTGAGACAACGGATTTCCTTTATTAGGTCGAAACTTCACGGTGGGATCTCTGGGGTATAAGCAGGAGAACAATTAGCAAAGTTAAACTTTGTCAATTATCTTCTCAATATAGTGTGATTGAGAAATAGAGATACCCTTGTTTCCTCTTTTGATTCTAATAACAAGAATCACCTCGACTTCTCCCGGATCTTTCATATCAAAATTAGATGACAAGAAATCCTTTGTCTTATCAACTTGATCTTGGTCAGTGCAAAGATCAACATGTCATCACATATAAGCAAATTATCACTCCTTTACGAAGCATCAAATTTGCTATACACACTTGTCGACTTGGTTTAAAGAAAACCATTAGACAAGACCACATCATCAAACTTTTGATGCCATTGTTTTGGTGCTTGTTTGAGACCATACAATGATTTCTTCAATTTACATACCTTGTTTTCATGTCCGGGCATCACAAACCCTTCGAGGTTGTTTCATGTAAATTTCTCATCTAAATCACCATTTAAGAATGCGGTTTTACATCCATTTGGTGAATAACTAGATCATGTATGGTACAAGAGCTAACAATAATCTAATAGTGGAAATCCTAGCAGGGAGCATAAGTATCAAAGAGTCAATGCCTCCTTTTGTCTAAAACCTTGATAACCAATACGGCTTTATATTAATCTATGCTTCCATCCACTTTCATCTTCCTTTAAGGATCCATTTACTTCTAATGCTTTGCATCTAGGAGGCAATCGATGACTTCCCAAGTATCATTACGCATGATAGAATCAATCTCACTTTGAATTGCTTCTTTCCGAAAGCAACATCCCTAAAGCCATTGCTTCACCAAAGTCCTTGGATCCTCCTCAATAATGAGACAATATTCACGTTGAGATAAAGTCGTATCTCTTGTTCCTTCAACTAAATAAAGTTGAAAATCAGACCCAAAAGACTTAGCTTTTCTTGTCCTAGTGCTTTTCCTAGGAACAGATGGACCAGGTGCATCATTAGTACCTTCAACATCATCTTCAACTATCTTACTAGAAGATGGCTGAATCATACCTCTTGGTCTTGGTATAGACGTAAACCGTTCTTCATCAAATATTGCATCTCTTGACTCTATTATAGAGTTCACCGGCACATAATCATTAGGTTCTATAACATAAAACCTATAACACTTGGAATGCTCGGATACCCAATGAAGATACAATCTATACCTTTCTACCCGATTTTTCATTTGGGTTCATCAATCTTACAATTGCTTCACATTGAAACCTCAAATAAGTCAAATTTGGTACCTTCTTGGTCCAAATTTCATAAGGTGTTTGTTCTTTGTTTTGTTTGGAGTTCTATTCGAATATAACAGTCACAACATAGCCTCACCCCAAAACCCTTCACTTAGTCGAATAGGATAACATTGAATTCAACATTTCCTTTAAAGTCATATTCTTCCTTTCAGCCACACCATTCTGTTGTGGCGTGCAAGGAGCTGTGGTTTGATGTATTATTCCATTCGATTAAAAATAATCTGGATCATAATACCCACCACCTCTATTAGTATGAAATACTTTTATCAAATCTTGTCTTTGAAGTTCTACTTCTTGTTTATAAATTTTAAATTTATCTAGAGCTTCATGTTTAGCGTGCAGTAGATAGTCATAACAATATCTAGATGCATCATCAATAAAAGTAATGACATACTTATTATGTCCTAGTGAAGGATTGGCACGAAAATCACATAAATCACTATGTATGAGATCTAATACTTTACTTTCCTGTTAACACTCTTAAATGGATGTCTAGTGATCTTTGTTAACATCTGAAGCTTTGCAACTTTCATGTGTCATATCAAAGCGGTATTAAACTCATTCTAGACATATCTTTCATTCTCTTGTAATGAACATGTCCTAGTCTAGCATGCCATAATTGATTTACTTAAACCATTACTATGACTAGAAGTAACCATACAAGCGTAATCATTAAATAAAGGATAATTCAAATTTAATCTAATCATTCCATTACATACATAACCAAATCCAACAAAGGAACCATGTCTTGACAAGATATACTTGTCACTTTCCAACACTTGTTTGTAGCCAAACTTATTCAACACAATTTGAAACAAGATTCTTGCGAATCCGGGTACATACAATACATTATCTAAACATAAAGTTTTTCCGAGTAAAGTTAACATAACACGCCTATTCCTTTGATTGGTTCGGTTAGCGTTTCCCATCTTTACACATGAGCCATCTTCATTGGATTACATACTTGAAACCAACGAAGATCATTGCAAACATGACATGTCGCACCGAATCAACCCACCAAGCAACTTGATCATCCTGAATATAAAATGCATCAGAAATTACAGAAACATAATGTAAAACATTATCAAAATTATGTACAAAATCAGAATTATAACCTTGTTGCTTATCGGGATCCTTAGACCCACTTGGACCGCGCCATTATTGCCCTTTTAGGCGACAATCCTTCTTCATATGACCGGGCTTGTTACATTTCCAACAAGTCCAAGTACCCTTTTGTTGGCAAATTTATCATCACCACCTTTGAACTTTCTTTTGTTCTTGTTGTTGTTAAAATTGTTTTAGAATTTTGACTCCATCTCCTTGAACCATGTTAACAAAGAAGATCCAATCTGGTTCTTTCCTTTAGGATTATTATCAAGTTCACGATTACGTAATCCTTCCTCAATTAAGTAGATCGAACCGAGTTGAACCAAATTTAACTCTTCCTTTTATGTTTCAAACCATGTTTGAAATCTCTCGAGAAGGAGGCGCTTTATCAATGATAATCGCAACCGAGATGGCTTCATCCATCATCAAATTATGTTGGGTATCTTGTCCCGAATCCTTAACATCTCATGATATTGTTCCATGACGGTTCGGTATCAACCATCTTGTAATTCATAAAATTACTAACAAGAAACTTCTTTGCGACATCTTACGCCATGTATTTGGATTCTAGGGACTCCCGGTGCCTTAGCAGATTCGACGTTTGATGGATATCAAATAAGGAGTCGACATACCGTTCGAATGTGACCACGGCATATGTAGTCGTCGTTATCCCACTTCATCCTCTTCCCGGTCGTCTCAAAGCTTCATTCTCATCCCATTCGGATTGGGTGTACTCGTAACATACACAACTTTCGGGTGGTAAGAAGAAAGTGCATCTTCTTTTGCCAACGACGAAAGTCCCGCCTTCAAACTTTGCCAACTTATCGAACTTGCTCGTCATGTCCTTCATGATTCTCCGTTCGTCATGATCACGAATACTTCAATCTTTGTTAGAAATTATGATCACGATGTCGAGAGTCGTGTAAACACTATCGATTGAAGTATTTCGTGGTTCTACCAAATCTCTAATCGGATAAAACTCGATTTGAACTTGAGAATATGTTTTGTTAGTTATGACCGAACCGAATACCCATGATATGACCAAAATCGATGGTCGGTTATAATCGCAATAGCGATTAAATTAACCGCCAAATCGGTTTAATTTTAGGTTAAAATTACCGAAATTTTATTTTCTAGTGCGTTTTTAACATAGCACTTTATACCAAATAAAATTTTTCCAAGCCCCTTGACCTGCCATTGCCGCCGCCTGGACCACTGCTACCAAGGCGTTGCCCCGGACCCGTCATTCGGGCTTCCCCGAATAGCAATCATAATAACGTCATACAAGTGTGCACTCCGCACAACCCCGACTTGTTGAACATTTATCATGATTACACATTGGTCACCTAAATTAATCCATTACACTTAAATCACCAACAACAAACTCGGAAGCGGTAGAGGCATGGGGTGAAACACATTGGGGAGTTGAACTTTTTTATGTGTACCACATAGGTGGCTTATTAATAAAATCACATTCGTTATGACAGCTTGCGCTAGGAAAAAGTTGGTTATGTTATAAATTTGGTAAACACAATCGCCACTTACAAGATCATGATTCACAATTCCAATCAGCAGACTAAACAGATTCATTTAATACTAATAGCATAAAACATCCTTGGACCATATGAAAGTGAACTTGTTTCAAATACATATGCGTGTTTGGGAATGCTTACTAGAATAACTTGTTTGTTTATTTCTGATTTTGTGCCATGCTCTGTGCACGTCCCATTTCACTTGACGATCTATGAGTTAGTAGACAGATGTGTTGATAAACTTAACGAATCGTTGACATATTCGTAAAGTCTTGTGGGCTGAGGAACTACAACATATTTTGTTAGTGACACAGTATTAGAAAAATTGTTTTTTGTTTTGGTAGTCCCTGAATTGTTTAGGAATTAAACCCCACAAACTTCAACAAGCGTAAATAATGTGGCAATTTAATACCCAATGGTTAAATTTGGGTCTAGTTAAGTAAATTTTTTAATGAGATGAGTCTAAATGGGTTTAGTTTATTTTAATAGATTGGTCTAGTTGGGTATAGTTTATTTTAATTAATTAATATTGATGGGTCTAGTTGGGTCTAATAATATACCCACATGGGTCTAATCTGATATTTACATGGTTTAAGTTGATTGTTAACTAAAATTATAAAAATCACCACGCCTAATTTTATCATTTTCGTCCCTTTTATACGTTTTGTCCGTTTTAATGGTTTTTACGTTTTATCCGTTTTACACGTTTTCGTCGTGTTTTACGTTTTGTCCGTTTACACGTTTTCGTTTGTTTTTACATTTTGTCCGTTTTCGTGCTTTTTACGTTTTCGCCCGTTTTACGTTTTCGTCCCTTTTTTGATTTTGTCCGTTTTACACGTTTCGTCTGTTCTTTTACGTTTTTGCGTTTTCGTCGAGTTTTTACGTTTTGTCCGTTTTACCCGTTTTCGTCCGGTTTTTATGTTTTCGCCGCTTTTTACGTTTTGGTCGGTTTTACGTTTGGTCGGTTTTACGTTTCGTCCGTTTTTACGTTTTAAATCTGCTTTTTTATGTTTTCGCCATATTTTTCACGTTTCCGCTTTGTTTTTAAGATTTTGACCTTTTACAAGTTTTAATCTGCTTTTTACGTTTATGTCCCTTTTGACAATTTTTACGTTTTGCACGCTTTCATTTGGTTTTACGTTTTTGTCCGTTTTACGTTTTTGTCAAGTTTTTACGTTTCGTCGGTTTTACATTTCGTCCGTTTTTACGTTTTGTAAGTTTTACGTTTCGTCCTTTTTACGTTTTGTCGGTTTTTACGTTTTCGCCCGTTTTCACGTTTCCGTCTGTTTTTATTGATTTTATCCGTTTTACGTTTTAAATCATTTTTTTACGTTTTGCGTTTTCGTCGGGTTTTTACGTTTTGTCCGTTTTACGTTTCGTCCGGTTTTCGTTTTCGTCGGTTTTACGTTTTAAATCATTTTTTACGTTTTGAATGTTTTGACAATTTTCTACGTTTTGCACGTTTCGTCGAGTTTTATCGTTTTTGTCCGTTTACGTTTTCGTCCGGTTTTAATGTTTTCGTCGGCTTTTACGTTTCGTCTTTTTTACGTTTTCTCGCTTTTGACAATTTTTACGTTTTGCGTTTCGTCGGGTTTTATCGTTTTGTCCGTTTTTACACGTTTTCGTCCGTTTTTTTACATTTTTACACGTTTTCGTATGTTTTGTTATGTTTTTGCCTGTTTTCACACGTTTTCGTCCGTTTTTCTGCGTTTTTACTCGTTTTCGTCAGTTTTTACACGTTTTCGTCCGTAATTTAACCTATTTTACGTTTTTGTCCGTTTTACACGTTTCCGTCCAAGTTTTTACGTTGTTGTCCGTTTTTACATGGTTTCATCCATTTTTTAACGTTTTCGACCGTTTTAATACATTTCCGGTTTTACGTTTTCTCTTTTTACGTTTTTCTATTTTTACGTTTCGAAGATGAAAGCGTGTAAAATGGATAAAACAAAAAAACGTGTAAACGGTCAAAAAGTAAAAAATAAAATAATAAAAATCGAAGAAATCGTGCGAAACAGACAAGAACATTAAAAACGGACGAAAACGTAAAAAGCGTAAAACGTAAAACGGACAAAACATAAAAAGCGAACGAAACGATAAAAGCGATGAAAACGTAAAAATGACGAAACATAATAAAATGAGCGGAACGTAAAACGAACAAAACGGACGAAACGCGTAAACGGATAAAAGAGAAGAAACGGATGAAAACGTAAAACGGCGAAAACGCAAAAACGTTAAAAGTGTCAAAACGGCGAAACGTAAAAAGACGGCGTGTAAACGGACAAAACGTAAAAGCGGACGAATACGTGAAAAACGGTCGAAACGTAAAAACGGACGAAAACGATAAAACGGACGGCGTGCGCGGACGAAAACGTAAAAATGGGCGGAAACGTAAAACGGACAAAAGTAAATAACTAACGAAACGTAAAACGGATAAAAACATAAAAACCCGGACGAAAACGCAAAGGACAAAAACGTTAAAACGTAAAAAGACGAAAACATTTAAAACGGACAAAACGTAAAAACGGACGAAACGTGAAAACGCGGCGGCGTAAAAAGCAGATTAAAACGCGTGAAACGGGCAAAACGTAACAAAACAGATTTAAAATGTAAAACGGACAAAACGTAAAAATCGGACGAAACGTAAAAATGACGGCGTGTAAAACGGACAAAACGTAAAACGGACAAAACGTAAAAAGCGGACAAAACGTGTAAACCGGACAAAACGTAAAAGAGACGGCGGCGTAAAACCGACGAAACGTAAAACCTGACGAAAACATGTAAAACGGACAAAACGAAAAAAAACACGAAACGTAAAACGGATAAAACGTAAAAATCGTAAAAGTGGGCGAAAACAAAAAGCGAAAACGTGTAAAACGGAGAAAACGTAAACAAGCGACGAAAACGTGAAAAACGGGCGGCGTTAAAAACGGACGGCGCAAAACTAACGAAAGCGTAAAAATTGATATTGAATACTTTTTGTCTTTATTTACAATAATTAATTATTATGTTCCATGATGAAAAAAAAAAAAATAAATAAAAACTAGCAGAACCCAAAAAAACCCGACCCGACCCGGCTATTACCTGTTTGTACTCATACCCATCTAGACCCATCCTTCCAAGTGACCCATCTAGACCCATACCCATATAGATCCATACCAATCTAAGACCCAAGACCCAACCCAACCCAACCATTTTGCCACCTCTAGACTACTAAAACCAACAAATTCATTTCACAAGTTATCGAACCCTGACGGCAATAAAGTATGCCATAAAAAATTATCAAAAAATGAAAATACTCAATTAAGTCTGTAAACTAATGCTACAGACGCATAAAGTATTTTTCAGTTGACCAACCGGGAATTGAACCCGGGTCTGTAATATCTCTATTTTTAGGTACGTTTAGTATTTGAATGAAAAACCATTACAACTTTGAAGCCGTTCATGTTGATTAAAAAGTTAATACACCATATAATGTGTATGGGATATGTCACCTTAATAATAATACCATGATTCCATTTTCAAGTCACTACGCAACATCAAAGCATTTCAATTTATTTACAATCTCATGTTATACATTGACATGAAGAGCTAGCTGAATATCCTGGCCATTTGAAGTACATTCTACAACATTATTATGACATATTTATGAACCGTCCTCTCTTCCATCGGGTGGTGCTGCGTGAATTCATGGGGAGAAGCCAAGCCTTATTTCTTACCAAGTCACTATCAATGGAACTTCCGGCATACATTCCAAACAATACTCTTTTTTAGCTCTGCAGTATATACTTCTTCACATAAGCTCAACTAGCTGGTCTCTTTTTCAACGTGACACAATACCCTTTTTAAATAAAAACTATTTCATGTGACCCAAAATTCCCATACGTTTTTTCGTTAACAAGGGCCGATTCTCCAATCTTAGATTTCGTAACGCTAGTACACCTTATGTTTTCAGCTTCGTGATTTAATTCTAGAGACTAGACTACCATTTTTAGTTCTTTACACCGTTATAGTTTTTCCCATTCGACCAGGTGATGTGCTAACTACATTTATCTTGAGTCTGGACACAAGTTGAGGACAATGCCAAACCCGTTCCTTATTACAAAAAGGCATTGTGTCGAAAACTGCAAGTGAGTTACTTGAACCAAATATAGAATCAAGAAACATTATGTTAACATTTTGGAAGAATAGCACTTTACTGTAATTAAATATAACCAAGGGTCATTCATAGAAGGGGAACTAACGTCTCTCAGGTTGTTCCTTCTCAAGATCCTCTTCCCCTTATTAAACCATAAAGAACAAAATATTGCATGGGATACTCACATCCTTTACTAACTTCAAAATCAAACAATTGACGAGCTAATATGTCTATACTACTATATAAAATATTTGGGACATGCTATTAATAGAAGGCTTAAAAATTCAGATTCAACAAATTACTTATAATGGAAAGAAATGTTTTTCAAAGCCTATTAAATCAATACATCAATATACTTTTCAATTTCAAATGCAACAATGGTAACAGTTGGCCTGGATATTAAATACACTTTTACAGCTCAATTTATTGTTTCTGTAACAGCCCACCAGACTTGTAAGAGCCACACAAAATCAGTATCGGACTTCTACAATCCTGCCACTATAATAACATGTCCATAACTCTTTTCCTACAACCTAAAACACACAGCTCTCATTCAACGTAGTGACAGCTGCAACCTACACCACCTTTGTTACCAATCTTTAAAGATTTTTCAAGTTCGAACATAAACCCATCATAATTCTTGAAACAAGAATCAAAATACAGACAAGAAAAAATCTAAGGTTCTTACATTTGATACCATCCGAATGGTAAATAACCCTTCATTGACCTTCAAATACAAATACAAGACCCAAGAATAGATCTCTGTTCTTTATTTTATCATTTCGAAACAAATAGAAACAAGACCCACCTGGTTCGAACCTCACCTCAAGTCAAACGACTTTTAAGGGTTGATTTCATAACTTCTGTTTCGAAATAGAGTAAGACGAAAAGAGTAATCCATCTATTTGGTTGTGCGTTTCGGTTTGTTGAGTTAACAAAGAAAGCCAAGATTTTTTTTTTACTAGAAAATGTGGTGGCTGTGTGTTTGAGATGAGTGAAATTAGGGATAGAGATAGGGTTTCATTTGTGTATTTGGATAAATTTTTAGAGTTGGGCCTAGCTTTATATCAACCTAATTTACTTGGATTATCATTTTAGAGTCACCAGTTAAGTCATTTACCTAATATATCTTTCCCAAAGTACGAGTATGATTTATATTTTATACATATGTATACTAGACTATAGACCCGCGGGTCTCACGGGTGTCAATCAAAAATTTATAATAGAGATAACTTGAAAAGTACAACACCCGTATAAATTACCCAGTTAAAATGAAACCAGAAGCCATTTGGGGGGTGTTTGCCTGACCTAATTATGTAGGATTATGAGGTCGTGTAACTTTTGAAACATCATAAGCCCTTTTTTTTTTTGCTTATAAACTTATCATGCACTTATCAAATTAAGCAACAAACATCTAAAGGAACTGACATACATAGAATTCAAGAATAACTAAATTGGGTAAACAACATTTAGTAAATCCTTAGAATATTATATTTTTTGAAGCACCCCATGATAAACAACTTTTAGTGTTTGATACTTTACAATCTTCATTGTCGTAGATCAACACCTTCTATCCTTTGCGACTTTTAACATATGAAACTGCAACGTCAATTTGTTCATGTGTGAATACAAGTTTAGGCATAAAAATATCCAACGTTTGATAAAGATTGCCCTTGACTCTTGTTGATAGTCAATGCAAAACACACATGACATGGTCTTTTATTAATCTTCAAGGGTAGCCTTTTGTCTAAAGGACTATTCATGGAATTATAGTTGCGGTACCTATATGTGGTTCAGTTATGCGTCGGCCTCAATAACACGCATGCTGAGTCTTTACACCCATAAATGTAGGGTTCCATAGCACAAACTCGTAGTTTGATCAATGTTACAATGTAACATAAATGAAGCGGCCACATTCAATGTTAACCTGCAAAAATACCAATGTTACCGAACCTGACCCAACTCATGACACACATAGGCTCATAAATATATACATGAATAAATAATCCTTTTTTCTTGAAAGGCTGAATACCATATTATTATAAATTCTGAATAAATTATGGTTTGTCTAATAATAAAAAGAATAATGCTTTCTTTCCCTTCTTGGTACTCATTTACTTCAGTGATGATTTTATGGGAGGTCAACATTGAAGTATGTAAGTCCTTAATTTGACATAACATGCCTAGAACATGCCCTTATCTAATTAGCTAGATTGACTTTATGTTAAACATTAACATTCAAGTTTCAAAAAAAAAAAAAAAAAAAAAAACTCATAAAAATACTATTTCTTTGAATCTAAGCAAAAACAGAGTATAGAGATTAATGGATATATTTAAGTGAAGTGTTGACTGGTAAAAGGTGCAATATAGTTCTCTATAAACAAATCAAATAACTTAGTACCTGGATTGATGAACCTTTCACGTCAGGATATTTGAATGTCATTAGTCACGCGTTTCTATGTATGATTTCATCTTCAGTATTGGACCATATTGTTTGACATAAGTAATAAGTTGTTGTGCAGATTAGAGCCTACATGATGGCCCGAAGAAACAAAAATATATCACTGATACAAACAAAAGTTGCTGTTGCATTCAGTTCATTTCTCATAAGACAACCCGTTAAAAAAAAGCGCCATTAACAAAAGGAAATCAAAGTTGTAGGGAAAGGTTAAATAAACCAACAAACATGCTACAAGTCACCTTTGTTGGGAATTTAATCAATTTATATTGAACGCCTAACAGTTACTAAAAGTCACCTTTGTTGAGAAATTATATTGAAGACTTGGTGTTCGCCAAAAATCAAGTAATGAAAAATACACATTAATGTAAAAATATTAACCATATTCAACAATAAATTTTGATTATGTTGAATATCACTGAGATAAAGTTAAAAATCTATTATGTATAATCATGAAAACCAAACAAATTTATTGTAAGAAGGTCGATGATAGAATTGTAAACAACATAGTATTACCGTATTTATCGAACATCCATTATTGATTCTTATGTCAAACAATAAAGTCCGATACTAAAGATGAAATCATACATGGAAACGCATGACTAATGACATTCAAATATCCCGACGTGAAAGGTTCAACTATCCAGGTCTTACCTTATTTGATTTGCTTATGGAATACCTTACCACACCTTTTACCAGTCAAAACATGAATTAGATATATCTATCAATCTCTAAACTCTTTTTTTGCTTAGATTAATTAGTATTCTTTTCATCATCAGATCGTCATCATATTCTTCCTACATTTTCGGCATTATATTTCAAATTAACCTGTTGTAAGATAAACAATCGCAATAAGCAAAAAATATTTTGTAACCATAACCATCACATTATTACCAAACTCTTAACTTTAAACAAAACTCTAACTTTTGACAAACTCCTACCAAACAAAACTTTAACTTTAAACAACATAAATCATTTTATCTATTACCGAGTATATATCAAACTTGTGTCCTTAAGCTACACTAATATAGAATGAATCTCTTTTTATGCTCATGCTACACACTTTGTTTTCACAAAGTATCAAATTACTAAAAAGAAAATATACAGGGCAATTTACTGCCATCATCCTACAACTAATTAACGAAAACACATAGATAAGCATCTATCTATGTGCGACTACACAACATATCGAATTTAAGAAAATCAATAAAATAGGGAGTATAATACATCATCCGTGACATTTTGAGGCCAAAGACTTCAATAAAACGTGAACAGAAGCCACCAAATTTCAACATGTCAATTTGAAAAGCGTCTGTACTAATGCATCAACTTAGTAACCTCTTGTTAAAAAAAGTACTTAATTGAGTGAAACATTTTTACAAACACTTGGTGGGTATTAGAAAGAAAAGACATTGCTAAACATAATGGGTAATTGATTAAAAAGAGTAAATTGACATGTAGCAGTCAACAAAAAACACTATATCTTCATAATCAGATATCTCACAATTGTGGCAAGAAAAGACTTACAGAGCGTGTGAAAGCTATGATAATCTTAGGAATTCTTTGAGATTTTTTTTTCCATATATACACCTCTAATAACCATAATGAATCTGCATAAATCTGATAAAAATAAAAACGAACTTGCATCAAAATCAGTGAACCATAAAATAAGATCAAAATCATGTGACATGATTTAGGCCAATTTGTAGCCATAACTTTGGGTAAATAAATGGGCAAAATAAGAAATAAGATTAAAAAAGAAACCTGAAAATATATGCTATAAGAAGATTACAACCCGCTTGTTAAAAGATCAAGAATGAGATGCTGAACACATAATTCAAAATTTTAAAATTGAGATGGGAAAGAAGATTAGAGTAAAATACTGATGTTCGAGATTCAATATTAGCTAAAATCTAGAAAAGGGTTTCATCAAAGGGGGGTGACGTAAAAGATTGTGTTAGATATGCTTTGAGAATTTGACACGTGGTAATATGATGTCAAATATGACGTCAAAATAAAGAGTATATGACATTCAAAAAACTTTTCATTTATTATATATAAAGATACATCTGCCAAAACAACTAAGTATAGAAAAAATAAACATTGGATACTTTTATGTTTCTTTATATATTTTAGTTTTGACCCTTTTACTCTTATCCATAACAAAAAATATATGTACGACACTAAGTTAAGTTATATGTAAAAGTTTAACTCTAAAAGGTACTAAAATAGTAAAATACAACCACAATAAGTATGACATTAGCAATATGAAAATATTAACAACTTTTTTTCATACTTTTGAAATAACTCTTTAATGGTAAATAACTTTTTAGATCGATGTAAGCGATAGCTACAAGCCGCAGCAGAGTGCGACATGCATCATTCTCGTTAAGGTTATTATAAGTGAGTTATATCTAGGTTGAAAGTGGGCCAAATTAAATTTGAGATGAAGTTTTGTTGGGCTTTATTTTATATTAAAAAAAAGTAAAAACTGGTCCGAGCATCTTAATATACTTTTGATTAAGGAATTAATTTTGATATATTTTTGGGCTATAATATATGCAAACTTGCGAACCAACAAGACTATGCAAAATACAATTTCTCGATACAACATAAAAGGCATAATGTATAACTAAATGATACATAATACACCGTAACACATTATTTTCACACAACATTTTAACTACTTGTAATTACACTTCATTCTCAACAAACGTGACCATGTATATCATATCGTAATGTAACCGTGAACACCTTTAATATTAAGTGGTTATGAGTTTTGGTTTTTTATTTCATATAAATTGTAATAAGTGTATTACATCATCTCATATCTATATGCGACTACAAGCTACTGTCAAACCACTTTGACCTCCTACCTTGATGATATTATTAACTATAACCTTTAAATTTTTGCAGCATCGATCAAATAACTTACTCATGTTTTATATATATATATATATATATATATATATATATATATATATATATATATATATATATATATATATATATATATATATATGCAATTTTGCTATTGCTTAAAGTTAATAAATTCTAAAACTCTCGACATCCGTAAATTTGTCGTCACAAGAAATGTATAATCAAAAAGATTGTCACCAGTAAACTTTGTTAGAGGTGCCCGTCATCATGAACAGCGGGTACCTGCTAGTTCAACATGAAATATAAACATAAAAAATGGAAATAAGTTTCGGTTTAATCCCACATTGGTAAATGAGACAAAATCTTCTAAGCTTATATACCATGGTGCATATGATTGTGTGTCTTAGAGTTAATACGATTCTTTCAACCTAGAGTATATGCTCCAACAGTTAATTAGGCCTAGTTTTTTAGTTTGAAAAAAATTATCTAAACTTTAAGTTTTTGTAACTTTTATGAGGATTAAGAATAAAAATCCACGATAACAAAACCAATAAAGTTAGCATCCACTCTCCTAAATGGAGACTATTTATAATATTAATCAATTAGAGATTCACAAACGTTTAACATGCATATTGCAAAATAACTTATGACCTTTACCAAGTTTGCTTTGATCAAATATAAATTTAGCTGATATCTTTGAGCTATTCGAGCTGTACAAATGATTTTGACTCAGAGCTCACATTCGAATAAAAAGAAAAAATCGTTCAATTATCCTACCAATTTTATGCTAAAAAGACTCCCATTGGTCTACACTTCTAAACCTTCAAAAATCAAAAGATACATCATGTTCATTTTAGTTTCTATAAGACAACTTTATGCTTTAAGCAGCTTTACTAAATACGATCGATTGCTACATCTAATCCTTTTGCTGCACTAAATACGATCGATTCTGATGAATGTGTCAATCCTACTGATGTAGAGGATTCTAGTAATACAATGGAAGCAAAGAAGGTTGGGACTCCCGAGATAGGTAATGTATCACAAGATCCGCTTGTGAGTGATCCGGTGGAAGCTACTGAGGTTGGTCCTACCCCTATTGCTAAGAAAATTGGGGAGTTTGAAAGGCTTCTTCTTGATGGGAAAGCTACTCTTGTTGATGTTAATGGTAATCCTATTAAAAAGGTTGATTATCAAGGTTATAATAAGGATTTCCCGTCTACTTCTTTTACTAAGAGAGTTAACCCATTCACTAAGGTGGGAGAGATTGTGCATTCTGATAGTGATGATGAGGAGGTTGTGAACACCTTTGATGAGTCGAGTAATCTATTTGGTGGTGGTCATGATCGCGAAGATGATTATGATGACTATGATTATGATAACTATACGGATCAGGTTTACGATCTTCTAGGAAATTTGGATGCCTATTATGACATGTATGGTATCAAGCTCCAAGGTCTTGGTAGGAAGTAATTTTATCTTCATAGGAGTCTAATGTTATCTTTTGAGTAGTTGTTTATTTTCTTATATAGAGAATAAGAAGTATCTTGTTATGTAAGCTTTTCGCCTATGTAACGGGCTGAGATATGGGATTCACTCATATCCTTTGTACTTAAACGTTTTTTGGAGTATTATATTTACCGGGTCTTTGACCTTTTACCTAAAAATAATAATTGTAAACAAATGTAAACAAGAACATGTTTGTAACAATCATTAATGACGTGCATTTTATGTTGATATAGCAATATCATTCCGAATTGGTTTGCTTCATTTGATGTTCATAGCTATTTATTGAAATAATGTTAAACTATAATAATATTTAAATTTACTTTAATATATTAGTTTATATAATAGTTTTAAAAAAATTAATTTTATTAATATTAAAACAAAATAAAATTTTAAATATTTAAATATTTTATTATAATTCATATTAAACTAAAATAAAATTTTAAATATTTAATATAATTTGTTTTCTCAATTTTATTTTTTTGTAACTAAACACACATTAGTTTTTGCAAATTTCAGTTCCTTCGGATTTCAAATCCTATATATTTCAATTTCGCAAAAAAACATTTTGCAAACTAAATGGCCCCTTATAGTCATTAGCTACTCCCGCCTTTTAATCACATATAGCTTTTTTACTGGGCGGTGCTTATCATTATAAGCCTCATTTTTGGACAAATTACACCAACTCCTATATTTTTGTAACATAGCATACGAGTTCAAAGAAATTATATTAAGAGCATTAGGTACCCGTTGGTGTCGCCGTGTATGTGGTGTTGTGGGGAAACTACAAGCACTTTAACACTTTTTCTCATAACACAATAATCTATCACACCACAGAAAACACCCCTCACTTCTTTTATATCAAGCTTTATTTTTTTTAAGAATAATAATCTACGATACAAAAACAATAAAAATTGGTATCCTCACTCACAAGTTGAGTATTTACTCATGTATGGGCGGTATAATTGATTTGTATAGTCAAGAAGGATTAGTGGAAAAAACTTTGGTTTTGCCAAATAACATGTCGTTTCCTATTCGTGCAACGTCATGGCATCTTACAAATCGAACTCATGCGCAGTCTTTTAGTTACCTTTTTACCCTATGTTATGAAGTCGTTATTAACTTTTTACTTTTGATATTTATACAATACTAGAGGTAGGTAAAGTTGGTTTTATTGTTTGTGTATCAGTAAAAGTTACAAGAGACTAACCAAGAGTCATTCATAGAAGGGGAACTAACGTCTCTCAGGTTGTTTCTTGTAAAGATCCTCTTCCTCTTATTAAACCATTAACGAGAAAATGGTGCATGGGATACTCCACATCCTTTACGAACTTAAAAATTAAACCATAGACGAGCTAAGTATGTTTGACATGAGACAAAAACATAAGAGATGGACATGAGTTTTGGGTTTGTCCCACATTGATAAATGAGAGAAAATCTTTAAGCTTATATACCATGTTGCATTTGAATTCTAGGTCTTAAAGTTAATACTATACTTTCAAATTCATTTACAAGTGCTAAAAATTTGTTGGGAGTTGTATTTGAGTTTGGAAAAATGATATGACCTCTTAAGTTTTTGTAACAAAGACATCAACCGTAACAAAAGAGAGTTACTCATTTAATAGGAAGATCTATTCAAGATAAAAATATATAAAAATGAAAACTAGTGATGATTCGTTGTCTGAGTGGTACTGATGACCCTTTATTTATATCTTTATGATATCAACCAAGTCTATATATTTATGAAAGACTCCAATGTAAATTAACAGTTTCATATGGCAATAGAAATACCAAGTTTCATCATTTTATTGCGAAGTCTTATAACAGTTTACATTAGAAAGAGTACGGAATATAATGTGAGAATGACAAAGTTAACATCTCAATTGCTAATAATCATCTATCTATCAAGTACTTACTTTGATTAAATGCAGGGGTGTAAACACCGAGCTGAGCTCGACAAGGCTCGAGTTCAACACGTTTAGCATTACGCAAGTTTGAGTTTGAGCTTATTTGGTTTAATATTGTATCTAAATTGATTGTTTATTTCAAAAGTTATAATGATATCTGATTAGACAATTTATAGATATGTTATTATGTATCCAAACAATATTCCTTTACCCGTCCGTTGCGGCAGGACTAAATGAAAAAATTTGTAATTCAAATCGAGTTTCATGTCCTAAGTCTTTTTTTTTTCTTTTAAAAAAAAAAAAAAAGAAAAAAATGTTTGATAGTATAATTAAACACATGCTTTGAACGTAAAGATCAGGTACGCTTTGCAGGTGTAGAAAACTTCCATGGAAAAAAATAGTAATTCGTAATTTAAATAGGATTAACAATGAAGAAGAAAAAATTTAATGGTATCCACATTGGACTTACGAGCCGGGTCAATGAATAATTAAAAAAGTCCATAGTCAAAGTTGGTGACAAGCTTGTTTCGTTGCAAGTGGCCCCTGACCTGTGAATCAGTTCAGAGCTTTTTAATGATGCGTCATCTTGTCTGATGGACTTTCATATCTAGTTTTTAACCTTCCAATTGGTAAGGTTTTATTTTCTTACCATCCAATTGGAAGGCGGCTACCATTTTTTTAAGGTTTTTATTTTATAGTTTAATTTTTGTGCATAAAATAAAATGTTTTAATGCATCACAAGAATATATATGTAATTTTTAAAATAAGAAGAGACATATATATAAAAGCCTCAAAAAAGTTTTAACTTCTCGCTTCAATGAAAGTCCATGACATCTTTAAAAAAAGAACACCTTCCCAGATTTTATATTTTTTGCAAGTTATATATTGTTCAAGTATTTAACCGACTATGTGAGTTTGATATTTATACAATAACCAAGGGTCATTCACTGAAGGGGAACCAACGACTTTCGGGGTGTTCCTTTTGAAGATCCTCCTCTTATTAAACCATTAACGACAAAATGTTGGAAGGATTACTTAACATCCATTACTAACTTCAAAATCAAACAACTGACGAGCTGATATATGTTCAACATGAAACATAAACTTAAAAGATGGTATTAAGTTTTGGTTTTGTACCACATTGGTAAATGAAACAATCTTCTAAGCTTATATACCATGGTGCATGTGCATTTGTTGTTTTAAAGTTAAATACTATCCTTTCAAATTCAATTATGTCCATCAATTGCTTTGGGGCCTTGGTTGTAGTATTTGAGTTTGGAAAAAATTGTATAAGCTTTAAGTTTTTGTAAGAGAGACTTTCGAATTTTACTTTTATATGGATTAAGAATAATAATCCACGGTAAAAAAAACAATAAAACTAGCATCCTCACTCCTAAATGGAGAGTTTTTAGTCATTAGATGAAAATTATTTTCTTAAGCGTAGGCGGGACCATTTTTTTAAGTTTTTATTTTCTGTTCATTTTTAAAGTGTATGCATAAACAATTTTAAATTCTTGCTTCAATGTTTAAGGTTTAAATTCTTGCCTTTCTTGAAAAAAATACAACAAAATAAATAAATTAATTAAATTCTCGCTTTAATGAAAGTCCATGACATCTTTAAAGAAAGAACAACTTGCAACCTTATATATTTTTGCATTTTTGCAGGTTGGATTTGGTTGAAGTATTTAAACGACTATATGAGTTTGATATTTATACAATAACTGAGTAGGTAAAGTTTGTTTTATTGTTCGTGTGTAAACATTACAAAAGACTAACAAAGGGTCATTCATTGAAGGGGAACTAACGTTGTCTCTCGAGTTGTTCCTCCTCAAGATCCTCTTCCTCTTATTAAACCATTAACCACAAAATGTCGCAAGGGATACTTCACATCCTCTCCTAACTTAAAAATTAAACAATTGACGAGCTAATATATGTTCAAGATGAAACGTAAACTTAAGATTTGAAATAAGTTTTTGTTTTGTCCCACATAAGTAAATGAGAGAAAATATTCTAAGTTCATATACCATGGTGCATATGAATTGTATGTTTTAGAGTTAATAATTGTTTTATCCCACATAAGTAAATGAGAGAAATATTCTAAGTTTACATACCATAGTGCATATGAATTGTATGTTTTAGAGTTAATACTATGTTTTCAAACTCTAGTGTTTCTCCCGTCAGTTAATTGGGTGGTAGTATTTGAGTTTGGAAAAATTATATAAACTTCAAGTTTTTTGTGACTTTTATAAGGATTAAGAATAAAATCCACGATAACAAAAACAATAAAGTTAGCATCCACTCTCCTAAATGGAGACTATTTATACTATTAATCAATTAGAGATTCACCAAACGTTTAACATGTATATTGCAAAATAACTTATGACTTTTACCAAGTTTGCTTTGATCAAGCCTAAATTTAGCAGATATCTTTGAGCTATTCCAGCTGTACAAATGATTTTGACATAGAGCTCACATTCGAATAAAAAGAAAAAATCATTCAATTATCCTGCTAATTTTATGCTAAAAAGACTCCCTTTCGTCTACACTTTTAAACCTTCAAATACCAAAAGATACATCATTTTCATTTTAGTTTCTATAAGACAATGTTGCTTTAATTAGCTTCAGTAATTTAACTTAATAACATAAAAGTTGATCCTTTAATAATTAAGTTAGTATATGTCTAACGTGAAGCTAACGAGAATGGGAATTTAGCCATATGAAACAAAAGCTTAAATATGGAAATGAGTTTTGGTTTTATCCCACATAGGTGAGTGAGCAAACATTGGTAGAGCTTATAAGTAAGACCATTGAGATATTACATAAGGATGTGGTGAAATATTGAATGGTATTCATGTTGAGTTTATAATATATATAACATACAATAAACATGTAAACATCAAGAGTACACAGTGGAAGACTTAGAATCATAACAATAATTAATTAACCGAAAGATGCATAACGTTACCTCTTGCAATTGGTAGATCTCTTCAATTCAAGAACCACAATTAGGGTTTATGTGGTTTAACAAATTGACCACACCGTTTTCAATTCAAACCAATTGATGTAACAATAGTGTGTTACACCACGTTTTTGTACACACGTCTATTAGCGATTCGATCACGAATGCTAGTTCTTGATCACAATAGAATAACCAAACACCTTGTTATGCTCGAGGTCACCGTAAATCCCTTACAATGGGGATTCACTCGTCGACCAAGAATAAGAGGAAGAAAAGAAGAAGTTTGGCCTTCTAATGAAATCAAGTGTACCAAAGGATGAATACATGGGATGTATTTATAGCCTTATGGTAGATGTCATGTTTACTATGGTTTCGATGTGGATTCCATAGTTTCGCCAAAACAAGCCCAAAGAAGGTTCCTAAAACCGTATCTTGGCTTGTTTACTTTTCTTCATATCCAGTTGACATTTAACGACCAATAGTCACTTTCGATAAGTGCTTATCGCTCGTTTAGTCGTTTATTGTGAATTTAATAATTAAACATAATATTTTATATTAATTATTTAAACATCGAGTCTCATACGTAAAATGTGCAATCCGTGGTCACGAGTTCGAATCCGAAATTTACGTGCTTGTAAATATATACATTTTCCAACGACTCCCACTGGATATGTTTACAAAGCGTGAAATGACATTGGTTAGCGTCTAGCAACACGCCAATGCCCGTGTACAACTCGTGTATGGTTTTCTGAGAAAACCAAGTTTTGATGATTCATCATCATATTCATCCTTTTGTTTCTAATACCATGTTAATAAGAATATGGATCTCACTCATTTCTTAATTAACTATTTTGTTTCTCGTTTATGTGATTGATCAAGATTACCAATCCTTCCGAACATATTCCGAAGACCTTGGGCATGGCCATGCAAACATCTTAACAACCATACGAGGGGCCCAAAGAAGATTATACTTCAAAATAAATTTGAAGGAAACAAATCCATTTTGACTACAAGCGAGGATTCATAGATTTCGCAACACTTCGAAACAACCCTTATAACTACCGATTCGTGATAGCGTTAGATTGCTTCACAAAATGCACTACATCCATGACATATCTCGGTATCTCAAGTCGAGGATAAATATCCATGATATACTTAATGACAAAGATCCATAAAGTATCATCATGTGGGTGGGATAAGTCCTATACTCGATTCATTGAATATCATCTCGAAATTAGTCATGCTACGCATCAAGATACTTTCAAGTATACTCTAACTAATACTCAGTTGTCTTAATTCAATATCATTCCCATGTTATTGATTGACAACGGACTATTTAGAATAACTTAAGTTATTCAAGGATTTAAACATGCAAATCTGGGACACAATATTATAAATGAAATTAAGCGATACCGTACTTTAATTCATTATAAATAATAATTGTTTAACATCCTTTATCCAAATACTAAATAGATCAATGCATGATAATTCTTAGTTAATGAATTTTGCCACAAGTCATGCAACTCATAGTTGTTGACAAGGCATAATTTCAACTAACTTTGATCTAGGAATTTTGAGAATACTTATTTCAAAAATTCAATAAGTGAATTTCTTGTATGTGTTTACACATATCTTGATATTGTCATATCATTCCATAAGGTGCGTGACAACCTGAACCACCTTTATATGACAATCATCTTTCAAAACTTTTAAAGTTTAAAGTATTCTTTATTCTTTAATGTATAATACAACTATGCTCTTAGATGAGCATAACTAGTCAACATGGTCATCATCGAGGATACCATGACTAGAATTGAGTGTCATCTCAATTATACCAAATCATTGTGTACAACAATATGCTCTTTAAGCGTCAGTAAACTTGAGCAGTTATAGTGTAATGTTGGTGCCTACCAAACTCAAGTTTGTTGGCAATGACAATTATGAAATAATTGCCATATTTCCATCCATAGAATCTAGGAGCATCTCCGGGCGTGGAATGTGATTCTAAATCCAAACATATTCCTTTTAAAATATTTATTACACTAACAACTTTCAATGTTGTCAAATCATCTTGTAATCAAGCATGACACAACAATCTTATACACACATGATGTTCATGATGAATCTTCAAGTTAAACTTTAAGATCTCATCTATCTTGTCAAAGATATGTATTCATCATGTTCTATTAGACTCATTTATTTTCCGCATATGTTTATAATAATAAACATATTTTCAAGGTTATATATCTTATTTCCAAATCTTACAAACGAAGTTCATTCCCAACTAAAACTTAATTTAGGTGGAATGTAGTTGCCCATACAACATATAAGATTTAAAATAATACTCCTACTAGCTTTTAGGAATACTTATGAGCTATCTTATTTTAATTATTAAATCAAACATGGATTTAATATCAAACATAAAAACATCTCTTAGATGCTTGCATATATCCATTCATGGATTCTTGCGGTTGTACATATCCAAGGATTATTTGAATTCATAAAACTTCTTTGTATTACTCATCGTCCTCATAAAAGTAATTCCACAACAAAGAGTTATGACATTCATTGTCAAAATTTCATATCAATGAAACTAAGTATGACAATTATAATATTTATACTTCTATTTAATGTATCTAGTAAAGAATATTCAATTATAGTTAATTGCTTAAATATGATTAATATTATTATCACTAGACATGCATTAAATATGTGTATAATATTGTCCATATGATTTCTACATAAAGATTTAAACCACTAGGGTTTCCATCCTTTGAAGAAACTCATATTCATTATTAAGATAAACCAAGTATCTAAAGTTGATTATCTTTATGGACAACATCTCAACATTCATAGTATGATTGATTTACCACAATTCAACATTTGATAAATTCATCATTATGATTAACGAGCTTACCATGATCACAGAACTCATATTCCTCGGCATATTAAATATCCGAGATATCCTTACGAATCTATGAATGACAATTCCATCATATTAAGGTCTATCATTTTCATGTTTAGCCTCATTATGATATTTGCTAGTGCATTTTAGAAGATTATGTATTTTTGTAATTCAATCTTTCAAGATCTAAACAAAAATCTCACTTGCCTTTTAAAAATTTAAAGATTACCTTTAAATAGTTTATCAAGTAGAGCAACAATACATTGTTCTCTTTTGGGATACTACAAAAAACATTGACAGTTCCTAACATTAGTTTGTTACAACTCACTCTATAAGTAGTTTAACAAATTCAAAACTTCATTATAAGACTTAATGTGATTCATCACATTCCATAAACAAATGGTGTCTTATCAATCTTCTAGGTTGGAGTCTTATTGAGTATATTCAATCTATAATCAATCTACTAACCTTGATAACTTTTGGAAGAAACTATAGTTATCTTGAATCAAGCATGCCAATAGATTTTGATTCTTCTAACTGAACATACCATAAGTATATGGTATTTCATTAGAATTAATATTGTAAGATAATCTAACAATATCTAAGATAACATCTACTATTTGGCTTACCTATTTACCAATAAAGTAAAACTTAATGGTACAATAGAATTACCAAGTCAATTGCATGTATTATAACACAAGTATTTTGACCAAGTCAAAAGACAAAAGCAGTTATAATCCCACTATCGTTATAAGTCATTGATCACCTCATTGACTTCGTGCATATGTCTTAAAACATAGCAAGTTAACGTCTTACTTTATATTGTAAGTCTTGTATTAACAGACTTCATGTTTGTGACTTTACAAAATCATAAACATTTCCAATTAAAGTAATTATGAACACCATCTCGGGTTTCAATTAATATTTCAAGTTAATATTTACTACATATATTTAAGTCATTCAACGAATACTCAAATTCAAAGTAGTATCAGATTACTTCATTTAATTATGTCATTCCATGAAATGTTCAATGTAAGAAACTGCAGAATCATCCATGCTCGTTCTCACGACACGTGGATATTTTACCTTGGGCTACAATCTAGTTCACGTTCTCACGTAACATAAATTGTAACTACAAGTGTTTCTTAAATATTGAAAGACATAAATATTTAAAATAAAGTAGTCTTTGTTATTATCTTGACACATGTTCTTAATAGGTCAATCATACACATTTAAATGTATAATTCCTATTAGAGCGTTACTCTCTTACCTTCGGTCAAGAGAATCTATTTAAATCATATTTATATGTGTTGTACCTTGCACACAATCAAGATTTCTCCCACTTGTGCTTGGAACAACATCATGTAGCGTATAAACAACACGATACACGTTCGTTTATTTGATTAATATGATTTGTGTCATAGATATAACAAGTAGATGTAGGACTATATTGATTAGTAAGGAAGCGCATGACAATCCTTGAAATCCATAAGTGCCTACAATTGGAAAGTAATTATCTTTGAAGATAATCGGGTTACTACAGAAATAAGGCTTGTAGCTCCCACTGAATTAGAAATCATTAAAACAACTTCTTATTCAGTAATGCAACACAAATGCTCCCACTGAATCTGACAACATTGTAAGTGTTGCATAACCAGTGAAAACAACTTGCTTGCTATTTACTTTCCTACACCTTTAAAGAACCTAACGTAATCATTACTAAGATACTAAAAGGTGTGTTCTACTCTAAGAATGATGGGTTATCCATCAATGTTATTAACTTGAAAAATTGGGTATGCAATTTCTTCCTCAATGAGCCTACCATCCCATACGGTATGTAGTACCTTTAAAGGCTAAAGCAAAACAACTAGATAAAATATGCTAGTTTGCCTTTTACCAATTTTCATGATAATTAGTCTAGCTTCTAATTTAGTAACTCATATACATGTTTTCCAGGTTAACCAACATTCATGTTGTTACAAAGGATTCATTCACCAAATGAGGGTAATGAAATCTTTATGGAAAATAAGATGTGCAATTCATTGCTATGAGTTACATTAGAATTTAGACAATTCAAATGTTCCTATTATACCTTTCTCATTCATGAAAGGAATAGGATTGAGTCTCATGCTTCTCCCATGGAAAAGAGACTTCGTTTGTCTTTTCGGTAATTATTCTCGATCAAACAATGTTTGAAAGCGAATGGAGCAATTTATTGATCAAAGACTAAACTTTGTTTACGGTTAAATGTTGCAATTATACATTCAAAAGAATTACAAAATTCAATTTAGTATTTTCGATAATTAACCTATTTCAAGAAAATTAATTACCCATGGTTCATAAGCATATAACCATTTAATTTTCACTGAAAACTAGGATCAAATTGTCATAATCTCATCACATCGTTGATCTCGCTAGTAATGAACCTTATACAAAGTGGTAGAGCTTTTGCTCAATTGCCAATTTCAATTGCAATTCCTAGATTTATGGGATTTACATATAGCCAATTTCAATTGCCATGTAAACATGTTTTATCCCATCTTATGCCTTGAGTTGCCGCTCACTACAAAACTCAATTAAGTTGTCCAACTTAAGCGCAAAATCGTCCACGCCTGTTCTCACGACACGTGGGCATTTTACCCTGATTACGATCTAAGTCACGATCTCACACAAATAAAGGTAATCTTAGGTGTTTCCGTTTCGTTGGATGGCATATAACTTAAATTAAAGGGTAATAATTTTGATGTAAAATCAAATATGTACAAAAATGTCATGCATTCATCTTTGTAGCATAGTTTTTATTAAAACATTTATATCTTGTTTTAATGTTTAAGTTTTTCATCATCAAACTTTAATTGAGGTATTGGTTTCACCAATCAAGGAATTTAGTGTTAATTATCATCCATTATACCGTACTTTTGCATAAGTGTAAACACTTAGTGTTTCGGATAATTACCACCGAAGTGGCGCATGGAATTAAAACTAATTCGCCCTTAAGATGAGCTTGCACATTTAATGGCTTACTAAGTAGCTCCACTTGAACTTACAGAGGAGAGGACTGTGCGCTAAAGCACAACCTTAGACATCCATTCGATGTGACTATGCGCACTTCTTTAAACCCCTTTTATTAGTTCATTCTCATGGGTGGCCGTTCGGTCATTTGTACCAAAGTCATCAATCAATTAAACGATTATGATTACTATTCTTAAAATACATGTTTCACCATTGTTTACGTCGGTTTATTTTTCTTGTAAAAATACCCTTGTTAGAAAACACAAACAAGCAAGTATTTATAAAAATAAACAAATAAACAATGAATGCATAACAAATAAAAGTCATGCATATCAAATAGCCACATGCAAACGGTTTTGATAAATCTTATTAAATTAATAATGATGGAGGTCTTCCCAATTTTAGATCTATCAAAATTTAGTGTATATCACTTAAACAAGAAAGACATACAATAAAAGCGGATCCATGATAAAACATGCGATAATTATCATGGACATAAAATTACACTTAACAATTAATGCAATTAAAAGCGAGTTACGCATATACACATAAAGTTGCATGCATCTTAGGGTTTCTAATCCAATTAAAACTTTGGTTTACAAAACCTAATTAGGGTACCAAAATAAACGCCCCTATAAAAAATTAGGGTTTAGGATTGCAAACCCTAGATCTATGCATACAAAAATAACACATTCATGTTTATTTTAATTATGTGTTTCAGTAATTAATTACTTGTTATACAAGGCTCGTGATGCCACTGTTGAGTTTATAATATATATAACATACAATAAACATGTAAACATCAAGAGTACACAGCGGAATACTTAGAATCATAACAATAATTAATTGACTGAAAGATGTGTAACGTACCTCTTGCAATTGGTAGATCTCTTCAATTCAAGAACCCTAATTAGGGTTTATGTGGTTTAACAAATTGACCCTTACCGTTTTTCAATTCAAACCAATTGATGTAACAATAGTGTGTTACACCACGTTTTTGTACACACGTACTATTAGCGATTCGGCGAATGCTAGTTCTTGATCACAATAGAATAACCAAACACCTTGTTATGCTCGAGGTCACCGTAAATCCCTTCAATGGGGATTCACTCGTCGACCAAGAATAAGAGGAAGAAAAGAAGAAGTTTGGCCTTCTAATGAAATCAAGTGTACCAAAGGATGAATACATGGGGATGTATTTATAGCCTTATGGTAGATGTCATGTTTACTATGGTTTCCGATGTGGGATTCCATAGTTTGCCAAAAACAAGCCCAAAGAAGGTTCCTAAAACCGTATCTTGGCTTGTTTACTTTTCTTCATATACCGTTGACATTTAACGACCAATAGTCACTTTCGATAAGTGCTTATCGCTCGTTTAGTCGTTTATTGTGAATTTAATAATTAAACATAATATTTTATATTAATTATTTAAACATCGAGTCTCATACGTAAAGTGTGCAATCCCGTGGTCACGAGTTCGAATCCGGACATTTACGTACTTGTAAATATATACATTTTCCAACAATTTATAGTCAGAAGCCACTTCAATTGTTACACCATGTCTCTTTTTCTATAAGCTACTTCAGCCTTTTATAAGCCTCTTCAGTGAAAAAATTACATCAACTCTTATGTTTTTGTTATCAAGCTTTACTTCTCTTTAAGAATGATAATCCACGATGACAAGGACAATAAAAACTAGTATCCTCAATCACAAGTTGAGTATTTACTCATGTGGTGAAATATTGAATGGTATTTATAGTCGGAAGCCACTTCAATTGTTACACCATGTCTCTTTTTCTATAAGCTACTTCAGCCTTTTAATCACATTTGGCTTTTTTTTTTAGTGGTGCTTATCTTTATAAGCCTCTTCAGCGAAAAAATTACATCAACTCTTATGTTTTTGTAACAAAGACTTCAAGCTTTACTCTTCTCTTATCAAGCTTTACTTCTCTTTAAGAATGATAATCCACGATGACAAGGACAATAAAAACTAGTATCCTCAATCACAAGTTGAGTATTTACTCAAGTATGGTTGATTTGTATATTCGAGTGGGATTAGTGGAAAAAGCTTTGGTTATACAAAATAACATGCCATTTCCTACTCGTGCAACGATATGGCGTTCACTTTTGGTTGTTCATAAGAATTTAGAAATCGGAACATTTGCATATGGCAAACTTATGCCACTAAAGCCACAAGATGAAGCTGGTTATGTATTGTTGTCAAGTGTATACGCAACATCTTTTAATTGGCAAAAAATATTAAAAGTTAGGAAGTTAATGAGTGATAGGAATGCCAACAAACAAGCCGCTTACAGTTGGATTATAATCAAGAACAAAATTTGTTGCATAGGATACATCACATTGTTTAATTTCTTCAAAGTTTTTAACTTTTAATGAGCTAATATATGTTCAACATGAAGCTAATATGAATGACAATTGAAGCATTTACAACAAAAAGTTAAAAGATGGAAATGTGTTTTGGTTTTGTCCCACATAGGTGACGAGCAAACATTAGTGCACTTCAGCATGGAATGCTCTATCTCTTTCGATATTTGCCATAACTTAGCGTCTTAGCCTTAAAATTTTATGCATTTTTTGACATTATAACTATTTTAGTCATCAATAGAAACCTAAATAAGTACTTGTTTTGAAAAGACAATGATTCATATTTTTATTCTTGGTTTGCTTAAGCAACTGATTAGAAGGAACATCATGGACACCACATGGCGATTCATCGACTTTGAAAATGCGAATATCAACTCAACTAAAGCTGCATATAGACTATTTGTAACTTCTTTTCCATGGCTGAATAAAGTTTAGAAACACCTCTCAGAACCACGAAAGGGCTATGGGAATCCATGGAAAAAATACATTACATGCTTAACGTGGATTGAACTCGCGTGAAGCATTTGGTTTACAAAACTACGTAACCACTAAACTTATGAGGTCTAGAACAAGGTTTCCCACATAGTTTATTGTCGCACAACAGGCTTTAATATGACGATATCCCAAGCTGAGTTGCCAAATGTGTCACTAATTTAACATAGTAAAATATGTGTTTGCATTTGCGATATCCTTTATTTACCAATTTTGAGTATAGTTGGACTAGTTACTTAATCTTCGTAACTATGTTTTATTGTACGTAGATGATAGGAGTTTCAACCTATTTGATTAGTGAAATAGATACTTACTATTTTATTATGAAACCATTTGAACCTTTTGTCCCACATAGGTAAGTGATAGAATATCTTCTAAGGTTATATACCATAGTGTTTCAAGAGTGTATGTCTTTAAGTTAATAGTATGCTTTGGGGTTTTAAAGATGACATGTGAGTAACACACACTTGTTACTCCATAAAGTCACAAAAAATTATACGAACTCTTAAGTTTTTGCGCAAAGACTTCAAGCTTTACTATTCTTTTACAAAGATTACGACTAGTAATTCTAGCATCCTCACATTGGAGAGTATCTAGTTACATGTAGATCAAGATTTGCAAAGACAATTTTATTTGACTACAAATTTAAAAGGTTGCCTCTAATATGTATAGCACATAACAAAATTTAAATTTGCAGTTTGCTCAACTTTATTGTGAAGCCTTATACCTGTTTCGGTAGAAAGATTATAGAAAATTGAGGTCTAAACATACATTAAACTAGCCATCAAAATTCAACAGGATTATTATGACCTAGCCAAGGTTCATTATTGGAAAGGTAACTAACGGCTATCCGGTTTCTCCTTGTCAAAATTCTCGTAATTAATCTTCTTAATTAATTTGCTAAAACAAATAATGTAGCATTGGTAATCATTTCCCTAACGAGACTTGCCTTCAAGCCCTATGCTTAGTAAGATGCGAAAATCAGAATCATTAACTATTTATAAGGTTCTAAAAACCTTGACAAAAAGTGTTCATGGATCAACCCAACTTGTTACTCGTATTGACCCAATATCGTTGAATACATACAACCTCTACATGGAAAAAATTATATTAATTGGACAACACTCGAAACTGAATCCTCACTCTAATAGTCTTGATATAACATCTTAGAAAACTCGTAAGCTGGATTACGACTGAATTCGCATTCGTTATCCAAGGGGCAAATCAAGTATCACAAATTATGCTCGAAAAGACTTGGTTAATAAATTAGTTGCCGACCATGTATTGCACACCCAAACAGATTCATTTACTGGCAATACTAAACACATAAAACATCCTTGGACCATAAAAGTCAATTTGTCTTACCAGAACGTGCATTCTTGAAGGCTGTTAACAAAAAAACGAAAGAAAAAACAAAAAAAACACAAATTTAACTCAAGATTTAGCCATTTAGGATTGGATAAGTTGACCAACTATGAATTTTGGCACATCTCCTTTTAAGAATAATAACCTTACTGTTAGTTATCCATTGTATTAGTTGTCTATGTATTGTACATTTATTGTGATTACCAATTTGTGACTAGATTATTAGTAGGAGATTAGGAGATTAGCTCATTGGTGACTAGATGATTTGTATTTTCCATATATAGCTCTTGTATTGGCTCAATATATATGGGGTCTACATTGTATGTGAGAATCAATCAATAAATGATATCTCCTTGATTACATGGTATGACAGCCACTAGTAAACAAAACGATCCTCAATCCCTAAACAATCATTCTGTTTACTAGCCTTGTTCTTCTTTACTAACCTTGTTCTTCTTTACCAGTCGATCATTGGTTGAACAGATAACTAGTCGACGCTTATTAATTTTTGCTTGTTTGATTGTTGGTGTCTGTTGGTGGTTAGTCGTCCCAAAGCAGGGTAAGATAATCAACTTCAGCAGAAATGCTCAACTGTTCAGCAGAAACAAAACTAAGTAACAGATACCACTTGGTGGTTACCGAATAACACTTGGAATCGTGTGATCACTTTCCAAAGTAAACTATTCGACCCTAATGCCTGGGTATCACGAATATCTACTTGGGATAAGACCAAATGCAGTTAGAGAATTAGGCACAATTTTTTAACCCTTTCACTAAAAAGTGTTTAGGTTCTTTGTTTGTATTCAAGCGTATTTTCTCTGTATTTTCATCTGTAAACAGATCTCCTATCTATAGGAAATACTCTTGGCTAGTCAATGGAATTATGAGTATTAATCGGCCCATTAATAGCCTTATAATTATCCCCATTATAGCCGTTAGTGGTTACATGACCAATTTATCATGGTCATAATGCAGTTTTAATTGCCACTTGAATAGGTCAAAACCGTTACAAGTTGTACCATCATCGGTACTTTCATAGTGCCTTGGTGGTTACACCGCTTGATGGAAACGCCACCGCTTGATGTAAACACAACTTCAATGAGACACCACCGGTGGAAACACTAATTGATGTAAATCTGCCCGGTGGAAATCGATAATCGGTGGTAACCACAGCAAAGATTTTCACCAAGCACTACCAATACAAACCACTACAAGAGTCGTGGTGTTCACGGACCTTATGGGTGTACACTCTGTACCTCTAACCCATTACAAGGTGTGAACTTATCCCACAAGTGCACTAAATTTTCCAACAATCCTCCCAAATTTAGTTCACTTCCTGCATGAAAACAAACAACAAACAAAACATGTGCATAAATGAAAATGTCACGAGTTGAATTTCCATCTTAGTAATTACACGTTCAAATATTTGAGAATCGGTGTGTTCTAAGAATTGAACCTTCAACCCATTTGAATACGAAGATAAAATACACACAGTTTTCAAACATTATGACTCGACACTATACAAGCCATGTGTCCATATCCAAATTCATAAATGTTGTAAAGCTAAAAGTCCAAAGCTTCAGAGCAAAAAACTTCAACATTTACATAGGTGGTTCCTCTTTAGTCATGCTCCCGCCAAGCACTTTTTCAAAGAAAATATAACCATTAAGAATTAAAGACTTCATCCTCCTTTCAAGAAGTTACGAGCACAACCTTTGGATGTAAATAAAACATGTGCTCCGTCCACTGAATATTCGACTTTCAAGATTGAACTCGGCTCCCAAGTTTCCTTAGGAGGAGTTGGGTGTCCTAGCATTCGATGACTAAGTTGGACTTAAACACATCCCTTTAGCGAGACTTTATTACCAAGTCTCTAGCCAAACCCTTCGTCAAGTGATCGACTAAGTTCATTGAGATCTAACAAACTCTATAGATACCACCCCATTCATGATCACTCACGAATCATGCTATGTCCGACACCTAAGTGTCTAGACTTACTATTGTACATTTGGCTATAAGCCTTAGCCAATGTAGCTGCACTATCACAACGGATAGAAATAGGTGCTATAGGTTTAGCCACAATGGAATCTCAAGAAGCAAGTTTTTCAACCATTCGACTTCTTTACCGGTAATGCTAAAGCCACAAATTGATTCCATTGTTGAACCGGTGATGCAAGTTTGCTTCTTGGATGCCCAAGAAATTGCACCTCCACTAAGTAGGAATACCCGACCACGGTAGACAATTGTCTTCGGTGTTACGGATCCAACTTGCATCGGTGTAACCTTTCAACACCGATGGGTAACCAATATATGAGAGACTATAATCCATAGTTCTCTTGAAATACTTGATGCCCTCCGAGCGCTTGCGATGATGAGCACTAGGATTACTAGTATACCGCTCAATTTTCCCACCGCAAAACCAATATCGGGCCTTGTACAAGTCATGGCATACATCGAGCAGCCAATTACCCTAGAATACTCGAGTTGAGATACTGACCTTGCCATGATTAGGCATCGACTTCTCACAGTATCCATAGGTGTACTCATCGAGTACAATCAAAGTAATTGAATTTCCTCGATGCCTTCTCAATATAATGAGGCGAGAGATAGAAATTCTTTACTTTCATGTTTAATCCTTATACCAAGGATAACATCGGCCTCCCCATGTCTTTCATGGAGAACCTTGATGACAAAAATTCCTTTGTCAGTCAACTCGATTTTGGTCGGTGCAAAGATCAACATGTCATCAACATATAGACAAATGATGACTCCTTTACCAGATTCATCAAATTTGCTTTATACACATTTGTCGACTTGGTTAAGAACATAACCACTAGACAAAACCACTTCATCAAATTTTGATGCCATTGCTTAGGTGCCCGCTTTAGTCCATAAAGAGACTTAATCGGTTTACACACCTTGTTTTCATTGCCGTGCATGATGAAGCCACGAGGTTGGTTCATATAAACCTCCTCTTCCAATTCACCATTCAAGAAAGCTGCTTTCACATCCATCGATGAATAACTGATTGTGAATAGATACCAAAGCAATCGGCGGTCTTATGGTATCGATACGAGCCACGTGGGCATAAGTATCAAAATAGTTTATCCACGACTTTTGTTTAAAGCCCCGAATGACTAGTCTAGCCTTGAAGTTTTCAATAGTTCCATCTACCTTCATTTTCCTTTTGAAAATCCATTTGCAACCCAAAGGTTTGCAACCGGAGGTAGATCAACCAACACCCAAGTGTTGTTGCCCATGATGGAATCCATCTCATCATTGATAGCTTCTTTCCGTAAAGCATTATCCGGGACTTCATTGCTTCTTCAAATGTCTTGGGATCATCCTCAACAATGAAGCAATAGGAGTATTGGTCGAGACCTCATCCCTTGTTCCTTCAACCAAGTATAGTTGAAACTCGGTCCAAATGAATTTGGAGTCCCGACCCTTTTGCTCTTCCCCGAGCACAAGTTCGTGTTGTTGAACCACAACCTCATCGAGACCACCGATGGTTCACCATCGGGACCTCTGATACACCAAAGGTCATGAGTTCCATTAGAAATCCTCGACTTGGTCTAGGGACCGATGAGAATCTATTCTTATCAAAATCGCATCCCTTGATTCAATTATTGTGTTAACCGAAACATGTTCATTAGGTTCAATAACATAGAACCTAAAAGCCTTGGAATGCTTAGCATATCCAACAAAGATGCGATCAATGCCTCTTTCACCCAAAGTCTTTGCTTTGGATCGTGGAGTCTTACAATGACCCTACAACCCCGCACCACGAGATAGTTCAGTTGGGTTTCCTATTAGTCCGAGTTCATAAGGGTAACTTTTTCCTTTTGTTGGGAACCCTATTTAGCAAATAGCAAGTCATTAACATAGCTTCACCCTTAACCCTTGACTCATCCCGAATAGGACAACATGGAATTAACCATCTCCTTGAAAGACCTGCTTTTCCTTTCGAAATACCATTTCTTTGAGGAGTATAAGGGCGATCGTTTCATGGATTATTCCAACAGACCGAAAGTACCGAGTATCCATGTACTCACCTCCCCTATCGCCTAATCTTTGATCAAAGACCCAAGTTGTAATTCAAATTTAGTTTTAAACACTTTGAATTTATCTAATGCTTCATCCTTGGTATGTAATAGATAGACATAACAAAATCTAGAAGCATCATCAATAAATGTCACAAAGTACTTTTATTCCCTAAAGAAGGAGTGGCATGCAAATCACGCAGTCACTGTGAATAAGCTCCAAGATCTTAGTCTCACGACTAACACCACGAAAGGGTTTCTTGGTTATCTTGGTCAACATGCAAGTTTTACACTTTTGAGTGTCCATGTCAGCGTGGATTAAACCATCCCTAGACATATCTTGCATCCTTTTATAGTGAACATGACCAAGTCTAGCATGCCAAAGGTTAGAATCACTCGATCATATGTGGTCACAAAAGTGAAATAACACTGTCGGTGGTAATATTAAGCCCGGACATTTGATTACATAAATAACCAAAACCAATAAAAACACCACATTTAGAAAGAACAAATTTATCGATTCAATAACTTGTTTATATCCATGATTATTCAAAACACTACTTGAAACCAAGTTTTTCCTTATATCGTGAACATGAATAACATTAAACAAAGTTACAATCTTTCCGAACTAAACCTAAGATCTACACAACCACGACCATGCACCAAGGCGGTTGACTCATTTCCCATGTGAAGAATAGAACCATCATTCGTTGACTCATAAGTCTTGAACCGACTTCTATCTTTGCACACATGAACTGTTGCACCGTAGTCAACCCACCACGCAACATCATCATCCCGCACATAAAAGATTCGAGATATATGTAACATAATAACCAAAAGACTTATTAAACATATTCGACCTTTCGGTGAGTTGGTGAACCACCACTCCTGAACCATTAGTGCACGATCCATTGGCTTTACCACCAATTTTAACACCCTTGCGGTCCCTTTTAATGTGACCGGTCTTGCCACATTTCCAACAAGTAGGTGTTGCCTTCTTGTTAGGATCGCCCTTGTGTTGTCATGATACTTGCGTTTGCCTTTGTTGTCATTGTACTGTGGAGTTGTTATGCTCCACCATATTGACAACACATGGTCCAGCAAAGATTGCCACTCTTTGGCTTGTCATTATCCCGCACCTTGAGAGATTCCTCAATGCGCAGATAATCGCCAACTCAACCGAGTTAACTCATCCTTCTTATGTTTCAAGGTATGCTTGAAATCTTTCCAAGAAGGAGGAGTTTGTCAATAACACAAGAGACCTAAATAGCCTCATCCATGTGCATATTGTGTTGTGTAAACCTTCCAAGTATTCCAAGAAGTTCATTGTATTGTTCCATAACCGGTCTTGAATCGGTCATTTTGTAATTTGTGAAATTACTAACAAGGAACTTCTTACTTGATGCATCCTCGACCATATATTTGGCATCCAAGGAATCCCAGTTCTTTGGAAGATTCAAAGTTCGATAAATATCAAACAAAGAATCGACATACCATTGAAATAAGACCTCTGCATATGTAGTCATCATTCTCCCACTTGCTTCTCTCCTAATCTGCTCCACAGAGCATCATCACCATCATCAAGAATTGGAGTAGTCGGCACATAGACCACACTCATGCTTGACGATGAAGAAGTGCATCTTCTTCGCCACCTCCTAAAGTCCACCCTTCAAACTTGTCCAAATTAGCAAAGTTTGAAGCCATGTGTTTCATTGCAGCAGTTGCCATTGATTATCACAAAATAGTTTACTTTGATTGTTGGTGGTTAGTCGTCCCAAAGCAGGGTAAGATAATCAACTTCAGCAGAAATGCTCAACTGTTTAGCAGAAACAAAACTAAGTAACAGATACCACTTGGTGGTTACCGGATAACACTTGGAATCGTGTGACCACTTTCCAAAGTAAACTATTCGACCCTAATGCCTGGGTATCACGAATATCTACTTGGGATAAGTCCAAATGCAGTTAGAGAATTAGGCACAATTCTTTAACCCTTTCACTAAAAAGTGTTTAGGTTCTTTGTTTGTATTCAAGCGTATTTTCTCTGTATTTTCATCTGTAAACAGATCTCCTATTTATAGGAAATACTCTTGGCTAGTCAATGGAATTATGAGTATTAATCGGCCCATTAATAGCCTCATAATTATCCCCATTATAGCCGTTAGTGGTTACATGACCAATTTATCATGGTCATAATGCAGTTTTAATTGCCACTTGAATAGGTCAAAACCGTTACAAGTTGTACCATCATCAGTACTTTCATAGTGCCTTCAGTGGTTACACTGCTTCAGTGGAAACGCCACTGCTTCAGTGTAAACACAACTTCAGTGAGACACCACTTCAGTGGAAACACCACTTCGGTGGAAACACTAATCGATGTAATCATGCTTCGGTGGAAACACCGATAATCGATGGTAACCACAACAATATTTTCACCAAGCACTACCAATACAAACCACTACAAGAGTCAGGGTGTTCACGGACCTTATGGGTGTACACTCCGTACCTCATAACCCATTACAAGGTGTGAACTTATCCCACAAGTGCACTAAATTTTCCAACAGTGTCGACCGTTGGTTTTGTTGGAGTATGCTCATGTCATAATAAATAATTATATGGCTAGACGTATGTGAGCCTATGGGGTCACACACATATACACTTAGACACCATTATCATAATGTATTTATCGTATTTACATTATGTATAACCTTTGTTTCATGAGGGATTAAAGTGGAGTATTTAGACTTTGGAGGGCTTAAAGTGTAACTTATGATTTGACATCAATTAGCTTTAATGCTAATTGATTATAATTGATAATGATTATGTTGATTGAAAGTAACATCTTGGACTTCAAATATTCTCTCCCCTTTCATCATTGTGAACGGCAAAATAATAAACAACACATAGTGTTTTGTTTTTGGTTTTTCCTTCCTTGATAGTTCTAATGGGTTGTCTTGTGCAAGGATTGATGATAAGGTTAAGACTAGCATCAAAGGGTGATCGTTGGACGTGTAGTGTGTTTCACACATTTGGAAAGGCCAACCTCATTGGTCTTTTGGTTTCTTGGTTCCATTCGTGGAGGTGATAGGTGTCTCGCAACCGGAATCACGCTACAAAGGTATAAACCTTATGTTTGTTTTATTTGATTGATCATATGGCTATATGGATCCGTTGTTGGTGATGATTCCGCTGCGTTTATATATTTAATTTATGTTTATTATATTCATCATCACCTTTAGTGGTATCACGAGCCATCATATGTGCCATATGATTATCGGATATGCGTAAAAATGGCCAAAACGGGTGTTTTTTCGATGTTTTTTGAAACCATGGTTAAAACAGCCCATAGGGCTCAATTTTTTCACATATTAACGAACTATAAGGGGTCTATGATCTGTGATTTTTGATCTCATAGCCGTTTGTTACGCATGTTTTAATTGGTTTTCTTATCGGGTATGCGAAAAAATGGTCAAAACGCGTGTTTTTAAGTGTTTTTTGTAACCACGTTCAAAACAGCCCCGAGGGCTCTATTTTTCATGGATTAGGAATATTATTAGTAATATAAATATCTGTGATTTTCGGTCCTATGGCCATTGGTTTCCCATACGTTAATTAAACAATGTGTTCGGTACGCTAAAAATGCCTTTTATCGCGTGGTTTTAATCGATTCTTGAAACGATTTGAAAACAGCCTCTAAGGCTTTATTTTCTGTGGTAAAATGATTTTTAGAACGTCTAATATCAGTAGGTTTGAGAACCTAAATCCATTTTACTCACGTACCAATCGGGATTTTAATTCTTGTTAATTATTTCTACGATTCGTTGGCTAATTCTTTCATTTCATGTCATTTAAAATGTTTCCATGGAAAATACATGCATGTTTGCTCATAGGATTAGCCAACACCTTGTTATGTTCATAATTTTTTGGTATTATTATGTGTATATGCAAAGCCGATGAAAACCTAGACCACTTGTGCTATGAATGATTGTGATTGTCGTTTATTTCTTGTTATTTGAGGTTTGCCATTGTTTCGACCTTTATGTATGAGTTTTAATTTGGTTTTTGCCATTGTTTGGGCATTTTACAATAGATTAGATAGTAGATTATATGTATTTTACATTCTATATATTGTAACCGATGCTTGAAATGCAATGGCGAAGCATAAAAAACATAAAGACGCAAAATGGCTGCTCGTACAAGCTGCAGTAAAACGGCGTTTCCCGGTGATTGGTAGGGCAATTTTTAACGAAATTTTTGCTGCAGGTAGACAACTCATGGGCACACAACTTTCTAGTTTTGTGCTAAGCTCAAGGATGAATCCTTCTAGGCCGTTTGGGCCTCCGAATGCCGAAATTCAGCAGACCCATATTCCAACAGCATGTATTTCTTGAATAAATTTGGCAACGCGGTTTCTCAACATGACTCCATTTTGTGAAACTGATGCGTCGTCATTTTCCATCTTTTGTTCTTGCTGGCCTTTGGAATGTGGGAGTCCTCCGTGTGGTTGTGGTTTATGTCCCTAGTTGACTCTTGGTTCTCGTGATGGCTCACGAGACCAAGCATAGGTTATTTCATCGGTTGAGGCTTTGCATATTGTGGTTGTGTGTTGGTTGTTTGCTTATTATGTATGTTGTGAATGTATATACCTTGCAAATCATTTTCTAAAACTTAAAATGCAGCACAAACCATTTTCAAACTAAATCTTATGATTTAGTTTAACTGAGTTTAAATATGGATTTAACTTAAAATCATTGTTTTAAAAATAACACTTAACTTGTTATGTATGTTATACGATTTATGTATTGTCCTATCTCTATTATAATCCACATAGGTTCTATATTAGACTTGAAAATGGACAACTTGACACATAAATTAAAACAATGATTAGACTTAAGTTAAGAAGAGTTTTAACTTGTGCTACGAAGAATGAATGCATGCTTTTTCAGTACATTTTTTTGATTCACATCAAAATATTTTACCCGTCACAAATTTAAGTCATGCCGTCCAATCGCTTGAGAACACTTGCAATTACATTTTGCCTATGCGTGGGACCTAGGTTGAATTGTAACCCAAGGTAATTATTGTCTATGCCTGAGACCTAGATATATTTTCGCACGTTCTCAAATTGGATAACTTAATCGAGTTAAGCGGTGAGACATTGACCCGAGGCAAGGATGGGACAAAACATGCCTACTTGACACTAGATGCTTGTTCACTAGTGCCATGAGTCCCATAAGGATCTAAGAGTTGCACATGTAATGCAATTGGTGATTATCGCCTACCAATTGAGTCTACTATTGCTAGCAGATCAACTGATGTGATAGTAGAAGCGCAATGTAGATCTTAGCCTTTTCATAAATTAATTGTTTTATATTATAAACATGGGGTAGTTAATTTATAAAAGGATAATTATCGAAAATACTATTAATGAACTTTGTAAATTCAATTAATGAATTAATGCAACACAAACCGTAAACAAAAGTTTTTACTTTTCTTGTTGAAAAGACAAACTAAGTCTTTCTTTCCTTGTTAGAAAGAGACTTGTTCCTATCCTTTTTCTTAATGAGAAAAAGCCATGATATGAATATTTGAATTGTCCTAATTCTAATCAAACTCAAAACACACCTACTCTAGAAATCGTGATGTCTTGTAAAAGACAAAACGGTTAAGTATGGTTGCACATCTTATTCTTTCAAGCTCGTTTTATGACCCTAGTTCCGGTTTTGAAACCTTGAAGAAATGTAAGATATTTGGATAACTAGAGAACACATTTTAATAATTAGAAGACGAAAATATCAATAAACCGCAAAGTGGTAAATGCAATTACTAGCTTGATTACCTAGCAATTTCTCTTAACCCAATAAACCTAATAAGGTCCTACACGCCCTTGTGGTTATGTAGACCTATTATGGAGGAAATGCATGCCTATTTTCAAGTTAAAATAGCAATGATGGCAAGCCCATCATCTATATGTTAAAACTTGATGCACTTCCTTGAATACCTAAGTACATGTTTACTGGTCAAAGTGACTCACATTATATTTAATGTATAGATATTCAAAGAAAGAAGGAAAGACTCCAATCACCGCTCACTCTCCACTGGTGACGTAAATGTTGTCTAATCCAGTGGGAGCTATGTGATTATATTACTGGTGACGAAACGCATGTAATGTTGTCTAATCCAGTGGGAGCTGCAAGCTTTATTACCTTGGAAGTTACCCATCTTATTTATTGACTGTCTTGAAATAATACATTACTTTCCACATGTGAAGCATCATAGTTTATATAAGAACCATTGCATAAATTTTATTAGATAACTTGTCGCGTTCTTGATGTTGCTTCCTGAAATGTTATCAATAAATTGTTATACATGATTCCTTATTAAAACAATAAAGTTCTACATTTTTTTTTTGATTTTGAATAAAATCATATGTTATCTGTGGCTCTGTCATATTACGCATGATGTTGTGCCGTGCACAAGGGGGAGAAATCTTAATTGTGTGCAAGGTACAACATATAACAATATGACTAATGGTTTTTCTTGACTCCAATGTAAGAAAACTAACATTCTACTAGGACTTCTACACATAAAATATATGTTGCCCTAATTAGAACTAATGTCAAGATAATATGAAAAGCTACTTCGACATATTTACTGAATTGTTTAGTAAATATGATTATTTATTATTGTAAAGTCATAATCTTGAAGTATGAAATTAACTTGAAATTACTATTGAGGCCAAGAGTCGGTACTCTAAATTGCTTTACTTGAATATGTTTAGGTCTCTTGTAAAGACTTAAACATCAAGTCTGTTAATTGTTGAAAGACTTATAATGTAAAGTAATTCGTTAACTTGTTATGTGTTCTTGTTAAATACATGCACATGAAGTTATTGACTTGGTCAACGACTTGTAAATTAAGGATGCAATGGGCTGAAAACACTGTTGATGCCATCTGGTTTGACTTGGTTGGCAGATACGTAAGCCAAAGAGTATAAGTTCATATAATGAGTTGTGGGATAGTCTCACAACATCAATCCTCATGGAATACCACATCATTATGGTATGTCCAACATGGAAAATCAAACTCTATTGATAATGTTTGATCTTTGATGACTTAAACCCTCTTACATCCAAAGCTATTAAGGTTAGAAAATTGAATATGCCATGCGTACACTCAATATGGTTCCAATCTGGAAGGTATTTAAGACGCCATTGTATTACGGAATGAGATGAATTCCATTATGTCTTGATTGAAGTTCTTAATTTGTTAAATACCTTAGAGTAAGTAATTAACAAACCAGAGTCAAGAACTACTAATGTATTATGGATGTCCCAATTGAAAACAATTTGTTGTTTCTCAAGATGCTGTGTATCTAGAGATTAGTCTCTATGTACAAAGCAAGTGGGAGAACCTTTAGATCTTGAAGTTGTTCAAGAACTAATATACACAACCTTCTAGGTACACTTGCTGATGTCACACTAAGGTTGAACATGCATATGTTAAACCATAGTATGATATCTCTCATTCATAGATCCGGAAGGAAACTTCTTGCACCTGAATGATATAGTCTTATATCAATGCTAAGGGATATAAGTTAGAGGGTCATTGTGAACCTGCTAACTAAGAGCTGCATTATCAGATTGTGAATCTGATGAATGGCTCAAAACTATGTATGATAAGATGCAGTCCGTGGAAGACAATCACTCATGAAACTTGATTGATCTCTTACCAATCAGTTAGACTGTGAGGTTAAAATTGAGTTTCTCAATGAGAAGACTCAAAAGGACAAACTTGTACACACATTTAATTCATGAGTAGTTAAAGGAGTTACTCATACTCAAGAAATTGACTATGATTAAATCTTCCTACCTACAGATATTAAATGTATAAAGATGATGAATTGTCATACTTGTCTTCATGAAAATGAAATATGACAATAGGATTTCAAAACTCTTTTCTTATTGAATACATTTGCGAGGACGATGTATATTCAAAATTATTTATGAATCCATATAATCTTTATTATGTATACAAGATACAAGAATCCAGGTATGGATTAGATTATGCATCTAGGAGCAAAGATCTTAAGTTTATTGTAAAATCATTAATTTGATTTTGATTAAAATAAGATCACTCCTAAGTACACTAAGAGCAAGTTGGAGCACTGTATTTATTTTCTTAAATCTCATATGTTGCTAACACATTAGAAACATTATTCCATATAAGCTAGTCTATATTCCTTAGTTTGGAATGAAGTTTCTCTTGAGGGATTTAGAAAATAAAACATACAACCTTGTTACATATGTTTGTTTGAATAAACATAAGCGGTTATTAATTCTGACACAAAATGAAACATTATTGAGGGGAATCTCAATAATCAATCTTACCTGAAGAGATTGAAAGCATGAATAGAAACATTAAGTTTAACTAAAGGATTCATTATGTATATCATATTGTGCAATGGACTAATTATATCATTTGCATGAATGCAAGATGAGTTGATAACAACAAATATCTAAGTGAATGTCATTAGATAATTGTTGAACGAACATTCTAATGGACCTTCAAAGGACAAAATATATGTTCAACATTTACGGATATTTGAGGATCTCTGTTCTATTTGCATACATTGATGCTTATTTAACTGAAATGATGCTCAAACCTAGTCATGGTAGCATATCATCATGAATGATGACATTGTTGACTAGATGTGCTCGACTGAGAGCATTAATGCATTATACATTAAAAGAATAAGAATACTTCACAGTTTGAGAAACTGTTTAGATGACTGTCTAAAGTAGGTGTTTTGCTAGATTAAAACACTCTATGAAATGTATTGTTGCAATACACGTATTGTACTTGAATGCACACATACAAAGGACAATCATCATTCAAACCTTTCATGAATTTTTAAACAAGTATTCTCAAAGTTTACTCAGATGACTACTTGTTGTCTTGTACAACAAATTTTGATCATGGTGGAAACATTGGATTCCGACCTATAAGTAGTCTTATGCTTATCTGTTTTTTTAGTATTTGGATAATGGAACTGTAAGCAGTCGTATTATATAATGAATTGATATACCTGGTATGATCGTCTTCATTTATACTACTGTGTTCTATATTTGCATGTTTAATCCATGAATGATTTATTTATTCTAAAATTGTCCATTGTTAGTTGACGATATGGGAGTATCATCGAATTGAGGCAAATGTGAGCGTGTTGGTGATATTTATTGAGAATAAATATTAATTGAAAATTCTACCAAACTCATATGTTGTTCATTGTAATGAACATTGGACTAACCCAACCTACGAGTATTCACTGCATGGATCGGCGTCAATAGTGAATCTCGCAAGTGGTTATGTCTCGTATCCTCAGACTTGAGATGCAAGTAGGTCTTGAATGTGTGGAATTTCATTCCTTGATATGGTTAAACGCTATCTTGAATAAGGTAGTTACAAAGGCCATCTTCAGAAATGATGTGAAGCACATGAATGACACGTGCAGTCAAAATAGGATTTGTTCCTCCACATGTTTTGGAGTTAGATACTATTGGGCCCCTCGATGAATTGCACAGATGTTTGTATGGCCATACCCAAATGGGATTAAGATGAATCTTAATTCACTTGGTAATCTTGTTCAATATCTAGATCGAGAAACATAATAGTTGAACTATTAGAATGACATTTGATCCATGTCTAATGTTCAACATGGTATATGTAACAAAAGGATGGATGACATATAAACCATTTAAATGAGACGTTTAAGAAACTAACCTAACATATCTCTAGGGGCATTGGCGTGTTGCTAGACGCTAACCATTGCTTGTATAATTACTTGGCAATTATGACGTCGCAAGTGGGAGCTGTTGGAGTATGCTCATGTCATAATAAATAATTATATGGCTAGACGTATGTGAGCCTATGAGGTCACACACATATACACTTAGACACCATTATCATAATGTATTTATCGTATTTACATTATGTATAACCTTTGTTTCATGAGGGATTAAAGTGGAGTATTTGGACTTTGAAGGGCTTAAAGTGTTACTTATGATTTTATATCAATTAGCTTTAATGCTAATTGATTATAATTGATAATGATTATGTTGATTGAAAGTAACATCTTGGACTTCAAATATTCTCTCCCCTTTCATCACTGTGAACGGCAAAATAATAAACAACACATAGCGTTTTGTTTTTGGTTTTTCCTTCCTTGATAATTCTAATGGGTTGTCTTGTGCAAGGATTGATGATAAGGTTAAGACTAGCATCAAAGGGTGATCGTTGGACGTGTAGTGTGTTTCACACATTGGGAAAGGCCAACCTCATTGGTCTTTTGGTTTCTTGGTTCCATTCGTGGAGGTGATTGGTGTCTCGCAACCGGAATCACGCTACAAAGGTATAAACCTTATGTTTGTTTTATTTGATTGATCATATGGCTATATGGATCTGTTGTTGGTGATGATTCCGCTGCGTTTATATATTTAATTTATGTTTATTATATTCATCATCACCTTTAGGTTTTAGTTTGATAACCAGTTGACAGATATTTGTTTCAGTTTTGTCGATCGTTGGTTCCAGTTGTGATAGCCAGTCGACTGTGATTGTTAATCTCCCTCCCTTTTGCTGTTGCTTTTTCTATCATCACCACATCACTGATCCTATATTAACACCACTAAACCCTAAACTGACTCCTGTTACCTACATACTCACCCTCATTTATTACTCATAACTGAACCCTAACCGTCATCCATTCACCATGACTGTCATCGATCCCCCACAACCAACTATACTCCTTTCGGACAAACTCATGACTATCACCAATCATATGTCCCGTGTTCCCATTCTCCTGGATGTGGATGAGATGAACTATTCATTTTGGGTGTATTTTTTTCAAAATTTATGTCGTGGATACAATCTTCTGGATCACTTCCTAAGTGACTCTAAAAATGATGCCACACCTAGCACACCCTTGCCTCCAACATCGGAATGGTAGACAATAGAATCCATAGTACTTACTTGGATCTTTACAACCTTATCCAAAAACCTTCAACAAAGGCTTGTCGTTGAAAACCCTAAAACGGCAAAGGAGGCTTGGGGCATCCTTGCGTTGATCTTTAACGACAAAAAGAGGTCCCGTTCTATCGCCTTAAAGGCGGAGTTACGCTCCATGAAGCTTGAAGATATGAGCATCGATGCGTATTTTCGTAAGATCAAATCTCATGCCACCATTCTATCTCGCCTGGGTTCCCCCATTAGCAATGATGATGTGGTTAATATTGCTCTTGATGGGTTACCGGATAAGTATCAACATGTCCAATATTATCATACATCGAGATCCCTTCCCGGATCTCAAGACGGTCCGTTCCATGCTTACTAAGGCGGAGATGCGTTTGAAATCAAGGGCTCAAGCTACCTACGTTGATTCCACTTCATCCTCACATATGGTTTTGATGGCCAACACCAGTACTAATGCAAGGCGCACCACTTCTTCTACTGATAAGGTAAATAAATCTTGTTTTAAGTATAACAAAGGTGGTTGGCGTTTTGTGACCGTTGCAAATTTCTTCATAATGGTGTGCATGGAAATAGCTCTTTGGTATCGAATAGTGACACTCGTTTAACACCCACTGACATGGCAAATTTACAATCTCTTTTGGCAAAACTTGGATGCAATGGGATTTTAGGTGCCACACCTACTGTTGGTAGTTCTCATGTGTCGAAGCCTAACAATACTAGTCAATCAGTTTCTTTTCATACTACTAACTTCAGCCCGTATAATGCTTTTGCTCCACCTGGTTTTACCAGATCATCCCAAGCCCAACACGTCCTGAATCCTTCGGTTGTTATGAAACAATATCACCTGATTACCTGATTAAATTTATGAAGAGAAAAAAAATGATCGGTTGTTTCGTTAAACTCCTTTCCAGTTTGAAACTTATTTTCCCGTGATCACAATGCTTAGTCAAACAGCCTTCCCAGCCGTTTTCATTTTCTTCTAAAGTTCTTATCTTCTACGCATATAAATTGTAAATATCGTTCCAAATATCTTTTAAATGTTTAGCCTAATATATCTTTCAAATGTTTATTCAAACTGCCGTTCCAACTTCCAAATGAGTAAATGACGTAGTTTTGTTTCAAAATGTAGTAGTCTGCAGTGGGCTTTTCTAAAGTGGGCCAAACTTAACATAGTATATATATACATATGGATCTCTAGATTGTTGCCCCTTTTTGGGCTGCCCTAGGCCGTCATTTTATATAGCCATACCAAATCCGGCCTCATGCGAGTCGGTTAATAAATAAACGATAAGTTTGCTTTTAATTTATAAAAAGAAGATGAAAGTTCGAAAAATGTGAAATATTTCGTTTGCTTTTTATTTTTATTTTTAATAAATAGCTTCGATAAGTTTGCTTTTTATTTTTATGAAATATTTCGTTTAGAAATTCTTTTTTCGTCACATGTGAAAAAATGTGACGAAAACGGACGAAGATGCGGGAACACGGACGAAAACGTAATAAAACGGACGAAGAAATAAAAAACGAGCGAAAACAAAAAAAAATTGACGAAAACGGATAAAAACGGATAAAAACGTGCGAAAATGTAAGAAAAACGAATAAAAACGTAAAATAATGGACGAAAAAGGTTAAAAACTTATAAAACAGACGAAATAATTAAAAATAATAGGGACTAAATTTTTTATACCTCGCAAATCACAGGGACATTTTTTTAAGGGCATTTATGTTATTTTTGTAAATTTAACGGTCAAACAAATAGAAATTTTGGTCAGGGGACCAAACCCGTTAGAGGTCGCAACCACAGGGACCAAACTTGTTAAAAGTAAAATGAAAATATTAAATCCGTTAAACCCGACAGACCACAAAGACAATTTATAAAACTAACTCTACTATATATGTACTTGATTAAGACGAGCAATATAAACATTGTTCAAGGAGTTTATAAATAAGTCCATTGAGATATTGGGTATTAACTTTATGAAATTATTGAAATGTTGAATGGTATATATATGTTCATAAGCCATTTCAGTCATTCCATGAGTTTTTTTATATTATTTATTTTTTATTTTATTTTATTTTTCTTTCCGGGATATCATATGGATGTGTTTAAATGACGAATGGTAGTAATAGTCATTAGCCACTTTAGCCGATATCATATGGATGTGTTTAAATGTTGAATGGTACTAATAGTCATAAACCACTTTAGCCTTTTAATCACATCTGGCTTTTTTTTACTTGTCTTTATAAGCCTCTTGAGCGAAAAAATTACATCAACTCGTATGTTTTTGTAACATAGCATACGAGTTAAGAAAAATTGTATCAACACTTATGTTTTTGTAACACAGACTTCAAGCTTTACTCTTCTCTTATCAAGCTTTACTTCGATGAGAAGAACAATAAAAACTAGTATCCTCACTCACAAGTTGAGTATTTACTCATGTATGGTTGATTTGTATAGTCAATCGGGATTAGTGGAAAAATCTTTCGTTATACCAAATAACATGCCATTCCTACTCCTACAATGATATGGCATTCACTTTTGGCTGCTTGCCGTGTTCATATTTGCATATGGCAAAACTTATGCCACTAAAGCCACAAGATGAAGCTGGTTATGTATTGCTATAAAGTGTATACGCAACAGATTGTAATTGGCAATAAATATCGAAAGTTATGAAGTTGATGGATGAGAGGAGCGTCAACAAAGAAACTGCTTACAGTTGGATTATAATCAAGAACAAACTATGTCGCATATTATTAAAATGGTACCAAAACACACAAGTACTAATCACCCAACCAACCACCCCTTGGTGATACTTTTATTATAACAATAAACACTGAAGATAAGTCCCTAAATAGGTGCTTACCAAGTACAACACAACCACAAAGTTGTTATCCCTCTACAAAGGTGTTACAGTAATACAAAACTCACTCTCTAAACCAATAAACCAAACCCATACAAGATCAAGATGATCTAAACTTAATAACCCAGAAACCAAGAAACTGTAACAACTTTTTGTAGGTGAAAGACTTGAGAGAGAAAAACGTAATGAAACCCTAGCTCAGGACTTGACTTTATATAGCCAGAGAATTTTACTTTTAGACCTTGCACAATAAGAAACTAACAAACACATACCAAACGTTAGTTGTTAGTAAAATATAACTAACAATATTTACCAAAAGACCCCTGAAGCTTCATAAGTTTGACAAAGACATTTTATATTTTCTAACATCCCCCCTCAAACTGATGAAGCAAACATCCATTCCAAGTTTCTTAACCATAGCTGCATGTTGAGCAGTTCCAAGTGCTTTAGTTAGCACATCAGCAGTTTGATTTTTAGAATCAACCTTTACAGTTTGAATCAACCCTGATGCAACTTTTTCTCTAATAAGTGCACATCAATATCAAAATGTTTAGTTTTTTCATGCATAAGTGATTTGCGACTATCTCGCATAGTCGCTTTGTTATCACAAAGACAACATAACAGTCAACAAATTCTCAGACACTTCAAGATCTTTTAAGATCTTAAGTATCCACATGATCTCACAAGTAACAGATGCCATAGATCTAGACAAAGTATTTTATTTTTACTCTTCCATGAAACAATATTACCATTAACAAAAGCACAATATCCATAAACAGATTTTCTAGTAACTGGACATTTAGCCCAATCAGCATCAGAAAATGCCACTATACCGAACTTCTCACTCTTCTTAAAACTTATACCATTTCCTGGAGCAAGCTTAAGATACCTTAAGACTCTTAACCCAATATTGAAATGAGACTGTAATGGAGCATGCATATACTGACTTAAACAATGAACAACATAAGCAATATTAGGTCTAGTCATACTAAGATATATAAGCTTCCCAACAAGCTTTTGATAAATAGTAACATTTTTCAACAACTTATCATTTTCAGATTCTTTCAACTCAAAACAGCATTCTCTTGTAAAGGAGCCATAACAGGTCTACAAGCAAGTAACCCATACTCATGTAAAAGTTCCAAACAATACTTCCTTTGATTTAAGCACAAACCAGTTTTAGTTGAAATAGTTCAATTTACCAAGATCTTTAATCTTGAATTTACTGTTCAAAAACTTTTTAAATCTTTCAATTTCAACTTCACTGTTTTCACAAATGACCATATCATCAACATATACAAGAAGAAACATTACTGTATCCCTTTTTCTTTTTATAAACAAAGAATGATCATTTTTAGATTGTTCAAAACCATCTTCAAACAATGCTTCTGACAGTTTATGATTCCACTGTCTAGGAGCTTGTTTCAAACCATATAAAGATTTTTTCAATTTGCACACTTTAGTACTACCTTCTTTACAGTAACCTGGAGGAGGAAGCATGTAAACATCCTCATTCATATCCCAATAAGGGAATGCATTATTAACATCTAACTGAAACAACTTCCAATCATACTAAACAGCAAGACTAATGAGACATCTAACAATACTCATTTTCACAACAGGACTGAAAGTCTCATCATAATCAAGACCCTCTTTTTGAGTACAACCTTTAGCCACTAATCTAACTTTATATCTATCAATTTCACCATTAGCTTTATATTTTATTTTAAAAACCCATTTAGAAGCAATAGGAGTTCTTCCAAAAGGAAGATCAACTTCAGTCCAAGTATCATTTTCATATAAAGCATGCATTTCATCATTCATAGCACATCTCCAATTAACATCTTTAGAAGCATCATAATAAGAAGTAGGCTCACTAGACTTATTCAGATTAGACACAAAACAATAGTTATCAGAACTAAGCAAATAACGATTGGCATATTTACCAATACCATATCTAACTTTGTTATCAAGAACATAATCATTCAACTTAGCAGGCAATTTAGAAGCTCTAGAATACCTTATACTGGTTCCTTCCTCTGTTTGATTTTGAAAAACGTTTTGGGATCTAGACTCATCTGGATTTTGGAAACTATTTCCCTCAGACTCATAATTTTCATCTAAAGGAGTTGTAGTCACTTCCAGATCAGGTTGTTGTGAGCTGACAGAACTTAGTATCTGTCCTGGACTCTTGTCCTGTTCAATTCTCACAACCATACCAAGTCTGGAAGGCCTACCTTCTCTACCAACAGATGCATACTCTCTATTCACATTTTCTAAATTTACATCATTGGGAATAGGACTAGGAGTTTTGGTTTTTCACTCAGACTCATTATTATCAAAGAAGTTTAAGTGTGTAACCACAAAAACAGGTTCTGAACTTACACTCTGACTCATTTTTAAAGGAAAAATAGTTTCATAAAACTTTACATCCCTTGAATAAATAATAGACCTGTTTTCTAAGCTTAAAAGTTTATAAGCTTTTTTACCACTAGCATAACCAATCAGAATAGATTTTCGATTTTCATTAAACTTATCGATTCTTTTAAAATAGATGCAATACATAGACACCCAAACTCCTAAGATGGGGCAGGACTAGGTTCCTACCATACACAGAGAAAGGAGATTTCCCATTTAACACGGAGGAAGGCAACATGTTAATGAAATAGGTAGCAGTCAAAACACATTCAGACATAACACAAGAGAATTCCCAAAACATAAGACTTCTAGCAACATTTAATAGATGTCTATGTTTCCTTTCAAGAATACTGATTACATTGTGGTGTATATGCACAACTAGTTTGATGAAGAATACCTTTATTATTAAAAACTCATTCATTTTATTATTAACAAACTCGCATCCATTATCGGACCTAACAACCTTGATTCTCTTTTCAAACTGAGTAAAAACTATATTATAAAAAGAAACAAACATGTCAAACACTTCATCTTTCCTCTTCAACATATACACCCAACATATCTAGTAAAGTCATCCACAACAGTTGAAAAATACTTGTACCCATCCCTGCTAACCACCTTGTAAGGACCCCAAACATCCAAATGTATGAGTTCCCCAAAAACAACAGATTTATGTTCACTTATAGGAAAAGGATCTCTTGTTTGTTTTGCCTATGACAAACCTCACAAGGACCATTATGATCCACATTAGACAGTTTCAAAGACACTTTAAGTAGTTTCAAAACTTGGTTAGCAGGATGACCCAACCTGTTGTGCCAGACTTCTCTAGTAACAAAACAAGACGAAAACTCACTTTTAACAACATGAGAAGACATATCGTGAGCTTATCAAACAAATATAAACCACCATATTCACTACCGGTCCAAAGACACTCTGGCGATTCAAATCTGAATATAACACTTAGTCTCATCAAAGCCAACCCTAAACTTACTATCTTTAATCAGCTTATTAACATACATCAAACTAACACAATACTCAGGAACAACCAAACATCAAACAAAACAACACTATTATTCAATCTCAGATTCCCAACATGAGTAACTTTAGCCAAAGTGCCATTAGGGTGACTGATATGTGCAAAAACACATATCATTTCTTTTCTAAAATAAACCCAAAATAACCAAGAAAGAGCCGTTTATCGCTAACATTTGATGTTTTCTTGAGTTTATGCTTGTGCAGGTACGGATGAGACAAAACAGACAAAATGAAAGCCAAAACCGAAGAAAACCGGGCACGAGAGAAAGAAGAGTGCAAAAGCCGATGACGGGAATGCTATTTCTGGGATTTTGATGCTTAGAAGATCAAATTTACGAAGTTCGGGCAATGATTTGGAAGTTTTTACAGCAAACCGTCACCTTTCCCAAATTACACAATTCACCCCTCATAAACCTCACTTACCCAAAACACCAAAATCCTTATCCTTTCATTTTATACACCATTGGCCTTTATATTTGTTAAATCTTACATAAATGGTCCTAAAGCAAAAATTCAGATTTTACACTAGCCCAATATAATCTTAAAAATGAAACAATCCAAATCCATGTCCGTTACCTATCAAAAGCCCATCACCCAATATATCATTCAACCCGGTCCACCCTTTACTAAACCCGGTCCACCCTTTACTATACCTGGTCAACAATTATCCCAAGTCAAACAACCAATAAATAATCCTCCCCTGTAAAACCAACGCGCCAAAATATGGGATAAAACCCAGTTATTACTGTTTCACCTCATCTCGCCAATTACCCTGATCCTTTTCAATTTACCCGTACTTAAAATGGTTCTAGAAGACTTCTAATGATTTGGCAATCCGTGTGCTATTGAATGACACGTTGGCAGAATGAAGACCTCCTATTGGATGAAACACATCATCAGGTTAATCTAATGATTGTGATCAATTGGAATGATGAGATTATGAATCAATGGCAGAGATTAGAGTTCCAGATGCTTCTTCTGAGATCTTCCAAGGCTCCTTTTCTACTATAAATACCCTTGAGCACTCACATTTGAAATTCGTCCATTTTTCAAGTTTTTAGAAAAGTGTTACCACTTTTTATTTTCTGTCAAATTTACTTTTATGTTAATTGTATTTTCAAATCAAGCTTTGTATTTCAATTTATTAATGAGAATTCCAGTTTTTAAATTTTAAGTATTGTCTCTATTTCAAGTAATTACTCATTTTCTGTTAAATGCCTTTCATATGCTGTACTCACTACTTACATAAGCTCATAATAGCTTAATAAAGCTTTTAAGTGCTTATGGTTGTTTACACTTTTCTTATTTTAACGTTTTTCATAAAAGTTCAATTCAGTCAATGAAAGTCAAACATGATCATGGAAGCTGCTTTGGGTTTGAATTTGGATTAGATGGTGATTTGGGATTGATTTGAGGTTATTGAGGTTCAGAAATGGGTGTTGATTAGTTTTAGTGTTCTCAGTTGGTATAACAGTTGCTCTGGACGTTTGTAAGTTTTCATTTAAAGTCTAATTTCAGCTTGTCAATCTATATCTGTTAGTAGTAGTTTGCTTGAGTTAGATATAGCTTATATTCTTCAGATTAGTTGCTTATATGAGTGTTGTTTGATTTGCTTAAGCTTAGTTTTGGTTCTGCATCATTGTTGTTAACTGTTATAATCTGCATAATCTGCTAGTGTTTAATTCTGAGGTTATCTGTTGTTTAGAGCATTTCATTTAGGTTTACTTTGGTCATATGGATTTAGATTAGGTGATAGCTTGGCTTGATAGAGTAGTTTAGCTGATTTAATTGCATATCAGTTGAATAAAGTGGTGTTTGGATTAGATCAGTTAGTTAAGGTAGTAGGCATTTTATTGTTTAATTTTAGCTGCAGTAGTCTCTATTAGTCATTTTTAGGTGTATTAGACTGTTATTCTGCATTGTCATACACTGAATAGTCAAAATTTGATTCTTCCAATCTTAACTACACATAAGCTTAGTAAAAACTTGCATAAGCCATTATATAGGTTTAGAGTTAGTCTAGTTAGCTTAATCATGTCTTAGGTTAGCTTATTATATCATTTACAGTGATTTAGAAGTAGTTAAATTTCATAAAAGTCAAAATTCAAAGTTTCTAAGAAAAGTCAAAAATCTCTTGTAACTTGCAAATTGCTTCTACTTTTATATTTTTAAAATCTTCATTTCTAGTTATTTTTAGCTGAGATTCTGGTTATTAGCTATTTGGGTGGTTGTGGTTAACAGGGTATTTTTAGTTTATTTTTTCGATTTTTCTAAGCTAGCTTAATTAGTGCTCAAAGTGGGTAGTTTAGGGCCGTTTGGCATATAGTTGTTTGAATCTAATCTTGTGCGTTTTACCTTCTAGCTTGTGCTTTTATGATCCATTCCAGTTGCAGTAGGGTAGTTTTAGTTAGTTTAGGTTAGCTTTAAGTTTAGGTAGCTTTTTGTAGCTTGTGGTTAGCTTATTGCTCATTTTAAGTGCTTATTCATTCTAGTAGTGTGCCCAAATCATAGTTCTTGTGCTCCAGAATAGTTTCTGTTATTTTTCCTAGATTTTCAGTATTATTTTATAGTTTACTGGAAGTTTTCACATTTTTCACTGTTCATTTGCTATTTTTCTGTATTTTATGTCATTTTCTAGCATTTTTAATTAGCATTTAATCCAAATAATTCAGAAAAAGGTCTGAAAAATAAAATTTCAACTTTCTTAGGTTTATAAAAATCAAAAAGTGATAAAAAATATTTTTCCAGAATTTTCTTAGCTTAATTAGCATTTTCTAGAATTTTAATTAGTTTTAAATAGTTTTAAATTCATAATAAATAGAGAAAAAGTCAAAAAAATGTGATTCCAGTTCTGAAAATTCTTTTTAGTTAATTTTGATTTTTGAAAATAGTTTTGAAATTTTCTTGCATGTTTTTCTTATTTTTAGCATTTTAGCTCTATTTTAAATATTTAAAATTAGTTTTAATTCAAAATAAATCAAGAAAACCCCAAAAATAGATTTAAATTCCAAATAAGTTTTAAATATCATTTTAGCTGTAGAAAATAGTATTTCATTTTCATGGGTTAAACTAGAGTAGTTTGCTTTTTATTCGCGTTTTAAATTACGTTTTTCGCGTTTTTATTTTTAAAATTGCATACTTAGTAGTATTTGCTTGTTTTCATCATAGATTCTGTAGTTTTTATTGCTTTCCTTTATTATTGCTTCCCTTGTAGTTTAGAAATCACTAAATCCCTTTTTAATCCATTCGAATCCTGAATCACGCGACGTGAGTTGTTTACTCCATTCATCCCTCATTGGGAAAACGACCCGGGAAATACATACCTTTGTATTTCTTCGGAAAATATATCTCTCTCGGCGAACGAGCTTAATCGTTGACCAACATTAATTCTTAAATCAGAAATGTCAATCACATTAAACATATTTTTAGCAGAATTAGTTAAGTGTTGATTTGCTCCTGAATCAATTATCCAACCCAGATGATAACTGACACCATTAACTTTTAAGTTGGCAAAAAAAAAACTGATAAAAAAAATCATTAAAGAACACATTCCATTAAAGAAAGAACATGAGGCGCCATGTTGGACTGAGCAGAAACTCCAGGTTTCTCATTTATAAGACTCATAAGCTTCATAACCTGTTCATTACTTAAGGACAAATTGCCAACAGCAGACTTAGCCATATTATTCATATTAGAAGCACCTTTAAGATCATTGGTTCAATTAAAAGCTGCTTGCGTGTTTAAGATTAGATTCTTTTAAAACCGAGGAGGATACCCAATGATCTCAAACACCTCTCAAAGAAGATGCCCTTTAACCCACAATGCGTATATAACAAATTATCATAATTTCCTCTGTTAGTATTACCACTATTGTTATTACCACTGTTTCTTTTCCAGTTAACATTTTTATTATCAAAAGTTTTGGAAACAAAGGCAGAAACCTGAGCCTTTTCATATTTCACAGTAGTAGTAGGAATCCCTCTATGAGACTCGAAATAATAACAAAGGCATCCTTAACCTCAGGTAAAATTTCCCTAGTTAAAAGAGTACTCCTTATAGGCTAGTAAATGTCATCTTTTTTGGGTAAAGGGGAGTAATCCTGCACCCTGGTAAATATATTAACCAAATAAACATTTAAGAACAATGGATATGAGTGAAATCCCATATCTCAGCCCGTTACATAGGCATAAAGCTTACATAACAAGATACTTCCTAGTTTCTAAACAAGAAAACAAACCACTACTCAAATGATAACATATGACACAACGAAATAAAATTACTTCCTAGGACCTTGAAACTTTGTGCCATACATGGCATTAAAGGCATCCAAATTCCCTGGAAGATCACGAACCTGTTTCGCATAGTCATCGAAGTTATAGTCATCATACTCATCTTAAAACTCTTGGCCACCACCAAATATATTAGTGACTCATCAAATGGGTTAGCAACAACCTCATCTTCGTAATCGACACCTCAATCTCTCCCACTTTAGAAAAGGGTTAACTCTCTTAGTAGAAGAGGTAGACGGAATAGGTTGACCATCATCATCCACAAGAGTAGCTTTCCCATCAATAATTAGCTTTTCAAGCTTACCAAGTTTCTCAACTATGGGCGTAGAACCAACATCCATTGTTTCCATTGAATCACTCACAAACGGTACATGTGATGTATAACCAGTCTTAGTCAACTCATCCTCATTAACCTCCATTGTATGACCAGTATCCACATCTGTATCGTCCATATTAAGAGCGTCAAACTGATTAGATGTAGTGATCCCGGTTCCACTCATACTAGCCACATTAAAGCCATCTTCATCGACATTTACTTTCTTGGGTTTAGGAGGAGGCTTTTGGGCCGATATTCAAAATGCTTGCCCACCATGATTTAGTAGAACCTCCCACCCGGTTTGGCCCAACTTGCTTTCCTTCTTCTTATTGTTAATGATCGAAAACCATCACTTACGTTCTTATGGGGTTGAGCAAATGAATCACAACCTTAGGACAATCCAACAAAGTATGTCCAAATACCCGACATTTCTCACATCTAGGCGGTTTCCATTCATATTCAACACGGATCTTCTCAATAGTCGAACCCGTACCATCAAGTAAAGGAATCTCGGCGGTGAGGTCATCCCTAAGAACCTCATCCGATTTCACTTCAATCATACACCTATCAAAACTACTACGGCCCCAAGATTCTTTGCACATTTGACTAGTAAAAGCATCTAACCTTTTGGGCGTACCAATCAATGTAGCAAGAAGACTAAGCCCGTCATCGAAAAACATAGCTAAAGGAACATCATGGAATTTAACCCACACCGAATGTTAGTCAAATTCTCTTTAAGCAAGTTGGTGTTCAATGTCCATGGTTTAAGAATAATATGAACATTACGAATCAACCAAGGACCATTATCAAGAACATCATCGGCGCTTTTTTCGAATTAAACTTGAAGAAGAAGAACTTTAGCGTTCATCATAACCTTTTGTAAACCATACTTGCCACGTATTGCGAACATAATAGTCAACAACGAGAAAAGCAAGGCGTTGACCAAGGAAGTATTCGTAGAGAGTATTCTCAAACCTCATGTTCACCTCTTCCACCACTTTTATGGACTGAAAGGTCAACATCATCCTTCTTTTTGCTGCATTCTAACCTCCAAAAATTAGACACATGTTTCTGGGATTCATTAGAAGCAACACCCGCGTAAGAGGCCGACTTAACTCCATTACCACAAGTAGTAACAACCTTTGGTGCATTAGGATCAAAAGTAACACCATGATTAGTACCATACATATGGGATTGCATAGCGACATCAAAACTCGACGGAGGAGTATTTGCTGAATAAACATTAGTACCATTCGAATTAGATTGAAGCCCAATCCCACTCGAATTGTTCACATCGGAAGATGAAGCCATCTTAGCAATATCACTGTCAATTTTATCCATTGCTTCATCAAATTTCGATGCGCATTAGCAATCAATTGCTCCACATTAAATTCGTTTTGAAACATTAGAGGCCGAATCGAGCGGTGTATCATGGCTTTGCTCCAAATTATCCAAAACAACCTTATCCTTAACCTTATTCACGTTATCATTGCTCACATTCTATAAGATCACCAAGAATCTCGCTCGACCAAGATTACCCATCATCATTGCATGTATTCAACCGTGCATCAAGTTCATCATCCTTTAGCAACCCAACTTGATCGGCCAAGTTATCAAGACTCTCAGCCACACTTTGATTAGTATCATTCAAATCATTAGCAGGAGAATTACCCACATCTTTCGAACCCTTGGAAGCACTAGTCTTATTGAAGAACCCTTTTTCCATCTCTCAAAACCCCACAACCACAGCAAAACAAACTAATTCACCAAAAACAACGCAACAGCAACAGCAAAACCAAAATAAATAAAAGTAAAACCCTAACGCAAGGTTAGGGTTTTAAAACTTTGAAGCTTAAGAACCTAACCTCCCATCATGTAAATCAAAACAGTATGCAATTTGACCCACGTTCAATTGATATAATAATAGGATAAAGAATCAATAGATCATGCTCATAAATAAAAGCAACACAAAATGGCACAACAAAAGCGTAGATGCCGACCCACGATAGAAGTAACCAATTAAAATAACCAACCTACGATGATGCATATTAAATAATTAAAAGGTTGAAGATATTTAGGGAATCGTAGGTGAGAATCGTTTATTGTCGCCGTTTTCGCCAGAGAGATATTTAGGGTTCTAGTAAATGTCATCAAGACCCATAAGAAACTGGATTAATTTCAACAACTTGCTATGATCACTTAGCTCTTGTCTAGCCTCACAAATACAATCAGGCAACTTAGTCAGAATATTAAATTCACTCCATAGAGAATTTAGCTTATGATAATACTCAGATACATGCAAACCACCCTGCTTATATCCCAAATCGTTCATATCACCAATTCACCATAATGCTCATCACAAAAACAAAAAAACCTGATATGAATGATCACCTAACCCCATGTTAGGAATTAGAAAATTCTGTCATTAAAGTGTCGGTCACCTCAAGTATATATAATCATTAGAAAGCTCGTAGTCGTAGTTATTTAATGTTAGTAAGAAGTTACTTAAGTAAAACCGTGGAGGACGGACGGGTCTTTACCCACTGTATGCCTGATCCACGGCCGTAGGGAGGCGTTTATTGTAAGACATAATAAATACCTCTACCTCCCAAGTGAGGGTTGAGCTCAATACCATTTTTCTTTGTTTCACATAGTTTCCAACTCTCTTCCGTTTCTCTCTCTAAAACTTTCTCTCTCTAAAAACTTGTATACACCCCTTATGTATTTAGTATGATGTGTTTGTGAAATCCTATATCTTACAATTGGTATCAAGAGCCATGGTTTGATCACTCATCTTTCATACTCTTTGTTTTGGTGGATTTCATAAGGTTTTTGGGGTTATAAGTGTTTAGGAGAGTTTGAATCATTTGGACAATTTCTAGTGTTGAAGTTTTAATTTTGATTGTACTTTTGTATTTAGGATCATCGTACGTGTTTAGGTTTTGAATTTGAAGGCTTAAAGCATTGTGGTTTGGTTGTTTTTTATTGATAAAGTGGTTGTTTTTGAAAAGTGTACGAATCGAGTTGCGCCACGGTGTTGCATTTCTTGAAAGCGAGTTGCTTTGTTATTGAAAGCGAGTTGGTATAAGCGACTTGGCTATTATGCGAGTTGTATAAGCAGCGAGTTGGTATATGCGACTTGGCTATTAAGCGAGTTGTTTCTTTAAGCGACTTGTGTTTTAAAGCGACTTGGCTATTAAGCGAGTTGTATTGTCAGCGAGTTGGTTTAAGCGACTTGGTGGTTAAGCGAGTTGTCTCTGTATGCGACTTGGCTATTAAGCGAGTTGTTTCTTTAAGCGACTTGACTGTTTAGCGAGTTGATACCAAAGCGAGTTATTTGTTTAGCTACTTGTCTATTGAGACTTGTCACTTCTTCGTGCTACATTTTTACGGTTGTTCTTTGGTTTAGTAAAATCTCGTGAAAGAATCAATTTCGGTTTAATCAAAGAATAGTAAAATCCGTAGAACTTGTAATCATGTCAAACAACGTGCCTCGATCGTTTCTTACATGGCGAGGGGCGTTCAGCAATGGATCGATACTCGTTCACCTATGCTTGACATAACCGATTATGACTCATGGGCTCAATAGATCGGGTTGTCTTGTTTGGGAAAGGAAAATGGGTCAACATTCTCAATCAATTGATGAAGGACCTTATCGAGTTGAGACCACAAGAGACATAATTGATCTGCTGCGGATGGAACAATGATCTTTGGATTGACGGACCAAAGTCGTATGATGAGCTCGATGATAAGGAGAAAAGAGATTCGACGATATCGGGGCTTCAAACATTATACTTGAGGGCTTCCAAAAGATATCTACAAGTTTATCAATCACAACACCGAAGCCAAGGCGGTTTGGGATAATGTCAAGATGCTTCTCTCGTGTTACGAATTAACTAAGGAAGACAGAGAATCACAATTGTATGATGAATTTGAGCACTTTAAGGCGAAACCGAAGAAAGTGTCTATGAATATTACGTGAGATTCCACAAGCTTGTGAATGATATGAGGAATATCAAAATGACCATGCCAAATATTCAGCTGAATTCAAAGTTTGTAAACAACATGAATCCCGAATGGTACAAATTTGTCACCTCTGTGAAGCTATCCAAAGGATTGAAGAACACCAACTATGAGCAATTGTATGCCTTCCTTCTTCAGAATGAGAGACATGCTATGTTTGAACGAAGGATTCATGAACAGTTCAAAACAAAACAGGGAGAAACAAGTTCTTCAAATGATTCAACAGCCTTTTACACGAATGTTGGAATTACCACCAAAGCTTCTCAAGTCATACATATGGGTAACGGTAACTACAAGCTCATTCCTGATCTAGCACATAAACCTCCAAACTCGAACACAATCATGGAAAACTTCATCAATCAACTGTCTCTCATGGTTAGTCAAAATCTAAATACCTCTCCTCACACCAACAATAACCTCAGAACAACATCAAACCCACAAAATCAAGCTACTGTCAGAGATGGAAAGGTTATGGTGCAACCAGTTAAGGGTAGGCAGTATGAACAGGGAAGTGGTGGAGTAGGTGGAGGGTATGTGGCTAATCAGAATCGTGGAAGAAATGCCAATCAAGGACAAGCTAAGCCAATCAAGTGCTACAACCGAGGTGGTGATGGACACATTGCAAGGCTCACATCTCCAAAACGCCTCAAAATGCGTAATACTTGAGACAAGATGTTACTTGTGCAAGCTCAGGACAATGGTGCAGTTTTGGATGAAGAAGAGTTGTTATTTCTTGTAGAGGGGAATGCTAAGACATATGATGCAGATGTGGATGAGCCGCCAATTCAGGAAATAGGTCACAATCATCAAAATGCCTTTCAAGTTGCCGATTGTGATGCATATGACTCTGATGTCGATGATGAACCTACTGCCCTGACAATCTTCATGGCTAGCATTTCTCTAAAGGTCTCATCATCTAAGCAAGCTGGTCCATCCAAAGAATCAATCATCTCAGAGGTATTAAAATTATATGATGAAGTTGATGAGAAAAAGATACATGATAAAGTGCAATCACATGAAACTTGTGAAACAGATATTGTTAATATGGGTAATAGTAATATTGTCCCATATGATCAATATGTGATCCAAAGTAAAAGTGTGATTGAACCAAGTGATGCATCTTACGCGTCAATGATGACTATGTATTTGATGAATTCACTCCATGTGCCCCGATGATTACATTATCTACGAACTTAATGCCTATAAAGAACAAGTTGCCATTTATGAACAACGCGCTAAGTTTGAGTTAACCACTCGTGAGTAGGAAATGGATGACCAAATGCGTAAATTATTAGAAAAGTAGATTTAGGAAGAAATACTAAAACAAGAGCTAGATTCCTTAAAGAAAAACTTAATAAAATGGCTAAGCAAAACAAGAACTTCAAGAAATGTGAAAGTGCTTAGCGAGAATTTAATGTTAAGGAATCAAAACTTTTAAATGAATTTTCCAACCTAAAAACTTTGAAAACAAACTTGAAAACAAATTATGCGTACAAGGAAACACCATTTAGGCTACTCACATGATCACTAAGCATAGAGTTCTAAGTGACAAACATAGTGTTGCATTAGTTGATGAACCAAACCACGAGGGCTGTAAGAAAGCTAGAGAAGCACATAAGGTAATTTATGATGGCAATGAAATCCTTAAGCCTAGACAGATAACTAGTTACTGCGAGAATCTTGAGGAAGATAGGCGGTTAGAGAAGTCACTAGAAAGAAATTGGATGAAAACTTAAGAGCCCTTCATGCATAGAAAAGAAAATTAGTTATAAAACACCCAACTATGCTAAGGATAATTGGATTGCATTTAACAAGTTTAGACCTCAAACACGGTGACCCCACGAACAAGTGTTCGGAAAAGGATATGGACATGAAAAAAGGCGATAAGTTTGTTGAGCAGAATCCCCATGTGGGAGAATGCTTCGCCATATATCCGCCCAACTCACCAATGCATTTAGTTCCTAGATCTATTCCCACTAAGAGCAAGACTTTAATCAGTCAGTATGTCACTTATCAATTATTTATTGATTTTGAGAAGACATGTAAGAAAAGGATCACACTTACTGGGATAACTGAAGGGGAGAGGGGTTTTGAGCAAACTAAAGAATGCTATTTAACTGAGGTCATGTCATTCTTTAAATAATTAAAATGTCAATTTGAGAGTCTTAAAAAGGGGATAGATTCTAATATTAAAGAAATGGAAAAGGAATTTGATGCAATGATAGTTGAGGTCAATGACTATGAGCGAGAATTAAAATATAATGAGATTGAGAGGAAGAACTAGCATACCTTAAATGAGAATCGATTTACGAATGTATCACTCAAGATGTGTTTTACATCGCCACGAATTGTTCAATTAATGCATGTCAATTTCATGAATTATCTGTTGCTCGAAAGTCTCCATGATCGTGTCATTGAGCTTGAAAAACTAACTCTAAATTGCAAGATAAATTTGAGCGGATGATCATGATAGCATGGTGAAGCAGTTTTCTAAATTGGAAGTTGAGCATCTTGCTTTGCAATTAAAATATCAACATCTAAAAGAAAATGTTAAAACCACAAATATCAAGACATCCTTGGATGCTTCGAATTTGATGCGCTTTTGAAATCGACAAGCGTGGTGAAGAGATTCGAGCTCATTGTAACACGATCGGAAAATGAGAACCCAAATCTCACAATTAAAGGGTGAAAAGAACAATGTATTGGCTCCCAAATGCCTCCTCCTTTAGATTCTCGAGTTCTCAAATTTTGCATCTTCAAAACTTGGTTAATGTTCTACAAAAGGAAAATGAGAGTTTTCTAGAAGAAAATGAAAAGGTGAAACAACACTTAAAAGAGTTATATGATTCAATGAAAGTCACTCATGACAAGAACAACGAAATAATAACGTCTTTACAAAAGAAAATTGAGAATCTGAGGAGTCAGATAAAAGGGAAAATGCCACTTGTCTTTAATGAGAATGTTGCATCAAAGTCATCTACAGACTCTAAATATACTGTGACTATTAAATACATTCCTCCTCATCTTAGAAATAACGAACTTGTATTTCATAACTATTTTGCTTACCTTAAGGATAGTCTAGAATGTCTCTGAGAGATTGTAGAAGAGGATTTCATGAATAAACCACTTGATAGAGAAATTAGGTTTGCTTGCATTCAGGCCAAACGATCTTAGGAGCTGCTAGAATGTTTAAGAGCAACATGTCCTAAATCATTTTGTGAGAAAGGTAAAGTTGTGATGCCTTGTTCTATGCCTAGCATTAAGAAAGTGAATTTTAATATCTTGTCGAGCGCATTCGGATCCCAACACTTCTATGCCCAATGTTAATAAAGTGAACTCTAGAGTGCCTTCAATTAGTTCGGATCCCGCACGTCTAGTTCGAGAATGCAAAGGTAGCTCAACCAACTAATGTTCCCATAATTCCTACAGAGTAATCGGTGACACAAAGGCAAGCGGGTCAAAGCCTTGAGGCAATAAAAAGCAAGATAGGACCTCGCAAGCTAAGAATGTGCAATGGAAGAAAGTAGAAGACCACCCTAGGAACATTAAGTTTGAGTTGAATAAAATGAATCGTGTTGATTCTAGTATTAGCTATAAGCGTCGTAATTAATTGAATTACGCTACTTTTGGCAAAACATGTAATGATGATTGTTTGGTTTATGTTACTAATCATGAATGTGGTGTGAATGACTTGATTAATGCTGTTAAATGCTCTATTAAGATAATGAATACAAAAAATCAAGCTAAGAAGGCTAGAAAGAAATGGCGAAAGAAGGTTAGAAAACATTGGAAACCCACAGGAAGGAAATTTAGTAACATAGGTTATCAGTGGATACCTACTGGATGCAAATTCAATCTTAATGAGATGTGCCCTAAATTATCTAGATCAATGCCCATTAGGAAATGGATGCCTACTGGTAGAACTATTCCTTTAAGAAGTGAAAATACTTTGAGTAGGTCAAATCGGACACTAGCATTGCATCTATCCCGATGATTCCATTGTTTCTACTTCGATGTGGGTATTCCAATCATCACACTATCCAAATGGAACCCATTCTTGCATGGGGATCCCAATTATCCGATTATCCATTCTTGTCTCGTGTTCAATTGCGGATCGTTCAAATCGCTTACGTGGTACCGGACTCGAGTTATTCCAAGCATATATTTGGAGACCGGTCACGGCTCATGAACTTTGTGAGTAAATTCATCGGACCGTTAGATTCGGTAATGATCATTTCGATGCAATTATGGGTTATGGAGACTATGTTGTCGGTGATAGTGTTATCTCCGGGATATATTACGTTGAAGGTCTTGGTCATAACTTATTCTCGTCGGACAATTCGTGATTACGATCTAGAAGTGGCCTTGAAAACATACTTGCTTCGTTAGAGAACTTGATGGTGAGAACTTTTAAGAGGAATACGTGGTTCAAATCTATACACCATCTCTATCGAAGATATGATGAAGTCTTCTCAATCGCTTATTGTCAAAGGCTTGAAAACAAAGTTATGGTTATGGCATCGTCGTCTAAATCACACGAACTTTGGCACCATAAATGATCTTTCGAAAGGACTTAGTAATAGGCTTACCTAGACTAAAGTATGAAAAGGATCATCTTTGTTGAAGATGCCAATTGGGAAAAATCAAGAAGTATGCCCACAAACCCAAACCTACAAACTCGATTCTGAAGTTCTTCATACCATTCACATGGATTTATGTGGACCCATGAGAGTGCAGAACATTTACGGGAACAAAATATATGTTAGTTGTGGTTGATGACTACTCTCGATTTACTTGGGTTAAGTTCTTGAGGACAAAGGATGAAACTCCGGATATCATCATCAAACTTATCAAACAGCTGCAGGTTCGACTTAACAAAACTGTCATAATCATCCAAACAGACAATGGAACAGAGTTTGTTAACAAAGAACTTAGTGAGTTTATGAACGTGTTGGAATCAGTCATAAAAGAAGTGTTCCACGAACTCCTCAACAAAACGGTGTAGTTGAAAGACGAAATCGAACTCTTGTGGAAGCCGCTAGAACAATCTTGATTTACTCAAAGGTTCCAATGTTTCTCCTGGGTCAAGCCATTGCCATCGCATGCTAAACTCAAAATCGATCCCTTATTCACACTTCTCATGGAAAAACTCCATATGAACTTGTCCACAATCGAAACCTAATCTTTCATTCCTTCGTGTGTTTGGTGCATTGTGTTATCCAACCAATGAGGCCAAGACTTAGGCAAACTTAAAGCTAAAGCGGACATTGGAGTATTTGTAGGATATGCACCAAGCAAAAAGGATACCGAATCTACAACAAAAGAACCCGAAATATCATGGAAACAATTCACGTTACGTTCGATGACTGACCGGTCAAATGGCTCCCAGACAACCCGCTTCGGACCCGCATCATCAAGTAGTCGCATCGGTTCTACTCTTGTATACGATTCTTCACCAATGAACTCCTTATGTACCTCTCTCGAAGATGACTTGAAGAAACTGTTTGATCCAATGTTTGATGAACACTATGAGCCAATTGCTAATGATCATCAATTCCATCAATAGAGGTCGCTCTATCCTCGTCAATGAAGTTAACCCCGGTTTCTATGTCATTAAGTCAAGAAGCGCTGCTTGATAACTCGTCTCATCAACAAATGATCAATCATCGAGTGTACATCATGGAATTATTTCGGCACCTTGAAGGAGAATCCCTTTGCTACTCCTCGAAGATGCCCTTTGAAAACATATTTGCTCTTGAATCATCATCGAATCATCTTCATCGGAGAAATCAACTCGCTACTTGGGCCCTTAACAACAACCACAAGAACACATTAGAAAGTGGACACATGATCACACATTGGACAACATCATTGGAAATCCCTCTCATCCAAGATCCACTGCAAAACAACTTGCGGTGATGCCTTATGGTGCTTCTTCAACTCCGTACAACCCAAGGTCGAACCAAAAGATGTTAAACCGCCATGAATGAAGACAATTGGTTCAATGCCATGCAAGAAGAAATTCATGAGTTCGATCGACTAGATGTATGGAATTAGTACCGCTCCCGATCAAGCTATGATCATTGCTCTAAAGTAGATCTTCAAAGTAAACTTGATGAGCATGGTGACGCTTTTAAAGAACAAGGCTAGATTGGTTGCAAAGGATAACGTCAAGAGGAGGTATTGACTTTGAAGAATCATTTGCTCAAGTTGCTCGTATCGAGGCAATCGAATCTTCTTGGCTAATCTTGCAAGTAAGAACATGGTAGTCATCGGATGGATGTAAAGACGGCTTTCCATAACGTAGATCTTAAAGAAGTTGTATCGTCGATCAACACGAAGGTTTTGTGAATCCAGAGCATCCTACTCATGTCTATCGCTTGAAGAAGGCTCTTTCTGACGAAGCAAGCTCCGGGCATGGTATGATCGTTATCAAATTTTCTTCTATCTACTGGATTTAGCAAAGGAGCGTTGATCCGACATTGTTCACCGTAAAGTCGCAAACATTTAATTCACGTTCAAATCTATGTTTATGATATTATCTTTGCCTCGACCGACCCCAATGAATGTGATCGTTTTCTAAGGAGATGGGCTCAAATTTCAAATGTCAATGATGGGACAAATGTCATTTTCTTGGGATTACAAATTTCACAAAGTCCGGAGGCATTTTTATTAATCAATCTAAATATGCAAAATGAAATTTTAAAGAAATTTGGATTTGACACTTGTGAGACCATTGAAACTCCCATGGTGGAACATACCAAACTGGATGAGGACCACTCAGGATCATGGTAGATCAAACGAAATATCAGTATGATTGGATCCTGATGTACCTCACAGCCGAGAGACTGATATTACATTCATTTGTATGCATGTGTGCTAGATACCGTGCTGCCTACCAAAAAGCACCTTGAAGCGGTTAAGCGGGTCTTTCGGTGTCTCCAAGGAACCATCAACATGGGTCTTTGGTACAAGGACACCCAGTATGTCACTAACAACATATGCGATGCAAACCATGCGGGTGTCAAGATACACGTCAAGAAATGCGTGCGGAGGTGCTCAATTTTAGGTGATAAGCTTGTGAGTGGTCTTTAAAGAAACAAATGAGCACTTCTATATCCTCTGAGGTGAATACATAGCCATGTCATCTTGGTGTGCTCAAATCCTATGGATGAGATCCCAATTATCGACTATGGCTTTGAATTCAACAAAATCCCTCTCATTGTGATAACAAAGTGTCATTGCTCTCTTGCAACAACGTTCAACATTCAAGAGCAAAGCACATTGACATTCGACATCATTTCATTCGGGAACAAGTGGAAAAAGGTGTGGTGGAACTCTATTTTGTGAGGACTGAATACCAGTTAGTAGACATCTTCACCAAAGCTCTTCCTAGAGAACGTTTTGAGTTTATCCTTCCACGACTTTGTCTAAAGAGCCTACAGCCGGAAACACTCAAACTTCTTCAAGAGGAAGACGAGGAGTAAAAATGGTTCTTTTTCTTCATCTATCTCTTGTATATTTATTCAAAAAGCAAAATACAAAATTTCAAGAACCCACAAAAGAAAATATAAAAATATGAAATTTTCAAAATCCATAAAATTAAAAATCTTGAATATTTCAAAAAAAAAAAAAAAAAAAAAAAAAAAAATTGTTATTTTGTCTTTTTTATTTTAATTTTTATTCGATATCATCTACGGACTTTGTGTTGACATTCAAAGAATGTCACGGGTTTTAGATGCTCTTGAATGTACATAATTTGCTTTAAAAAAAATGAGGCGGTGGTTTATTGTCATTTCGTGCAAGAACCCGTTTTAAAAGTAAAGAACGAGCCATGTTTAATCTTATTTTGAAATCTCATGCTCGATTCTTAAAACAAATGTTTGTCACCAAAAAGACAAACGTTTTCTTTCCAAATATTTTTCCGTCTAAAGATTCTTCTGAAAAATATTTGTCATCTAATGAAAACATCTGTGCTTATCATCTCTCAAAATCTCTATTTCTCAATCAGCAACTTGTGTCATTGATTGAGGGGGAGAATGATTTCAATCGAATTAAAAAGAGTATTTTTTTAAACAATTGGCACGTAAATGAGCAAGGTCTTCTTTTGGATAATCAAAATGAACAATGTTTTATACAAGTGGTTCAAGCTAGACCTTGGCTATTGTTATGTTTCATTAGATAATCAAAGCATGTTTAATCCGTGGAGTTTAAAGTCTCAGATTTGATCCTTATTGGTTAAATGTTTTCACAAGCAAGTCACAATTCTTCTCAAAAGCTTTCAAAAATAATTTAAATCTATAAAGATCACAAATCTCAAATGATTTGAAAATTGTGATCGGGGGAGAATTTGTGATTTAAATTGGATTTAAACTGATAACTCGATAATTGGTTTTATAAGTGTTTAGCAAACTCTCCTCCATTCACATGCCAAACGATTTCAAATTTTTCATGCACATGTTAAGGGGGAACATCTATTTTAAACCAAAAAGGATTGAAACGTGATTAATTTGTTCCAATGTGCAGGTTTTCCCTAATATGTGCAAAACTTTTTCAAATCTCGATGCACATATTGAGGGGGATAATTTTTTATTGAAAACCACATTCTTTCCCGAAAATATCTTTAACTATATGTGAATCACTGTTTTTGATCGGGAAAGTGATGTTGATATTTTTTGAAAATATTTATCAAAAGAAGTGAATTCTTCTTCTTGCCTCCATGTGCCAAAATGATTTCAAACATATGATGCACATGTTGAGGGGGAGCCGTTTTCTAAAATATCAAAACGATTCGGTACAAAATGCTTTGATAATATATCACAAGTACTTGGATTGATTTTCAAATGGTTTTCAATTGGTTCCAATGGTGATGAACAATACCAAAAGACTAACCAATTTATTTTATGCATGGTGTTATAAGGATGGTTAGGTTAGGTATTCGTTTCCATGATCCTCCAGAGTCGAGGATCTACCGAGGACAATCCACGATAGTATAGAGTCCTTAGGTATGATAAAAAAAGGAGGGGGGGAAGTGAGATATGGGAAGAGTGCGGATGAGATAGAGCTAGAGCGGAATAAACCCAACAAGGTTCTAGTAATGAAGTCTCGGTAAGCATTGAAGGGTTGAAGGCCTAAAAGAATTGAATGTGAAAGGGTGAAAAGAAATAGCCCTTCAATTATTCAACCTTAGGGCAAAACGGGTTCAATACATATGCTCTTGGTGGTTACTAAGGTAAAACTAGTATTGAAGACAAGACATCATGGACCCAATGACGCCCGCACTACATCTTCCCAAACCACTCAAGTTCCTCTTAAAAGGACTTGTTTCATTCTCACAAGGGCACCGACATTATCTATCGACTTTCTTTAGAGATGGTTGATATTGAAGAAGGAGACCTCTCCTGGTCTCCGACATAGGAACCAAATGTGCATAATTGAGTCTAGAGCCACGAGATCATCAATAAATCTCATTAAGGACACAATCAATGAAGACTCTCTATTTCACACAATGTGGAAAGAGAGAATATACTTTAGAGTCCTACGATTATCCTTGTGGTTTTGCGGAACATCCGAGTGATATGCTAACATATTCACAATGAAGATGGAAAGCCTTCTAGAGCCAACATCAAACAAGCTCTTGGTAGGTGGCATGTGAGATCTATCAAATAGATCTACCATGTGACAATGAAAACAGAGAAACAATGGGCGATTCAAATTTTTGAATCAATCACGGTTCGAGTTATGGATTGACGGATATCTTTGAAAAATCGGTCGTTGTGCTTAAAAATCTTTTCTCTAGCACATCGACTGTTTATTAATATTTCAAAAATAAAAGGTGTTTATGATTGATAAATGATTTTCGTTAAAACCTTCGTTGTATTGCAAAAAACAAGTGTTTTTATTTGAATTTTTAAATGACCATTTTGCCCATTTATATATAAAAACCTTAAACACATCTTCATTTCATCACCCTCTCCCACCTTCACCTTCACTTTCTCCAACCAACATCCCAGGCTAGTTATTTTACCATTAACTCATCATAGATCAAACACATATAACCAAGGACCTTAATGTGATTATGAGTGACTTTTTATTTGAATTTTTTACATGACTCATAGCACAAAGTATAATATTTTACATGACTCAGTACACGATTTTTTTTCAAATCTCTTTTCATCAATCAGTGAATCTCAAATTCGTTGGTTCACTCACTCCGTGTTGTCTTCTTTGAGGCGTTCGGTGTGAGAACAAATAGAGCGACTACGAAACCCATCAAGGAGATTCTTGAATTATACACGATCACAAGCGGTACTTGTATCGATCAGCGGGAACCGGGGTCGTGTACTCAATTCAACGAAGTGATCAAAGACACTTTCGTGTGATTTGTTGTTAACTGTTGTATGCAGGTACACCCGACGCTTGCAGGTGATCAGAATGGAGAAGTCAATCCATAGCCGCATGCTCACACAACACATTTGTTTCAAAAGATATCATGATTAGTGCATCAATGACTCTGATATTCTCACTCCATGCTTCTACTACGCTGTTGCAAATATCATGAATCAACTAAAGCTTCCGCTACTCTGATAAGAAGAAATCATGATCCAGTTGAGCATGTCGGTCCATCGTCACAACGTCACATAATGTCAACACCACAATGGAAGAGTCGAGATTTACGCGGTGATGATCTCAGTGGCTCAAAACTCATCATCACGTGGATCGGTTAAAGATCTCCACTTGAATTATTCAAACATGGATAACATGAATAATCAAAGACTACGAGCTACTGACCAAAGAACTTAAACAAGAATTCAAGAACAATCTTAATGTAATATCTGTTTTTTTACGTGTAAATTGAGGTGACCTCCTTGGGGAGATTGTTAGAATTAGAAAATTAGGTCATTAAAGTGTCGGTCACCTCAAGTATATGTAATCATTAGAAATCTGTAGTCGTAGTTATTTAATGTTAGTAAGAAGTTAGTTAAGTAAAACCGTGGAGGACGAACGGGTCTTTACCCACTGTATGCCTGATTCACAGCCCGTAGGAGGCGTTTATTGTAAGACATTATAAATACACTCTACCTCCCAAGGTAGAGGGTTGAAGCTTCAATACCATTTTTCTTTGTTTCACATAGTTCCCAACTCTCTTCCCTTTCTTTCTCTAAAACCTTGTATACGCCCCTTATGTATTTGGTATGCCGTGTTTGTGAGATTCTATATCTTACACCCCACAATTATTGAATGACAACATGGTGTGTGCAAAATCCCAAAGTCACAATCAGTTTTGTAGTTTGGAGTAATGAAGGTGAGTTTATGTTAAAAATACTTCCATTTCAACTAATATTTTAGTAACAAAAGATAACACATTCTCTTGCAAAGTCTTAGAGTAGTTTACATCACATTGAAGAATTTAGAAAATTGTGGTATAAAGATACATAATAACAACTCATTCACTCAACGACTGACTGTACATTAAACACCCTTGCAAACTCTCCTACATCGAGTTATCCAAAAGTCCTCAGTGTCATTAAAAATTCGGTTATCGTTATCAGGGACTAACCAAAGGTCGTCAACCACAGAAGGGTAACGCGCGGCTTTCGGTGTGTTCTTTATCAAGACCATGTTTATCAAAATACATGTTTGTATAGCATGATAGTCTTTTTCAACCAATTTTTTATCCGGTGTAAAGTTGGACTAGTTACTTAATGTTAGAAATGATGTTTTGTTGTAGATGATAGGAGTATAAATTGTATAATCCTATTAGATTAGTGAAATAGATATTTACTACTTTTTGATGAAATTATTTGGACTTTTTGTCCCACATAAGTAAATGATTGAAAACTTTATAAGCCTATATATCATATTAAATATGTATTGTATGTCTGAAAGTTAGTACTATTCTCTCAAACCCAACAAGAATACCAATAAGTATAACAAATTTATTGAGTTTTGAACAAGAATACCAATAAGTATAACAAATTTATTGAGTTTTGTGTATGAGTTTAGAAAAATTATACTCCCTCCGTCTCTAAATAAATGTTCACTGTTGACTTTTAGAGTCTTTTTTCTTCAACTTTGACTTTAAATTATTACATTTGTGTTATGTAATACTTGATGAAAATTATAGAAATGAAAATACATTTAAAACTCAATTCATTCATATATTTTGCATCAACTATTACATAATACAAATATAATAATTTAAGGTCAAAGTTATAAAAGAAAGACTTTAAAAGTCAATAGTGGACACTTATTTAAGAAAGGAGGGAATATGAGTTTTAAAGTTTTGTAAAAGAGACTTAAAGCTTTACTTTTGTTTTATAAAAATTATGAAAATTAATTGACAATAAAACTAACGTCCTCAGTTCTAAGTGGAGAGCATTTTGTCATATATAGACGAAGCTCCGCAAAAATAAGAGGTTGCTCCTAGTTTGCATTAGGGAAGTCCGAGCTTGAGCTCAGCTTGCTTCGAGCTTACTTGGTATAATAAATATTTAAATAGCTTATTTGTCTCAAAAGTCATAAGCTCCAGGATGAGTATGTCCTGGATTATCGGATTCATTCTCGCCCTGATCCATCATGCAAAATTTTGTTTTTTGAAATAAAAAAGATTATAGGAGAGGGCTCGTAATGATCTTCTCATACGATATATGATTGTGCTATTCATAAATATGTTATTTTGAATCTAAGTTGCTTTCTTATCTCCAAAGAAAATTGAAATATACTTTTACTATTCACAAATATGTTATATACATAAAGCTCGTTTAGGCTCGCATAGTGTAATAAAGGTTAATTTCTAATAAGGTTATTTTGTTAATAACCTTTTTTTAGTAGTCTAGTGTAGTAAAGGTTAATTTCTTGAGCTAAGCATAGTATAACTTTTTAAGGTTCTATTTTTCTAGTGTTAAAATATTGGAAAATGAATTGGGATTACTACTTCACATGACTAATTATATGACTACTCCATTCATTGTTGAACACATGGATTCCACTATCTCTTTCTTCTCACACATACCATTGATTTTGCCACATGTATCAAGATCCTTGTTAGGCACAAAATTAAACATACCAATTAGGTATGACAATCACTACTCTAAAATATTATAGCAAGAAAAGATTAAATGTATAAACAGTTTTTAATCACCGCTTCACTGAAAGTTAAAATATTTTTAAGCAAGAACAACTTGAAGTCATCATGGCACTCGCGATTGACATCTTACACATCAAGATATATCGCGATTGACATCTTACACATCAAGATATGTATAATTATTAGTTACCTGGATTCAATGAAAGTTAAAAAGTAGAACATTTCTAACGAGAATAACCGGTAAGATTTTGAAAAACTGAAGGTGACGAACTTATGCCACTAAAGCCACAAGATTAAGCTAGTTATGTATTGTTATTGAATGTATAGGCAACATCTGGTAATTGGCAAGAAAGATCAAAGTTAATGTTTATAGTTGTATTAAAATCAAGAACAGATGATGTTGTGGAAGATACTTCACATCCATTTAAACCATTCAAACGTTTTGTCCCACATAGGTAAACGGGGGAAAGTCTTCTAAGCTTATATAGCATAGTGCAAATGAAATAAATGACTTAAGGTTAATACTATGCTTTCAACCTCGATTATTTTCTCATCATATTATTGGGTATAATATTTGAGTTTGGAAGAATTGTATAAACTTGAAGTTTTTTTATCTTTTATAAGGAATAAGAATAAGAATAATAATCCATGATAAAAAAACAATTAACTTAACCTCCTCACACCTAGAAAGAGAGAGTATTTAGTCATAACATTATAAGAATCACTGAATCAGTGATCAAACGTTTAACTTGCAATAGTATTGGATAAAGCTATCACCTAACAGGTCGAGTTAGGGTTCCAACTAGCTTGTTATTGGTTTATCAGGTTTTAGTAACACTTAGAAACATTAAAAGTGATGATGAATATGATGATAATCTAGAGGTTGGAGGAAGAAACATACATTCTAATCAAAAGCTCATGTGCTTGTATGGCCCTAAATCGATATTTGTCACATCAGTTGGAGGAAGAAACATACGTTTGATTCGAAATTCAATATATATAAAACCGTAAATATAGAATTAATAAAAAAAAAGGTGCTAATGTTTTAGAAGTAATAATAAAGATTAATTGCTGTTCAAAAAAAAATAATAAAGATTAATTAACAAGAAAGGAAAATGTTTTTGACCAAACCGGGTCAACGAATAATCAAGAAGGTCCAGGCATAGGCGGAGGATAGTGAGGGCAGGGAGGGGTGGTGGCCCCCCCAAGATTCTCATTTGCAGTTTAGCCATATTGAGTGATATATAGAATTTTGAGAAAATAGTTTACCTTATGCCCCCTCAAAATATGATAACAAAACATAAAAGCTCTTAAAATATTTAAAAGTTTCGAAAACAAAGCCCCACTCATGTTATTTCAATGTTCAATTATCTTTTTTCAAATTGAACAATGTTTGACTATCTTATTCTACCCGTAAATGGTTTGTTTTTTTTGTTATTTTTTATAAGATGAATAATAGATACCATTTTTTGAATACTGAATAGCAATATCTAAGAAAATGTTTGATTGAAATAAACTATACAATGTAGTTTTTGTTCTTCGATAAAAAGATACATGATACACTAGAATGTCTCGGCCCCCCCAATTGATATGCTCAAGCTCCGCCAGTGGGTCCAGGGTCTAATAAGCTGGTCCATTTTCTCTACTCGACTTTCACTTTTGGTTTTTAACCTTTTTCTAACAACAATTGTAAAAAAGGTCTAAATTTTTTAATCTAAGCATGGAGTCATTATTTAAGTGTTTAATTTTGGTCGATGTTATTAAAATATTGTAGCAAAAAAAAGTTCAATCATATAAAGCTAACTTGTAAGATTAATCCTCGCTTCAAAGAAAAGTTGAAACATCCTCGTTCAAGTATTTAAAGGGCTAGACTATTTTTGTCAGTCAATGAGAATACTGGTGTTAATCGTTTTTTAGATTTCAGAATTATTGGTCATAAGTTTATAAAGATCATGTTTATGTGTAAGTGTTCCAAGCCTTAAGGTCTTCTACTATTTATATATAAAACATATATGTACTTGATTAAGAGGAGCAATACAAACATTGTTCATGGTAATATTTGAATCTAGTATCGTTTTGTTCATGGTGATCATAGTAATCCACTTATTTTAGATTCTATATGACAACTTTATGCTTTAAGCAGCTTTACTAATTCATAGATGATCATGAGTCAATTTAACTTAAAAAACTTAAAAATTGAACCTTTAATAATTAAGTTAATATATGTGTAACGCGAAGCTAATGAGAACATAAATTTAGGCATTTGAAACAAAAGCTTAAAGATGGTAATAAGTTTTGGTTTTGTCCCACATAGGTCACTGAACAAGCATCGGTGGTGTTTATAAGTAAGACCATCGAGATATCAAGTGTGGAACTGTTGAAATGCTAAATTGTAGTCATATGCCACTTAGCAAGCTTTCAGTTCTTATTTATTTATTTATTTATCTTTTTTTTGGGATATCAAATATGGCCTTGTTAATATGTTGGATGGTAGTCACAGTCATAAGCTACTTAAGCCTTTTACTCACATTTGGCTTTATCTGAGTGGTACTTATCTCTATAAGCCTCTTCAGCGGGAAATTTTACATCAACTCTTATTTTATGTAGCCTAGCATACAAGTTCAGTTAAATTATAATAACTCTTATGTTATTATAACAAAGACTTCAAGCTTTACTTTTCTTTAAGAATTATAATCCGATGAGAAAAACATTAAGACCTAGTATCCTCACTCACAAGTTGAGCATTTACTCATGTATAGTTGATTTGTATAGTCTAGCGGGATTAAAAAGCTTTGGTTATACCAAATAACATGCCATTTCCTGCTAGTGCAACGATATGGCTTTCAGTTTTGGTTGCTTGTCGTGCTCATAAATATTTAGAAAACGGAACATTTGCATATGACAAACTAATGCCACTAAAGCCACAAGATGAAGCTGGTTATGAATTTGCTATCAAGTGTATACGCAACATCTTGTAATTGGCAAGAACTATCAAAAGCTAGGAAGTTAATGGATGAGGAACGTCAACAATGAAGGCGCTTAAGGTTTAGAAGTAATCAAGAAGGGTAATAAGTAGGGGTGTAATCGAGCCGAGTCGAGTCGAGTATTGACAAGCTCGAACTCGGCTCGACATATAATACTCGAGCTCGAAACTCGGCTCGAGCTCGACCGAGCCTCAAAATTCAAGCTCGAGCTCGGCTCGATCACTAAAACTCGAGCTCGAAACTCGACTCGACTCGGCTCGTATATATATTAAATAAAATCAAGTTTGTGAAAAATTCACCATCATAAACACGAAACTAAAACTAGCATACTAACTTAATCCTTAGTAGACTATACATAATACATTCAACTTAGACAAATAATACTAAAAACATGATATCATAACAAACAACTTAAACCAAACACTGTCAGTGTCACATGCCAAACTTGAATATTGCAGCAACATAAAGAATATTGCAGCAGACTAAAACCTTAACCACCAAACTTGAAGACACAATCTTGAACAAGTAACTTGCAATCCTCAATAAAAATTGACAGCAAAACACCCACAACATGGGACTCCTGGACTTAAGTTTCTTGTTCATGTAATGGGAAGGATGACTTCAATTGGCTTCTTCTCTTTCTGAAATGTATCGTATAGAGAAAATTAGCATACTAAAATCCAATAAAAGATAGTAAAATTAGAAAAAGATGAAGAAGTCATACTTTGTTCTTTCTTTTTAGTCCATGAAGACTTGACACCAATCTCCTCCGCAAAGTAAGACTTCAACTGTTTCGGGAGCCAGAGATGCTCTGTAAGTATCAATTACTCTACTCCCCGCACTAAAAGTAGCTTCTGATGCAACTGTCGTGATAGGAATAGCAAGTATATCACGAGCCATTCGAGACAAAATACGATACCTTAAAGAATTAGCATGCCACCAAGCTAAAACATCAAAAGCTTTCGAATTATCATCACATATATATACCCCCTCTTCAAGATAGTTATCTAATTCTGATTTTTGTGGTTGCACACTTTCACTTTTCTTAACAAACTCATTAAATTCAGACCAACCGGAAGATGAAGCTTGGACTGTCACATTGTTGCTCGTCAAACCAACACTTGTTTCACCACATTGTTCACCACTAGAGTAATACTCATTTACATATTCTGCATATAGCTCCTTTAAGGCATTCTCTACTTTTTCGATATTAGCTTGAAGTACGTCTCCAGAATACATTCTAGGAAAAGTAAAATTAGCAACTGTCATTTTACACCTAGGATCTAAAACCGCAGCAACAGACATCAGAAGGTTACACTCCTTCCAATACTTATCAAATTTTTCCTTCATAGACTTAACCATATCATGAACAAACTTATCTTGACTAGGGTCGAAAAACAATTTATCCAACACAACTTTAATTCGATGAACTTCATTAAGATGATGACCCATATCATGAACAAACTTATGATGACCCGTCATTTGGAAATGATTCCATATCTAATAAAAAACATGACATGTAATATTAATACGACAACCCATACGTGTGCCGACATTATAACTAATTTAACAAGTAGATTAAAACATGTATAGAACTTATTATCACATATGCAAACATATGAAGATTAGAGCAAAACTGATAATCAGATACTTCATTCATAATAGTTAAAATATAGATCTTCTACATGGCCTAATTATGTATTCATTACAAGGCTTTTTATAATACACCACTTATAATCTTAAAGTAAAAAATTGAATGTGAATCAAGCTAAAAAATTCTCAATAACTCTTATAGTACTTACAAGTTGCAAGGTTGTTAATAAAAAAATAAAACTAGAATCTTATTGAACATAGACAATACAATATAATATGACCATCATCATGAAATCGTTAATCTCAAATGAAAGAAATTTAAGACCAGTGAATGCAAGTAAATTAAAAAAACTATTTCTTTGATTTGAGGCTGAGCGTATATCAAAAAGAACAAAGCAAATGCCATTTCATATATTAACAAATGGAGTATATAAAACTAATGAAGTTATATAATAAGAAAAAAATAATTACCTTAGAGTAAGAGTAGATGATGATCTCAGAACTATTGGTTTGAGATGTGGAAGATGACGGCTTGGTGTAAAAGGTAAAGTACCTTTAGGGTTTTTAATTTTTCTTTTTATATGAAAAAATGAAAAGTAAATATATTTGTAAAGGAAGGGTATATATGTAATTTTATAAAAGTTCGTTAAAGTTCATGAGCTTTTACTGACCGAAGAACTTAAAACTCGAACTCGACTCGGAATCTTACACGAAGAAGAATTCGATTTCACTCGCTTAAAATCGAAATAATCGAAGATTTTTTTGAGTCGATCTCGAGCTACTGCGAGTTATTCCATTTCGATTACACCCTAGTAATAAGAAAGAAAATTGAAGAAGAAAAATTTGATGGTATCCCACATTGATGGGTGGAACAAAAGCAAAAAGGAGAAGGGTATTATAATATTAATAACAGGTTCATGGTCTAATTTGAAAGACCTGACCGCTTAAGGTCCTTCCAAATGATGGGCCATGCAGTCAACAACTGTCAAAAAGGTCATTTTTTATTTATTTTCTTTTTTTAAAACTAAACGTGAGTCTGTTTAAGTGTTTATTTTTTTATTGATGTCAAAATATTGTAGAAAAGAAAAGTTTATTCTAATAAAGTTAACTTGTAAGATTAATCCTCGCTTCAATGAAAAGTTGAAACATCTATAAACAAGAACAGCTTGTAAAATTATACTATTTTTTGCAAGTTGCAACTCGATCAAGTATTAAAGGACTGGACTCCATTTTTTTTTTACCTTGAAGTTGTCAAGACACTAATCCAGATTATGTGTAGTTTTCTAGTTACATTTTTACGATCTATTATGAAATTGATATTGAATTTACTTTTGATATCTATAATAACCGAGCAAGATAAAGTTTGTTATATCGTTCATGTATCTATTATCATATTTTGACCACCAAGTCATTCCTATCGCCAATTTGCCATCACGCTCATCACAAAAACCCAAAAACATGATATGAATGATCACATAACCCCATAATTAATGAGCGGCAACATGCTGTGTACAAAATCTCAAAGTCACAATTGATTCTCGAGTTTGGAGTATGAAGGAGAGTATACGTTAAAAAGACCCTCATTTCAACTAATCTTCTAGTAACAAAAGATAACACGTACATTCTCTTGCAAAGTCTTAGACCAGTTTATATTGCATTGAAAAATTATAAGTATATACTAAAACTCAAATAAAACGACGCAGTATTGTGTCTTGTATTACAAGATCAACCACAAGATAAATTCTGATCATGCTACAAGATTTTGCGTTTTTGGCCACTACTGAGTGTTTGGTAGAATCCACAAGATAAAAAAAAAATTATATTACTATTTATTAACGACAATCACCCTATTTAAAAAATTCGCCTAAAAAAAAAAAAAAAAAAAAAAAGATTATATTACTTTTATTTATTAATGCACAATCACCTCTTTAAAAATTCGCCTGCTGCAACGCCATGACCAACGCCAATCTCGTATATAATATGGCGGTCCAAATATGCATAATAACAACTCACTCACTCACTCAACGCCTAACTGTACACTAAACACCTTTGCAAACTCTCATATATCGAGTCATCTAAAAGTCCTCAATGTCATCAAAATTCGGTTATCGTTATCAGGGACTAACCAAAGGTCATCAACCGCATAAAGAAAACCAGCGGCTTTCAAGGGTGTTCCTTATTAGGACCATATTCATCAAAACACATGTTTGTACATCCGGATAATCTTTATCATCCATTTTTTATCTGGTGTAGCGTTGGACTCAGGGCCGTCCCGTTGAAATTGGAGGCCCTGTGCCGTAATTCAAAAATAGGCCCTTCAACTCTTAAATTTAAAGTGTTCGTATACTAGTAACCACTTATATTATAATGTAAGTACATTTCATCCTTCTATTTAGGTGTAACTATTCGGTATTTATTTTCCAGAAACATCATAAAAACCATTTCTTTAAGACATGCTATAAGCTAAAAATATAGTTTACTTTGAGAAAAAAGTTTTAGAGCACAATTTTGGTTTCAAGTATTGGCCCATAAATTAAACCACTAATTTTAAGAGGTTAAAATTAGAAAGTGAAAAGACAATTAAAAATAGTGCTAGAAGACAAATACAAGCTTGAAGCCCACATAATATAATAAAAATAATGCCCCAATATGTTTTTACAGCTTTGGTTATCTTCTTCATGAGATATCATATCTCACTCCCACCATTAAAATTAAACGAAGGTAGAAGCTTTTCTTTTTGCTGCTACAAAATTTTATATTTTTCATCCTATAAATCATCTTCTAGCAATATTAAATCCTCCAAAAATGATGCATACTAATACTGAAGTTTTTAACATCGGAGGCCCTTAAAAAATGGAGGCCCTGTGCGGTCGCCTATGACGCACATGCTAAAATCCGGCCTTGCTTGGACTAATTACTTAATGTTCGAAATGATGTTTTGTTGTAGATGATAGGTGTATAAGTTGTATAATCCCATTAGATTAGTGTAATAGATACTTATTATTTTTTTATGAAATCATTTGGACTTTTTGTCCCACATAGGTAAATGAGTGAAAACCTTCTAAGGTTATATACCATAGTAAATATGGATTGCATCTCTTGAAGTTAATACTATGCTTTCGAACTCAAAGATAATGTCTTTAAATTTAATTTAACGGGTATTGTGGTTTGAGTTTGGGAGAATTACATGAAGTTGAAAGTTTTTGTAAGAGAAACTTAAAGCATCACTTTTTTATATGAAAATTTCAAATATTAATAGACAATAAAACTATCGTCCTCACTTTTAAGTGGAGAGCAGTTTGTCATATGTAGACGAAGCTATACAAAAATAAGAGGTTGCCTATAACATGTATAGCCTAGAACAAAATGTATGGTTTTCTCAACTTACATGTATACATTGTCCAGATTATTCAAATCTTTATGATATCAAACCAGTTTTATATTTAAAGAATCCCATTTCGATTAAACAAAAGAAATATCATTTTATAGTTTTATTGCAAAGAGTACAGAAAATTGATGTCTAATGATATGTTACAACTTGACACGCTCAATTATTGTACACTAAACATCGTTGCAAACTCTCTGTTTAGCGTTATCATGAACTAGCCAACAGGGTCATTATTGGAAGGGGAACCAACGGCTCTCGAATTGCTCGTGGTCAGAATCCTCGTCCTCTTCTTCATCTTCTGGTGGAGATCGAGTCATATGGTGATGGAGGTGGTAATGGTGTTTTCATTGGGCTGAATTGAGGGAACATATTGGGCCTTCTGCGGAGCTTAAGCCGCTCCCATCTGTCATATATACCGTATACCACATATCTTTCAATTGCATGTCTTGACTTCGAGATAACTACGCAAAGATGGTGCTTAGTTCAGCCATGTTTGCTTAACTCTTTTGATATTGGCGATTATTTTCTATACTGATTTAATTGATATCCATTCACCTTGTTAGTCATCTTTATGTGCGTATGTCCAACATAAAGCTAATCTGATTGGTAATAGAAGCATTTGCAACAAAAGCTGAAAGATGGAAATGAGTTTTGTTTATAGGTAAGTTAACAAATTAGCACTAGATCAGTTAATAAGTATAGCTATAAAAGGGATATTTGCCAATTCATTGTCATAGATAGATATCATAGTTGGAACTTTCAACGGAAATCGGATTGTTGAGTTCAATACGTGATTGAAGGTAAGTTTTTAACAAATAGCTTCGATAATTTTGTTTATAATTTAAAGAATGAAGATGAAAGTTCCAAATGACCTACTTAGATATTGGTTCAACCAACTGATTTATCCATAACCAACTCATCTAAAACCATCTAGACTACACGCCGGAAGTGTTTGCAACTTTGCACCAAGCTTTTATGCGTAACGGAGGTGATTTCTGAAATGGTGATAATCGTTTTACAGATTTCAGAATTATTGGTCATAAGTTTACAAAGATCATGTTTATGTGTATCTGTTCCGCCTTAAAGTCTTCTGCAATTTATATAAAAGAAAAACATATATGTACTTGATTAAGACGAGCAACATAAACATTGTTCAAGGTAATATTTGAATCTACTAGGGTTGTGTTCATGGTGATCATAATAATCCACTTATTTTAGTTTCAATGTGACAACTTTATGCTTTAAGCAGCTTTACTAATTCATAGATGATCACGAGTCGATTTAACTTTAATAACTTAAAACCTTGAACTTTTAATAATTAAGCTAATATGTGTCTAACGTTAAGCTAACGGGAATGAGAATTTAGTCATTTGAAACAAAAGCTTAAAGATGGAAATGAGTTTTTGTTTTATCCCACATAGGAGAGTGAGCAAACATTGGTGGGGTTTATAAGTAAGACCGTTGAGATAACTAACATTGATATGATGAAATATTAAGTTGTACTTATAGTCATAAGCCACTTTATCTTTCACTATATCTTTTTTATAGCCACTTCAGCCTTTTAATCACATTTGGCTTTTTTTTAGTGGTAGTATCTTTATAAGCCTCTTCAAGGGAAAAATTACGTCTAACTCTTATGTTTTTGTAACAAATACTTCAAGCTTTACTTTTCTATTATCAAGTTTTACTTTTCTTTAAGAATAATAATCCCACGATGATAAAAACAATAAAAACTAGTATCCTCACTCACAAGTTTATTATTTACTCATGTATGGTTGATTAATACTGTCGAGCGGGATTAAAAGTTTTCAATTTATTTACAATCTCATGTTACGCTCTACAACAACATTATTATGACATATATACGAACCGCCCTCACTTCCATCGGGTGCTGCTGCATGGATTCATAGAGAAGAACCAAGCCTTATTTCTTACCACGTCACTATCAATGGAATTTCCGGCGTATATTCCAAACAATACTATTTTTTTGCGCTGCTGTGTATACTTCTTCACATAAGCTCAACTAGTTGGTCTCTTTTTCAAGATATATCATGTCTTTCAATTCTCTAATCTTAGATTTCCTAACGCTAGTACACCATATGTTTTAGGCTTCATGATGTAATTCTAGACTAACATTTTTAATTAGTTCTTTACATCTTTATATTTTTTTCGCAAGTGACCAGGTAATGTCCTAACTACATTTATGAGCCTTGACTCGAGTTGAGGACAATGTCAGACCCGTTTCATATTACAAAATAGCATTGTATCGCAAACTGCAAGTGAGTTACCCGAACCAAATATAGGATCAAGAAACATATTCCTATTGTTTTAGAAGAATAGCACTTTAGTGTAATCAAATATAACTATAAATCAGTTTAATAAAAACCGTAAAATGGTCAATGGGTGTCTGTTATAAAGGAAACAAGGTTTTTATCCTCACTTCAATCAAAGTTAAAACATTTCTGAACAAGAACAACTTGCATGATTATATGTTTTTGCAAGTTGCATTAATTGATTTAACTAGATTTGTTTTCTTTGGTTGTGTACCCTGAAGTCGTCAAGGCACTCACGTTGACATCTTACAAATCGAGATAATGTGTAGTGTTTTTTTTTTTTTTTTTTTACCATCTATGATGAAGTTGATATTTAACTATGATATTTACCTTTGATATTTATACAACAATTGAGGCAGGTAAAGTTTGTTTTATTGTTAGAAGGGGAACTAACTGTTAGCCGTCCATACTTAGCATGTGACAATATCAGATGTACCCATACTTAGCATGTGCTATATGGTCTAAAGCCCATACACATTTGTCCCCTTGTATATTATATATTGTGTGTTTAGGTTGAATGCAAGACAACGATTCATTCCACATCTTCCTTCTCAGTTAATACATATTCTCCCTTCTCACATGGTATCAGAGGGTTAATATCCGAAGAAGATCCTAAACCTTCCGTCACTTCCGCCGCCGCCTCCGGCCACCGGCTAAACGCCGGAGGGCTCTCTTTAAACAATAATCGCTGTCATTTTCATTTTTAAATAACATGTTATTTTCTTAGATCTGTGATTCTTCAAACTGTGTCCTCCTCTCCACTTATATCCGAATCACAAACCTGATCAAACAAGAGCGTCCCTTACCCTCCCTACTGCTATCAACTCCTGTTTCTCACACTAACGTGTTTCAGGTTGTTCTTTCAAAAGATCCTTTTCCTCATATTCAACCATTAACGACAAAATGTTGCAAGGGATACTTCAGGTTTGTTTTATTGTTAGTAAAATATCCTTTTACTAACTTAATTAATAATTAAACCGCTGATGAGCTAACCTATGTTCCACATGAAACAAAAACTTAAAAGATGTAAACGTGTTTTGGTTTTGTCCCACATTGGTAAATGAGAGAAAATCTACTAAGCTTATATACCATGTTGCATATGAATTGTATTTCTTAAAGTTAATACTATTCTTTCAATCTTAAACACAACCCACCCCCCGTCTAAAATTGTTTGGGAGTTGTATTTGAGTTTGGAAAAATTATATGAACTCCTAATTAACTTTTTGTAACAATGACTTCAAACTTTAATTTTGTATTGTAACATTACCAATAATAATCAAAAGTAACAAAAACGGTTTTTGTGACAATGACTTCAAACTTTATTTTTCTTTTGTAACTTTACCAATAATAATCAAATGTAACAAAAACGAGTTAACAAGAAAAAAATATAAAAAAAGAAAACTAGTGATGAATCGTTGTCTTACTCGTAAAATACTTGCAAGGTACTTAACTGTAAGAATCAATAATGATGTCCCTTTTATTTATATTTGTGATATCAAACTAAGTTTATATTTAAAGACTCCCATTTCGATTAACAGTTTCATGTAATAAGAGATATATTTTATTTTATTGCGAGGTCTTATACAAGTTTACATTAGAGAGAGTATGAAATATAATGTGAGAATGACAAAGTTAACATCTCAATTGCCAAGCCCGAGCTCAACTCGTTGAGCATTATGCAAGTTCGAGTTCGAGCTTATTTGGTTTAATTTTGTAAATTTCTTATTTATTTTAAGATTTATATGATATCTGATTAGACATTCATAGATATGTTATTTTGTATCTAAACAAGATTCGTTTGCTCACGTTTTGCGGCGGGACTAAAATACAAAATTTTTAAATAAGTTTTTTTAGTTCATATTGAGTTTGGTATCCTAAGCTTTTCCTTTTTTTAAAAAATAATAATATATGACAATAGAATTAAACACATGCTTTGAAAGTGAAGATCAAGTACGCTTTGCAGGTAAACTTCCAAGCAAAAAATTAATTCGCAATTTAGATGCTTTATAATAGTTTTATACTACTCGTACTATCTATACGTGGATGTACAAATTACAAAACATTATGATACCGGATTGACATTAAGTTTAGCATAAGAAAACAACACAAAACATTATGATATAAAGAAGTTAGAGCTTCTAATTATGTTATCTATGTTGATATTTTTGCAAAATATATATGAACCATACCCCCATGAGTCCTTAAGTCTCTCACCCTGGCCCATTCCGTCATACTTACAGACTATTCCGTCAGGCCCTTATAACCTTACAAATCAAGACTATATATTAACTTTTTACCTTGGATATTTATACAATAACTGAGGGACGTAAAGTTTGTTTTAATGTTCATGTATCGGTAAACATTACAAAAGACTAACAAAGGGTCATTAAATGAAGGGGAACCAACGACTCTCGGGTTGTTCCTTTTGAAGATCTTCTTTATCTTATTAAACCATTAACGACAAAATGTTGCAAGGGATACTTCACATCCATTACTAACTCCAAAATCAAACAATTATATATGTTCAACATGAAACATAAACTTAAATGATGGAAATAAGTTTTGGTTTTGTCCCACATTGGTAAATGAGTGAAAATCTTCTAAGCTTATATATCATGGAGCATTTGAATTGTATGTCTTAAAGTTAAATACTATTCTTTCAAATCTAAACACCTAGAGCAGTTCCTTGGGGACTTGGTTGTGGTCTTTGCATTTGGAAAAAAATGTATAAGCTTTGAAGTTTTTGTAACAGAAACTTTCAAATTTTACTTTTCTTTTACAAGGATTAAGAATAATAAAATTTTACTTTTCTTTTATAAGGATTAAGAATAATAATCCACGATAACAAATGCAATAAAACTAGCATCCACACACTCATCAATGGAGAGTTTTTAGTCATATGTCTAGATGAATATTTATGATAACATCATTTAATCACTCATTAACCAAATGCTTAACATGCACATTCCCAAGCATTCAATAGGAAGATTTGTATATTTTCTTTGTTCAATCTTCTTATTAGTTGCTAACTAATTATGAGAAAAAGAGCCAATTTCTGCAATAGTATTGGATAAAGCTATGCCCTTTGCCAAATTTGAGTATATAAATAATCTCAACAATTAAGCTCAAATCGAGTTTACTTCGATCTAGCCTAAATTTAGCAGATATCTTTGAGCTATTCCAGCTGTACAAACAATCTTGACAAAGAGCTTACATTCTAATAAAAAGAAAGTCGTTCAACTATCGAACCAAGTTTATGCTAAAAAGACTCCCATTTTGACTACACTTTCAAACCTTTAAATACCAAAAGCTAAATCATTTTCATTGCAAAGTCTTAGACTAACTTACGTTAATAGAAATTGTGGTCTAAAGAAACATAACATCGAATCGCTTAACTATGGTACACTAAACACAGTTGCAAACTCTCCTATGTCAAGTCATCTATAAGTCCTTAGTGTAACGTTATCAAGGGACTAGCTAAGGGTAAATAAAGGAAGGGGAACCAGCAGCTCGCGGGTTGTTCTTTATAGTGTCATAATGGTGTTTTCATCCGGCTGAATTGAGGAAATATATCATGTCTTCTACCCAGGGGCGGAGACAGGATTTAAAGTTGGGGGGTGCCGACTTTTTCTGATAAAGTAGCGATACATTTTATACGCAAATAAATTACCATGTTACGTAGTTTGTGGTTTTCAATATAAATTCTATATCCTATAGGCCTGCCACAACTGTGATTGTGGTTATAGGGTTACAAACAACAACGTGTCTTTGTTCATATAAATTGATTAGATTTTTCTATTTTGTTGTTCATGTTCTAACTTTGAACCTATATAAGAGTAAAAACTCTTGCGTAGTAATCAAATACTGCTAAGATCTTCCAATTCATACAAAAAAACATTTGGTCTTACAGATTACTAGTAAATATTTAAGCTAGTTACATTGTTCTAGCTTTAATGAATATGCTCAAAAGAAAAGATGAAGAATAAAGTTAACTGAAGACGTATGAAACTATTGCTTAAACAATTAGCATTAAAACTGTTTCCTAAGCAGTTAGCATAGAAACTTAACTCGATGTATTCTTTGCTTGTTTTGAGTTATGTTATTGCATTAGGCATGTGTAATTGAAATGAATATACTAGTTTTTAATTCTTAAAAAGAATAAAACGAAAACGTGGAAATATTATAGATTGATGCCGAATAATTGATTGTCAACGTTGAAGACCAAAAAAAATGGGAACCAAAAATATGACATTTATATATGATAAAGGATTCTTAATAGTATAGTTAAGTAGCACGTGGAAAATGGAAGTCTTACGCTGTGTTCTTGAGACCACCATACAATAGAAAGGAAAAGAAATCGAAAGAAATTAAAAAAATTGGTGTTCTCAAGAATTTTTTAAGGAAGAAAGGAAAAGAAGTGGAATGATTGGGAAGGAAAATGCAGTGTATTTGTGGATTAAAATTTTCTTCCCAGATTTGGGAGGAAGAGGAAGGATCTCTTCTTTTCTCTTCTCTCTTATCTCTTCTTTTCTTTCTTTTGTAATTGGATTTCAAGAACATTTCGTTAGATTTATAGGGACATTTTTAATTTGTGGCTGAGTAAAGGAGTAAGGGGAGGTCCATTGGCCAAATTGCACCATATACAGGTTTTAGCCCTCTTCACCATTAAAGAAGTTAGACAGGTTGGGGGAGGCCCAGCACCCACCAGTCCCCCTATCTCCTCCGCCCCTGCTTCTACCTGGCTTCCATCTCCCATTCCAGTCATATATACCACAAATTTGTTAATTGTTTTGACTTCAAGTTAACAAGGTAAAGCTGGTGCTTAGTTTTCAAATTTATTTCATCTTTGGGGCTAGAGTACTGCACTAATAACTCTCCTTGGAAAAGGGCCTTGGGGGACAAAGGTCAGTTCAAACATATATTTTGGGACTAATTAGTTAGATTAGTATAGTTTGAGGATTTTGTGCCACGCTCTCCACACATCCTACTTCACTTGACGATCCCTGTCTAAAGTCACACAATATATTGTTCATGTTGAGCTTATGCCGCCATCCCTTAGACAGATGCGTCTACTAACTCATAGAAGTTTTTTGATTGTGAGAAGTCAAAATTTAGGCGCTCAATAAAATAAAATAAAAATCCTTAGACATATTTGTAAAGTCATGTGGGCTGAGGAATAGTTTTTACTTTCTCTTTCTCATTTTGATAGCCACCAAATTGTTTAGGAATTTAATCCCCACAAATTTAAACAAGAGTAAATAATGAGATAAAATAATCTCCTGTAAAAACCAACAAATTCATTTTCATAAATTATCGACGGTATTAAAGTATAAAAAGCCAATTATCAAAAATGCATAACTCTATAAAGTCTGTAAACTAAAGCCAAAGAGTTTGAGAACTCTGCATTGTGTACGAGTCGAGAATCGAACCTTGCTCTGTACTATTCTACCACTAGAACACTGGTGCTTACATGCTTAATTAGTATTCCGATCTGTATTTAATATACATGCTTTTAGGGAACATTATTACTTCCGATCATGGGAGATGTCACGTTAAGAATAATACCATGACTACATTTTCAAGTCACTAGGCAATATCAAAAGCTTTTGAATTAATTTACAATACGATTAAAAATGTAGATATAGAATCAATGAACATTTTTGCTAATGTTTTATTAGTAATCAAGAAGATTAATAACAGAAAAATGAAGGAAGGAATTTAATACCATCGATGGTTTGAGCAAGGACAAAAACGATCGTAGTATCACAAAATGAGCAAGAGACTAATGAGGAGCAATTTACCCTAACCGGGTCAATAAATAATCCGAAAAGTCAATAGTCTAAGTTCATGACCTGCCCGGTTAAGGTCCGTCCAAGTGGCCCAGCATGAGTCATGTTTTGTTTCTAACCTTTTTCTTTAACACTCTAGTTGTGTAATAAAGGTTAATCTCTAGAGCAAGCGTAGTAGCATCATTTTCGAAGTTTGACATATTTTACTTCTTTTTTAAGGATTAAGAATAATTATCTCCATGTCAAAACATTGGGTATGAGTTTGACATATTTCGAGCAACATTTTTTTTCTTAGGAATTTATCATCGAGATAACAAGGTAAAGGTGGTGCTTAATTAGTTTAGAAATTTATTTCATCTCTGTGGCCAGAGCGTGCACCAATAACTCTCTTAGGAAAAGGGCCTTGGAGGACAAAGCGCGGTTCAGACATATATTTTGGGACTAATTAGTTAGATTAGTGTAGTTTGAGGATTTTGTGCCACGCTCTCCACACGTCCCACTTCACTTGACGATACATGTCTATATAAGCCACACAATATATTGTTCTTGTTGAGCATATGCCACCATCCACCCTTACAAAGATGCGTCTACTAACACATAGATGCATTTTTTTTGTAAAAAGTCAAAACTTAGGTGCTCAATAAACTCAAAAAAAATAAAAAAATAATAAAAATAAAAAATAAAAAATTGTTAGACATATTTCTAAACTCGTGTGGGCTGAGGAACTAAAACAATATTTTGTTAGTCCACACAAATTGTTTAGAAATTTAATATACACACAAATTTAAACAAAGAGTAAATAATGAGATAAAATCATCTCCCGTAAAAACCAAGAATATATTTTCGTAAGTTATCGACGGTATTAAATATAAAAAACAATTATCAAAGGTGCATAACTCAATAAAGTCTGTAAACTAAGGCCAAAGACTTTGAGAATTCTGCACTATATGCACCAGCCAGGAATACTATTCTACCACTACACGACTGGTGCTTAGATGCTTAATATTACGAACTATGTTTAATATCTAGAAATTTAGGAAACATTACTACTTCCAATCATGGGAGATGCCACGTTAAGAATAGTAATACCATGACTATATTTTCAAGTAAGTAGGCATCATCAAAAGCTTTTGAATTTATTTATAATCTCATGAAAAGCTAGCTGAATAACTCTGTTTTTATATATATTTGAATAATCTCTTTATCATGTAAATATTTCCATGGTAACGTGATGTGATATTTTTAACAACAGAAAAAAGTCGTTGAAACCACATAACATTATCACTACATAATTTATACCAACATTGAAAGTATTGGGTAAAGGGTTTTAATTTTTACATATTGAGAATACAGGCTTGGGTTCAAACCAAGCACCGAATTAGACTCCACTCCAAGACTCGGTGTAATATGTAAATAAGCTCAAGAAGGCACTCCAATAGTGCTTCTTAAAATTAGGTAATATAAGCCCATAAGTAGAAGCTGTTTGGCTTTACCTATAAACCTAAAAGGGCTTACTAGCTTTACCAAGATACAATAAGCCCCAAAAATAGGCTTCACCCAAAATTCAGAAAATACTTGCAGGGTACAAGAAGTGAGTTAACTGTTATTGCCATTCTAGTACTAAAATGTAGAAGCAATAACACTGTCACTTTTATTCAATAAAGACTCCAATTTCGACTACCAGTTTCTTATAACAAAAGGTATATCATTTGATTGTGAAGTCTTATACCGGTGACGAACAAACATTAGTGAAGTTTATAACTATGCCACTTCTGCATGGAATACCCTGTCTCTTTGTATGTTCACCGTAACTTTGCGTCTTAGCCTTAACGTTTTATGCGTTTTGTGTCATCAGTAGAAACCTAACTAAATTTACAGTTTTTAAAAGACAATGATTCATATTTTTATTCTCGGTTTTCTTAAGCCCCTGATTACAAGGAACATCATGGACACCACATAGCGACTCGTCGACCTTGAAAATGTGAATATCAACTCCAACTAAAACTACATATAGACTACTTGTAACTTATTTTTCCATGGCTGCATAAAGTTTAAATACACTTCTGAGAACGACGAAAGTGCTATGGTTTCTATGGAAAAAATACGTTACATGCTTAACAGAGATTGAACTTGCGCTAGACATTTGGTTTGCAAACTACTTAACCATTAAGCCAATAAAAGAGGTCTAGAACAAGGTTTCCCACATAGCAGAATATGTAGTTGTATTTGTGATATCCTTTATTAACCTTTTTTTTATCTGGAGTATAGTTGGACTAGTTACTTAATGTTCGAAACGATGTTTTATTGTAGATGATAAAAGTATGAGCCTAACTGATTAGTGAAATAGATACTTGCTATTTTATGATGAAACCATTTGAACCTCTTGTCCCACATAGGTAAATGAGAGAATATTTTCTAAGGTTATATACCGTAGTGCATTGAGAATGAATGTCTTAAAGTTAATAGGATTCTTTGGGGCTGCTGAGGATTATAGGTGTAGAACATACCTCTTACCCTTAACAACTCCAAGAAATTATATGAACTCTTAGGGTGAAATTATATGAACTCTTAGGGTGTGTTTGGTAGCGGGAATTGAGGCAAGAGAATTGGAAATGGTTCCATTTATCTTGTTTTGTACACAGAGAATTGAAAAAGCGAAGAATTTGGAAGAGAAATGGAGACAAATTGAGAGACTTGGGTAGTGTAATTTGGCTAGCTCCATTTCCCTTATTTTGGTGGAGAAATTGGAGAAATGGATTATTATTATTTTGATTTTTTTTTTTTTTTTTACAACTATAATTTTGTTAAATAATGGATTTTGTTTTAAAAAAAATATATATATGTAAACAAATTATTTTTTAAAATAAATTTTTAAATAAATACATTTTAAAAACATTTTTTAAAAAACAAGTTTTTTTTTTTAAATAAAAACATTTTTAAAAATATTTTTTAAATAATTTTTTAAAGAAAGTACATAAATTTTTAAAAATAAATTTAAAAAGATATATTTTTTAAAATAATTTTTTAAATATTTTTAAAAATTGTTATTTAGAAAAATAAAAATATTTTTTAAAAAATAAGTTTTTTAAATAAATACATTTTAAAAAATATTTTTTTTTAAACAAGTTTTTTTAAGTAAATACATTTTAAAAAATAAGTTTTTTTAATAATTTTTTAAAGAAAGTACATAAATTTTTAAAAATAAATTAAAAAAAGGATATATTTTTTAAATAATTTTTTTAAATATTTTTAAGAATTTTATTTAGACAAAATATTATTTAAATACAAAATTTTTCATTTCTGGCCAAGTCTGCATTGTTCTAAACATTAGAATTGAACAAAATTATCTACCGATTTCTATTCTCCGAGATTATATTACTTCATTTTTTTTCTCTCGAATTTCTCTACCAAACGCACCCTTAAGGTTTTGTACAAAAACTCTAAGCTATACTTTTCTTTTACAAAGATTGAGACTTATTACAAAACGAGCAAGAGACTAATGCGGAGCAATTATTCGAACCGAGTCAACAAATAATTAGTAATGTCCATAAGTTGATGACCTGCCCGCTTAAAGTCCGTCCAAGTGGCCCGGCATGGGCATGTGTTGTTTCTAACCTTTTCTTTAACACTGTATATAAGTCGTATAAGTACATCTTTCATTCTTTTGTATATTTTCTTAAAAAATCTTCCAAGCTTATATAGCATAGTGCATATTGAATGTATGTCTTAATGCTATCCTTTCATACTCAAACATTCTATTGTCGTTTAAGTACATCTTTTGTATATTTTTTTACACTAAACGGCACTCATGATTGTATAAATGTTTTTGTGTGAATTTTTAAGCGCAGGCGGTACCATTTCTTTAAAGGTTTTATTTTCTGTTCATTTTCTAAGTGTATAAACAATTGTTAGTTCTCGCTTCAACCAAATGCCAGGGCATCTTTAAGAAAAAAGAACAACTTGCAAATATTTTATAATTTTTGCAAGTTGTATTTGATTCAGGTATTTAAAGGACTAGAATTGTGTTTTCTTCTTGTGTACCTTGAAGTTTACACGACACTAGAGATTGACATCTTACAAACCAAGACTGTATGTGGTCGATATTAACTTTTTACTTTTGATATTTATATAGTAACTATGGCAGGTAACATTTGTTATAATGTTCGTGTATCAGTATACAAAAGACTAACAAAGGGTCATTCATTGAAGGGGAACCAACGACTCTCGGGTTGTTCCCTTTGAAGATCGTCTTCCTCTTATTAAACCAATAACGACAAGATGGAAATAAGTTTTGGTAATATCCCACATTGGTAAATGAGAGAAAATCTTCCAAACTGATATACCATGTTGCATATGAATTGTATGTCTTAGAGTTAAATACAATGCTTTCGATTTCAAAGCCTATACCGTCAAATTATTCGGTGTAGTCTATGAGTTCGGAAAAATTGTATAAGCTTGAAGTTTTGTAACAGACTTTCAAATTTCACTTTTCTTTTATAAGGATTAAGAATAATTATTTCAAATTTTACTTTTCTTTTATATGGATTAAGAATAATTATCCACGATAACAAATTTTACTTCTTTTATAAGGATTAAGAATAATTATCTCCATGTCAAAACATTGGGTATGAGTTTGACATATTTCGAGCAACATTTTTTTTAGAAATTTATCATCGAGATAAAAAGGTAAAGCTGGTGCTTAATTAGTTTCGAAATTTATTTCATCTCTATGGCCTGACCAGTGCACTAATAACTCTCCAAGGAAAAGGGCCTTGGAGGACAAACAACAGTTCAGACTTATATTTTGGGACTAATTAGTTAGATCAATAGAGTTTGAGGCTTTTGTACAATGCTCTCCACACATCCCACTTCACTTGACGTTCCATGTCTATAACATAGACGCATTTTGTTTGTGAGAAGTCAAAACTTAGGTGCTCAATAAACTCAAAAAAATACTTACATATTTGTAAAGTCATGTGGGCTGAGGAACTAAAACAATATTTAGTTAGTAAAATACCAAAAGATAAAGTCATGTGGGCTGAAGAAAAGTTTCTCCTTTTCATAGCCATCAAATAATGTGATAAAATAATCTCGTGTAAAATCCAACAAATTCATTTTCATAACTTATCGACAGTATTAAAGTATAAAAAAAAACAATTATCAAAAATGGATAATGATCAATAAAGTCTGTGAACAAGCCCAAAGACTTTGTGATCACCCCATTGTGCACCAGCCGGGAATCGAACCCGGGTCTGTACCGTGGCAGGGTACTATTCTACCACTAGACCACTGGTGCTTCAATGCATTGTATTAACATTTATATAATTAGTATCTCGACTTTTAGTTACATTTTGTTCAACCAAGATTTAGCATAGTATTTGAATGAAAAAACAATACAAGTTTAACCCGTTTATACCGACACAAGATCAGTAAGTAAAACATTGAAAGTATCGAAAAATGTTTTTATTTTTTACATATTGAGATTACAGGCTTGGGTTCGAACCAAGCACCTAATTAGACGTCCGCTCCAAGACTAGGTGTAATATGTAGATAAGCTCTAGAAGCCACTCCAATGGAGCTTCTTAAAATTAGGTAATAGAAGCTCATAAGCATAAGCTGTTTGGCTTTAACCAAACACCCGAAAGGGCTTAATAGCTTTACCAAGTTACAATAAGCCCCAACAATAGGCTTTACCCAAAATACAGAAAAATACTTGCAGGGTACAAGCAGTGAGTTAAGTTTATGTTTATAAAGACTCCAATTTAGACTACCAATTTCATATAACAAAAGTTATATCATCTTAATGCGAAGTCTTATACCGGTTTACGTTTAGGTCTAAAGATACGTTACAGCTTGACCCGCTCGATTATCTACATCAACCACCCTAGTGAACTCTCGTTCATATAGCCATCTTTAAGTCCTCGTATCATCAAAATTTCAGTAACGGTATAAGAGACTATCCATGGGTCATTAATGAAGGGGGCAATCAACGGCTCTCGGGTTCCTCTTCCTCTTATTTATTTTCATCCGGCTGAATTGAGGGAATATATTGGGCCTTCTACTGGGCTTAAATCTCTCTCATTGCTGTCATATATACGGTATACCACATTTCTTTCAACTGCATGTTTTGACTTCGAGATAAAAAAGTAAAGATGATGCTTGGTTTTTAAATTTTATTTGATCTCTGTGGCGAGAACATTGAGCCAGTAACTCTCCTAACAACGGCCCTGGAGAACAGGGCAGTTCAACCATGTTTAATTAACTCTCTTGATATTGCCAATCTTTTATTTTACCATTTTAAGGATGGTGTATGTTCTTGTTGACAATATGGGTGATAGTCGTTTGATAGATTTCAAAATTATTGGTCATAAGTTTACACGGATCTTGTTTATGTGTATCTGTTCCAGCCTTAAGGTCTTCTGCAATTTATAAGAAAAGGAAACATATACGTACTTGACTAAGACGAGCAATATAAAGATATATTGTTCAAGGTAATATTTAAATCTAGCAGGGTTGTGTTCAAGTTGATCATAATAATATACTTATTTTAGTTTCTATATGACAACTTTATGCTTTAAGCAGCTTTACTGACTTATAAACGATCATGAGTCGATTTAACTTCAATAACTTAAAAATTGAACCTTTAATAGTTAAGCTAGTATATGCCTAACGTGAAGCTAACGAGAATGGGAATTTAGGCATTTGAAACAAAAGCTTAAAGATGGAAATGAGTTTTGGTTTTATCCCACATAGGTGAGTGAGCAAACATTGAGTGGAGTTTATAATTAAGACCATTGACATATCAAAAGTAGAACAAGTAGGGTTTGATTAGTTGGAAAACCCTTTGCCTCTCAACCAGAGGTCGGGGTTCGATCTCACCCTCTGCAAAAGGCGGAGGTCCTTTTACCTTTAGTAGAACTGGAAGCACCTCTACCTTGGGTGTAGGGGTAAATTTGTTACATCTTAACCTCCGCCATACACCGGAAGCGGTATTGGGTACCCATAACCCGTGGAAGACGGCATTGGGCGTTACTTTACTTTTACATTTTACATATCAAAGTAGGGTTTGATCGGTTCGAAACCCTTTGCCTCTCAACCGAGAGGTCGTGGGTTCGATCCTCACTCCCTACAAAAGGCGGAGGTTCTTTCTACCTTTGGTAGAACCGAAGCGCCTCTCTACCTTAGGTAGGGTAAGGTCTCTACATCTTAACCTCCGCCATACAGGAAGCGGTATTGGGTACCCATAACCCGTGGAAGCGGCATTGGGCGTTACTTTACTTTTACTTTTTTACATATCAAAAGTAGATGTGTTAAAATTGCGAATGGTACGTATAGTCATGATAAGCCACTTCACACTCGTTTGACACATCCTCTTTTTCTATAAGATGTTAAATGCTGAATGATACTTACACTAATAAGCCACTTTTATGAGGGAAGGAGCTCCTCTCAAGTTGAAGTAGATGTGTTAAAATTGCGAATGGTACGTATAGTCATGATAATTTTGACACATCCTCTTTTTCTATAAGATGTTAAATGCTGAAGGATACTTACACTAATAAGCCACTTTTATGAGGGAAGGAGCTCCTCTCAAGTTGAAGTACACAACTTGAGTTAAGTTGTGTAATTGTGAGCCGTTATATTTGATCCAAGAACTTGTATCAAAAGAAGTTCATTTGATCCAATAACTTAAATCAAAAGAAGTCCTTTTGATTTTAACTATTAGATCAAATCCAATGGCTCATAATCTACAACTTGACTCAAGTAATTAGAGAAGATCCTCATCCTTTTATGAGTGGCATCTTCAACGGAAAAATTACAAAAACTCTTACATTTTTAGTTGTAACATAGCATACGAGTCCACAAAAAATATATTAACTCTGGTTTTTTTCTTTTCTTTTCTTTTTTTTTTTTGGTAAATGATTTTGACCTGTAGGCCGACTAATCCACGGTGTTTGATTCCACCGTCACACAGACTCAAATAAGGTAAAGCCTTCCCTTTTCAAGAGGTTGGCGTGGTCATTTAAGGTTGTTTGCACCTAGCACGAATTGAACTTGAGACCTCACACATTTTAGAGTGATAACCACAAGCCCATTTGCAACTATACCACCCTTAAGTGGTTTAAAACGAAAAGGATTTCAAGCTTTACTTTTATTTAAGAATAATAATTCACAATGACAAAAAACAATAAGATACTAGTATCCTCACTCAGAAGTTGTCACTACCACATTTACCACTTTCCCCATCGCTGTTTTCCCCGGCGACAATTGTCATTGGGAATCCTCACTAAACGACAAAAATATATCCTACGTGGCACGAAGTCTCGTGAAAAGTCGACAAAATTATCTCATTTTTCCCGACATGTCGCCGGATTCAACGATAATATTTTGACCGAATATTTCATGGTAAAACGGGGCGGCAAATTTTCCCGCTTACTTTTCCCCGGCGACATGTCGCCGGGGATTCTTTTGTTTATTAAAAAAATACGTAATTAGTTTTAATATATCTTAACGTGACGTAAAACATTTTCCCCGGCGACATGTCGCCGGGGATTCTCTTGTTTATTAAAAATTCATAATTTTGCATGCCATATTTAATTGGATCAAAAGCAAACGATGCATAGTTGAATGTGTTTTATAAATCTATGATTCACCAAAGTTACTCTCCCAATATTTTTCTTAAATTGGGATGAAATGGAGTGATAAAATCGTATTCTTTTGAAGTCGTTAACAACATAAACTAATTAAATTGAGCGTCCAATGTGTAACCATAACATATCGACTCATCCGTTGAGCGTCTAATGTGTAACCATAACATATCGACTCATCCGTTGAGCGTCCAATGTGTAACCATAACATACCGACACATTCGTTGAGCGTCTAAATTGTAACCATAACATATCGACTCATCCGTTGAGCGTCCAATGTGTAACCATAACATATCGACTCATCCGTTGAGCGTTCAATGTGTAACCATAACATACCGACTCATTCGTTGAGCGTCCAATGTGTAACCATAACATACCGACTCATCCGTTGAGCGTCTAATGTGTAACCATAACATACCGACTCATCCGTTGAGCGTCTAATGTGTAACCATAACATACCGAATCGGATGTTGAGCGTCTAATGTGTAACCCTAACATACGGACTCATCCGTTGAGCGTCTAATGTGTAACCCTAGCATACGGACTCATCCGTTGAGCGTCTAATGTGTAACCATAACATACCGACTCATCCGTTGAGCGTCTAATGTAACCATAACATATCGACTCATCCGTTGAGCGTCCAATGTGTAACCATAACATATCGACTCATCCGTTGAGCGTCTAATGTGTAACCACAACATACCGACTCGGATGTTGAGCGTCCAATGTGTAACCATAACATACCGACTCATCCGTTGAGCGTCTAATGTGTAACCATAACATACCGACTCATCCGTTGAGCGTCTAATGTGTAACCATAACATACCGACTCATCCGTTGAGCGTCTAATGTGTAACCATAACATACCGACTCATCCGTTGAGCGTCTAATGTGTAACCATAACATACCGACTCGGATGTTGAGCGTCTAATGTAACCACAACATACGGACTCATCCGTTGAGCGTCTAATGTGTAACCCTAACATACGGACTCATCCGTTGAACGTCTAATGTGTAACCATAACATACCGACTCATCCGTTGAACGTCTAATGTGTAACCATAACATATCGACTCATCCGTTGAACGTCCAATGTGTAACCATAACATATCGACTCATCCGTTGAACGTCTAATGTGTAACCACAACATACCGACTCGGATGTTGAACGTCCAATGTGTAACCATAACATACCGACTCATCCGTTGAACGTCTAATGTGTAACCATAACATACCGACTCATCCGTTGAACGTCTAATGTGTAACCATAACATACCGACTCATCCGTTGAGCGTCTAATGTAACCATAACATACCGACTCATTCGTTGAGCGTCGATGTGTAACCATAACATATCGACTCATCCGTTGAGCGTCTAATGTGTAACCATAACATACCGACTCATCCGTTGAGCGTCTAATGTGTAACCATAACATACCGACTCGGATGTTGAGCGTCTAATGTGTAACCATAATTATTCTTCTGGTGAATCATAGATTTATAAAACACATTCAACTATGCATTGTTTGGCTTCTTGATCCAATTAAATATTGCATGCAACATTTTGATGTAATATGTTCTTGTTTCTCTAGCCCGTTACTAGATTGTAAATCTAACTCTCATATATGAATATAAAGATGCGAATGGTAACTTTTTGTTCAGAGTTTATATTAAAAGAAAGGAAATATTTAGGATTATAATAAAATAAAAGATAAATTCGTATTCTTTTGAAGTCGTTAACAACATAAAGTAATTAAATTTTACCCAAAAAAAAAAAAAAAAAAAAAAAAAAAAAAAAAAAGCAGTTTTCCGACGGTCGTTGGGGGATTATAATAAAAAATTAATTAGTTTTCCCGGCGACATGTCGCCGATATCTACCCACCAAAATATTCGTTATCGCGCCATTTACGCTAAACGACAAAAACTATATGTTTCCCAGGCGCACATTCGTTGTTCCGAAAGTTAAGTGGTTCGACACTAGCAACAAAGGACGTAAGTCAAAAACTTGTCTTTAGAAACAACATGACACAAATCGTCATTGCGGGCTGAGGCATTTAAAGATGACCAATACATTCTCGCAACACAAGTCAAACAAGTCTTCTACCTTGAAGATAAGACCAAACCCCACGGAAGGTCGTCGAACATGTTAATCATAAAAAGTTTTCGACGGGGGTGTCATCGTGGTAGAGGGCGATCCGATATATACATTTCGACAACTCATCGATCTCCACTTTCTACTAGTTTGAATGACTTGGATAATGCGACCTTGCATATAGATGGCCAATCAACGGTTGTTGACGCACCGGCGGATATCATTGATGTTCTGGACGAAGACGATGATATTATTCTTGATGAAGACGCCTTCCTCATGATTTAGCGATTCGATGTTGAAGCCCTTATCAATGTTGATGATGATGGTGTTGAGAAAGTTTATTCTAGTGAAGAAGAAGATTGATCTTGAGTTGTAACTTGCAAAATACACTTATATATTTGAATGAATGAATGAAATTGTTGTGGATTGTTTAAATGTGTATATTTATTTGGATGTGTATGTATTTGGATGTGTGCATGCTTATATTATTTTGTTCATGAATTTCTATATCTTATGCTAATTGTACTTATACGAGATGTCGACGAGATGTTGCACGGTCCCAGCGGGTGGCGGTGGCGGGAGGATCGTCCCCTCCGGACCAGCGTACCACCGGTTCTTTGGCAAGCTTCATTAACAAAGGTAAGAATTTCCGGATTATTGTAATACAAGCATAAATTTGATACATATTTATGACTTTTATCACTAACTTGATTTTGCGAGCAAAGGTAAGCGAAGCCCAATTGGGCGGCGGCGCGTGGCGGTGAATACCGCGACAAGACCCGGAACCTTCGGCAAGGCAATCGCAGACGAAAAAGGTCCCGTGTCGATCACTTTTGAGGTGGGTGACAAACAAACCTTAAACCCTCTCGGCCCCATGCGGCGCATTGGTCTAACTACATCGGGAGGTCGTTAGGAAGGTGCGTTTACTACCCTTCGGGAGAAGGTCCCAAGGAGAAGAAGGCGGAATCATTTCGGATATTGGGGTCGATTATCCTTTTATGTTTATTTCATTATCGTGTTCATTTATTTAATTGTGTATATTTATCTAAATTCGCTTATTTATTTATATCATATAAATAAATAAACAAATTAAATAAATATATAAATTATATCTCTAACTCATTTTTCGTTTTGTTGTATATGATTGCAGACCTATTTGACCTAAGGCCGCATGAACTCCCCCAGCGGCCCCGGATCTATGAAGGCATAAACTCGCACTTGCAAAAGCCTACAATACTAACAAGGCTTCTTTCAAGGCCAAACATTGGAAGGTAGACCCACCACCGGGATTACGATGCGGAGGCGATTAGGCGGGCACGTCCCGAGGAAATTACAGTGGTGATTGGGATGAGTACATTAAGTTTTGGAATGATCCCAAGAACATTTCTCGAGCCGCTACAAATCGGCTTAACCGTGAAACAAGGTCATATCTAGACAGGGATCCGGTCGCATCTCGCCGAGATAATATGGTAATAAACATTATAATTATTTTACATGCATATATACATATATATATATATATATATATATATATATATATATATATATATATATATATATATATATATATATATATATATATATATATATATATATATATATATATTTTTGTAAAGGGAGTAATCCCACACCAGTAAATTTATTAACCAAAAATGTTTAAGTACAATGGATATGGTGAAGTCCCATATCTCACCCGTTACATAGGCATAAAGCTTACATAACAAGACACTTCCAATTCTAAAACAAGAAAACAAACCACTACTCAAATGATAACATATGACACCACAAACTAAAATTATCGCTTAGGACCTTGAACCTTTGTGCCATACATGGCATTAAAGGTATCCAAATTCCGGAAGATCACGAACTGTTTTCGCATAGTCGTCGATGTCATAGTCATCATACTCATCTTCAAACTCGTGTCCACCACCAAAAATATTAATGACTCATATATATATATATATATATATATATATATATATGTGTGTATATCGATTATACGCTTTGGTGTGTTGTGATTTGTCGTTTTAAAATTATTCATCTTATATGCGTGTGTATGTACGGATGCAGGGCATCGAGACTCATGAATACCCGTCACTCATCGACACTTATTGGCGAACACATCATCGTTGATGGGGTATTCCTTAACGATGAGGACCGGGATATATGTAAGTTTTGTTTCAAAACACACTTTAATGAATTATCGAGAAATAATGTAGCAACCCGACTAATATATTTACTATCTTGTGTTTTGTCACTACATAGGACGAGATGAAAAAGCTTGAGGCCACGGGTCAATACACGGAGGATCAAATCAATGCGTTGGCAAGAGGGGGTAAGCTTCGTGGGCATATTCCCGGTGTCGGTCGCGTATTGCCATCACGAGCCACATCCAGGCCAAGTATGCCCGCCTCCGGCGAGTCGGTCACCAAAGATGTAAGCTTTATCATGAGTCTCCTCAAAAGCGACAACAGATACGCGGATATGTTCAGGGAGTATGACTCGGGTGGTGCTAGTGGGAATGGTGGGTGTGGTGATGACGAGGAGAATGGCGGTGATGAGGATAACAACGGCGAGAGGTAGTTGTGTATATATTATTAGTATGTTACATTGGTACTAGCTTTAGGTAGTTGTGTTATATATTATTAGTATGCTACATTGGTACTTTAGGTAGTTGTGTTATATATTATTAGGTTCATCTTGGCGCCATTTAAACACTTGTTTCCCTATCTATCAATGCACATATTGACTTTTGAGTCGTGTTTATGTAAAGTTGTGATCTATTTGTATTGCGTTGATCCGTTATATGGTATTTGTGTTTTGGTACAAGTTGTGGCGAGTCTATCTGGGTTTTGGTACAGGTTTATTTGGTAGATTTTTGGAAAAATTAGGAAAAATCTGAAATCGCTTACTTGCAGTCGCATTAAAAAAATGGAGACCTTTCCCCGACGACAGTCGTGGGATATTACACTAAACGTTGACAAGTCAGCGAGAAAACTAGGTTTCCCAGCGACATGTCGCGGGGATAGTAGTCTAACTCGTTGACTTGTCAACAGTAATATAGTATCCCCGACATGTCGCCGGGGATACTTAATCACTATAATTAGTGTCTTAATCATTTTGCTTAATTGACTATTCCCCGATGACATGTCATTTGGGATACGTGCTTGTGATGGCAATTGCGCTTTGACTTAAATTTGAGTGGGACCCACGTCGTCGCGGGGATTGTCGCCGGGGATACAATCCTCACGAGACTTCCCAGCTAGATTCCCAAATGACATGTCATTGAGATATTTTCCCAACGACATGTCATTGGGAATCCCATATGTCATGGGTAGCCAATGAATGTTGTAGTGTGTTTTACTCATGTATGGTTGATTTGTATAGTTGAGCGGAGTTGGTAAAAAAAGCTTTGGTTGTACCAAATAACATGCCATTTCGTACTTGTGCAACGATATGGCGTTCACATTTGGCTGCATGTCGTGTTCATAAAAATTTAAAAAATCGGAACATTTGGATATGGCAAACTTATGCCACTCAAGTCACAAAATGAATCTGGTTATGTATTGCTATCAAGTGTATACAGAACATTTTGTAACTGGCAACAAATATCAATAGTTAGGAAGTTAACGGATGAGAGGAACGCAAACAAAGATGCCGCTTACGGCTCGATTATAATCAAGAACAGAATATGTTGCATACGACACTTAACATCCTTTAATTACTTCAAAGTTTAACATTTAACGACCTAATATATGATTGAGAACTGCAACATTAGCCACAAAAACTTAAAAGATGGAAATGTGTTTTGGTTTTGTCCAACATTAGTGCAGTTATAACTAAGACACCTGACCAATTTGGCGTTAATGGAATTAAAAGGTGAATGGTAGTTACTGTTATAAGCCATTTTAACTCCAAAATCTCTGTCTCTTTTTAAGTTCGCTATAACTTAGCAACGTAGCCTTAACAAATTTGAAACTAGAACACATTATAATATATACTAACACCAAAAATGTAACGGGGTCATTAGTATTTTGTTAAGGGGCCCGCTATATCCTAATTAAGCCTCTTATTGGTGGGTTTTTATTGAGATACGAAACATAAAGCCCAAACATTTAACCATGGATATTGTGGCGAATTATTATTGGTCGGGTTGTGCTTGGCGAAAAACTGTTCATCATCCGTTTTCCGTAATCACTCCTTAATACATCTAATCTATGTACGATACGATGGATTGGTAACAAGTGTACACCAAGAACATGTTTGGTTGGGTCATTTCCAAATAGCTTTAGACTAATGGTAAAAAACAAGTGTTTGGTAAGTGTGAGTGGCCCCTACAATTGGGGATGAAAACCGAGTACGAGGGTGTGCAGAATTCCCTACCACTTCCCCTACTTTTACTCTTTCTTTTATTTTTAAGTGGGCCCTCTTTTATTCTCTTCCACTAATAATCTTTTTATCTATTTTAAAAAAAGTAATATATTCAAATTTATAAATTTTATTCATTTAAAATATAAACAATATATTATTTAATTGTATTTTTCTCTCTCCTAATCCAAATCCAAATCTACAACTTTACATTCAAATCCAAATTTTAATCTAAACCCATCTACAAACCAAACGGGCCCCAACTATGTTAGTACAGTGATCTTACAAAATCAGCATAAGAACCTTCTTGAGTGTTCTTATCCCTTTAAAACAAGATCAAACCCAGAGGAAAAAACAGAAAAAAAAAACCCCAAATTGACATCCGAGGGCAGATCACCATCACATACGAAGTTTGTTTTTTTGCAGATTTGTACTCTTAAGAGAAGTAGGCACACATACAGTGGTGCAACTTTTTGGGTTTTATTCTTCTTTCAAACAATTTCTTTCGCATGCTTAATCTATCCATGTATTGATTTTTGTGTTATATTTTTCCAGGTTGGTTGAGACAGATTCAATTTCAAGATTTTAAGATCAATTTGTAAGCGTATCAACCTTGATTACATTATCTTTGACATTTTCATATTTTAGGATTCTTGGAGGATTACAATATATTTGGAACTGTATGATTTTGTTGAAATTAGCAAGTGATTTAAATGTTTGATGTTGTGTCGCAGTTCGAAGAACATGTTCTGGAAAGGGCAAGAGGCCAGGGAAAGGTAGGAACAGGTTCCGGAAGAGTATTGGTTTGGGCTTCAAGACTCCGAGAGACACTATTGAAGGTATACTTTATTTACTTATCGGTATATATATATTCTTTTGTTTGTGAAATCAGCTTTGTTATTATGGTGTAATTTATAATCATATTGTTTGGGAGTATTTGGATTAGCTTATTTATGTAGCTTAACGGGTTGTTTATTATAAAAAAAAATGGTAAGCCTATCAAGTCAAGCTTATGAACTTTATAAAGGCATTAAGCTCAACTTGATAAGCTTATAATCCTATACTGGTCACACATATAAAAAATACTTAATGCAGTCATGACGGTTGATCCGGGTGCGTGAAATCAGCTATTGATGTAAGACAGAAAATGGCGTCATTTTAAACGACCATTACGATGTTTTATGATGTAAGTAAGCCGATGATGCTAATTTACTGTTTTCTTTGCATAACTCACCCGGAACCGTATCGTGGCTGGGCATTCACACCGAGAGTGTGATTGCAGTGAAGTCGGGTGTCTGGTACCGCTAACGTATTTATAAACCCGAGCCTCATTTGTTACTATCGGTGTCCAAGTTTATCTTGAATGGTTGCAAATAAGCTCACAACCTTAGTAGTTAATCATAAAAGTATCTTATCTTTGCCTCACTTGGTGCTACAACTGCACAATTTATAAGCAATCAACTGTTCTTCATTTTTCTGGGTTTGAGTATAATTGTTGATTTTTTGTTTTCAGTTCAAATGTCTTAGGGTCAGTCCGATTGTTGTTTTCTTTTTTTCATTTTCAGTTCTTTTCAGTTCATAACTTTTGTTAAGAACAAATAGAATGTGGTATCAAAGAATCGATCAAAGTTGAGAGGCCCAAGCCTGACTAAAAGGTTTCACTGCTAGGCATTTGTTTAGTATTCAAAACCTGTTTTTGTTGTATTTTCTCCTTTTTGTGTTCTATTTCAATGATTGTAACATTCCGAGTCGGGTGGTTGAATACTGATTGTGGTACACATGAAGATTTTTAGCACCTGATGCAGAAAACATGGTATCTATACTACATTTCACTTGCTGAAGTGATAATCCCTAAACTATCCCTAATTGAAGCCATGACCTGATATGCATGATTATTGTGCGTAAAAGGTTCAGCAAATTGATGTTATGTGTACAACTCTTAGACCTGATGTGAATATATTGAAATAGGTTAGGGAAAAATTGACGGAACATGGTAAGGTATGGTGGGGATTAGCAGCAAATAAAGTGGCAAATTGGTATTTGCAAGTTCGAGTACAGTTTGGATACTTTTTTTTAGCAAATATAGGCATCAAATCAAACCAAAGTTCCAATTTTAGTTACTTCAAATGTGCATAATATATTAATCAGAAGATAATTTTTTTGTCAATTCGTGTAGGTTACGGCTCGATCTTCACCTCTAGATAAGCATATGTTGGTGAAACATTTACGTACCACATTTGGTATGACTGTGGCAGTCGCTGGAGACGAAACTAATGATGCCCTAGCACTTAATGAAACTGACATAGGCCATGCCATGAGCATTGCTGGAACTGAGGTAAGCAAAACAAACATGTTACTTATTAATCAAATCATAGTGTTCTTATATACACATAGGCCTTGCCATGAGCATTGCTGGAACTGAGGTAAGCAGATATTATTATTCTAGACGACAACTTACCCACAATTGTCACTGTGGTCAAATGGGGATGCTCATTCTACCTTAACATTCAAAAATTTGTATTGTTTCAGGTCTCTGTCAATATCATGGCTTTAATAGTCAACTCACTTCTTTTTTTTTTTTTTTTTAACTATTTTCTACATGTCTTCATCATGATCAGATTTCTTATTTTTCGGTCGATAGACAACCGGATTTGCATCATGTACAGGGTAGTTCAATTATTTTTTTTAACTGTTGAGGTTTAGGTTTAGACCAGGTGCTTCTTAAAGCTCTTTTTGGCAAACATATAAAGGGAAAAGGCAGGATGTCGACTCAATCGGATTTGCATTAACCAATGTGGTCCTCCAACCATATGTGACATTCCCCTTTTGACAGTCGATGATGATTAACGGTTGCAGCCATAACTTGGTTACGGTTGCAGCTACGACGGGTCTTTAGTACCACATTTGGAATCACAGACCTGAGCCTTATTTATTACAGTACTACCTTATGATCATCGTTGCTTCAAGTGCAAGTACTTTTTGGTTCACAAATGCATTTAAAAGGCCAGTTCGTATGCATGAATTCTTTTTGCAACATTGACATCATAATCCTGCTTATTTTTCGGCTTCTTAAAGCTTAACGACTCACTCTTAATGTTCTTTTTTTATAACACAAATATTAAATAGAAATTCCTTTGTACATATATAATTGTTGATTGTTTAAATATGATAACACCCCACACTTTTGCTTTCTTGCTGGTATGTGCATGAAGACCCACAATTCTACCATCTTTGCTATCCCCCTGACTTTGTTTCCTCTAATTACTTAGCATCTGTGAAAATTTTGCCAAAATCAACTTATTTAATTCCAACAGTACCGTACTTCGTTGCGATGTAACGCGTAAGGTTCTTATGAAATGTCTGATTTGAAGCTGGGATTGGAAGACAAAATTAGACTCGAGAAAGAGTGAAATTAAGACGCGTATAGAAGTAATTTTCTGATTTTGCGTAAATTTAGTTTTAAGTATTTGATATTTGTTTCGTTGTATAATCAAATCTTAATTTACTATTAATGCAGTGGGAATGTGATAATTGGTGAGCGCTGGGAAAAATGACAATTACTGAAAGGTACAGTTATCGATCATGTCAATTTGAGGATATATTCATTCAAAGTTGGACATGTGTTTGCTTTTAGAGTCTGCCCAGCATTCTGATACTTTAGTTTAGGAGAGTTTTTGATTGCTTTGTGAGTGAAAGGATTTCGTGAAAACAATTTATAGATTTTTTTTTTCATGGTAATGAATCGGGTTACCAGGTTTAATCAATGAAACTTAATGGTGGATTTGGGTTATTCAAATATAGAGTTTAATGTTCTAACTTTATAAGCAAGTAAGAATCATATATTGCAGATGAAATATTCACTTCTGATGGGCCTGTTTTACCGTCCCTGAGTGAAATGAAAGACAGGCTTTGCTCTTTGCGAGTGGCACATATGAGGTTTAAAAATTTCTCGAATATAGACATATATACATATTAGCAACAACATAAAAATTTGACAACAATTGAACCTAGATATACATTATCACATATGTTCTATGCATAAAGTATCCTCATGAACGCAAGAAACTCTTCGTTTATATATATTTTTTACAGTATAACACTTATTAATAACTCTATCCGTACATCACAATAGACTAGTTTTGAAATTAGTTGCGTCGTATTCATTGTAATTTTTCATCATGTATTAAAGTCAGCAGGTGACTGGAGTAAAGTTGGACTACTTGATATGTATTTGTATAGCCTAATAATCTTTATCGGCCAAATTTTTATTTGTAGTAAATTTGGACTAGTTACTTAATGTTTGAAACGTAGTTTTGTTGTAGATGATAGGAGTATTAGCCTATTTGATTAGTGACACATATATACCTACTATTTCTTGAAGAAGTCATGAAACCATTTGAAAATTTTGTCACACGTAGATAAACGAGAAAAATATCTTCTAAACTTATATACCATAGTGCATATGTAGAGGTGGCAGAAATGGGTGGGCCGGGCGGGGCATGGGCACGGGCTAAAGCAGGCTGGGCTAGAATGGGCGCAAACCAGCACGGCTAAGGCAAGACTACGGTAACCAGAGCACGTTATCTAAATCACTTAATAAAAGGCGTAAAGCAGCGAAATAAATTCTTAAGCGTAATATCTTATTTATATTGAAAACTTAAATATATTATATTAAAAAATCTTTAAAGCGATCGTTAATGTTCAACAATTGAGAAAAGAAAGTCTTTCGTTTGTCTGAATTTAAGTTTCGATGGCTAATATGCGCTCATTTCAAAAAAAGAAGAGCTAAATGTATTCAAATCTTTTCTGAATGTCTTTTATTTAGTCTTCTTTTCTTTTAGTAGCGTTTTGACTTGATGTCTTAACTTAAATACTATGCGTTCAAATCTGGAAACTACTCCTACAAATTCATTAGGAGTAGTATTTGAGTTAGGAATATCATATGACTTTTAAGTTTTAGTAACATGGACATCAAACTTAATACACCATCTGATTGTTTTCTAATTGGTATGATGCACGATCACAAACTACAGTGTAATTCAAGAATTCCATATAACTAAGGTAAGATATGTATTAACGTTTTAAATTAAATTGGTTATTTATCTAGAAAATTGTGTGGTTGTAGTCTCATAATTAAAACATAGATTTAGAATTAAAAACATTTTGTTATTGTTTTGGAAGTAATCAAGAAGATTAATAAGAAAGAAAGATGAAGAAGAAAATGAGCGGATTATTGTATTGTATTGTACGATTTTTTACGGTTTTATTTTCGGTTCATTTTAAAGCGTATAAACAATTTTTAATTCTCGCTTCAATGAAAGTCCAGGAAATCTATAAAAAGAACAACTTGCAAGATTTTAGGTGTCGTTTGTTTTCGAGCTTTTTTACTTTCATCCGCAAACCAAGTCTGCAGGAAGAAGAGACATTTAAATTCTTCATCCGCAAGAAGAAGGCGTTTGTTTTTGTCTTATTGAAGTCTTCTTTCATTTTTTCTTACGCTGCGTTGGTGTAGAGGAAAAGTGGAAAAAAGACCAAATTATGCGCGTTGGTGAAGGGAAAGAAGTGATTATATCCTCTTATGTCTGGAAGAAAAACAAACAAGGCTTAAATAACCAATTTAATTTAAAACGTTAATACATATCTTACCTTAGTTGTCTTTGGTTCAATTATTTAAAGGACTAGAGTTTGTCTTTTTTTTCTTGTGTACCTTGAAGTCTACACGACACTAGAGATTGACATGTTACAAATCAAGACCGTATGGAGTCGATATTAAATTTTTACGTGTGATATTTTTTACAATAACTCAGCAGGTAATGTCCGTTTCATTGTTCGTGTATCGTAAACATTACAAAAGACTAACAAAGGGTCATTCAATAAAGGGGAACCAACGACTCTCAGGTTGTTCCTTTCGAAGATCCTCTTTGTCTTATCAAACCATCAACGACGGAATGTTGCAAGGGATACTTAACATCCATAACTAACTTCAAAATCAATCACTTGACGAACTGATATAAGTTCAAACATAAAACATAAACTTAAAAGATGGCATTAAGTTGTGGTTTTATTCCACATTGGTAAATGAGAGAAAACCTTCTAATTATATACCATGGTGCAATTGAATTGTATGTTTTTGAAAGCAAGAAGATTAAAAAGAAAGAAAAAATTGGAACAAGGAATTTGATGATATCCCACATCGATGGATAAAGACATAAAAGAGCGGAGTGACAAGGTATTTACATGGACCGGGTCAATGAATGACCAAAAAGGTCAATGGTTTAAGTGGTGTCCTGCTTGCTTAAGGTCAGTCCAAGTGGCATATTATGTTTTGTTTTGAATATTAACAGTTTAACTATAATATATGGATTAAAGATAAAGTATATTTGGATTTTTTTAAGGATTGTATATTTTAGCAAGTTGCAATTGATTTGAGTATGTATACTTTTTATAAAGGTTCATAACATTCTAAATATAGTAGTTTTAAATTTTAAGACCAAAATACATTTATCAAAAAGAGCTATTTTGCTAAGCATAATAATTCAAATAAACATAAATTTAGAAAAAAAATCAATGTCTTCAATTATCATACTTATAACCTCCTTCAATTTGGATGCATCCCATTTAAATTATATGAAGACATATAAAAAAATAATAAATATCCTAAATTCTCATACTTATAACATCCCCAATATTGATCGATTCCATTTAAACTACGTGAAGATATGTAAAAATATAATAAATTAAAATCGTGGTTCACGAAAATTAAAATACGTAAAATTATTAATAGAAAAACATATATATGAAGTATATTTGATTACCGGAAAATTAGTCACTGAGACAATCAATCATGGCATTCTTGTAGCATCTTCTAGTTTATTAAAGAAGGACCAGAGTTCTTTTTGGTTGTGTACCTTGAATTCATCATGACACTCGCAATTGACATCTTACAAGTCCGGATTATGTGTGGGTTCTATAGACTACCTTTTGACGATCTACTATAAAGTTGATAGTAGCTTTTACCTTTGATATTTATAATAATTTCTCTTGATAAAAGTATCACTAAAAAATTGACTTTTAATAACTGTGTATCTAAAACAAAGAAAAATGTCGTTAAACTTAACTTTCTAGTGACATTGTTTTAAAGGTGCGAGCAAAGGTCAAAACTTTAAGATTAAATGACACTTTTTGTAAAAAATATGTGTCATGAAAGGCAAAAAAAAGTATCCTTACAATTTTTTAGTCATTATAATTAGACTTTTACCTACTTTACTTCTATCTACATTTTGAAAAGTGTAGGAAAAACTCACTTGATATGAATCATCACATAACCGCAAAATTGAGTGTTGATGCATAATCCCGCGCGGCGGGATTCAACGACTCTCCTTGGCGTTAGTCGTCTTCTCGAGCCCTAGTAGACACATCAACAAAGAAACCGTTAGGAGTGGACCCGGGCCGTAGCCGGGGTCCACCTCCGACAGTCAAGTTAGTATCTTGTTGTGGCATAGCAAAAGATGTTATATGATGAGTTAGAGATAACACGGCATCCGTGTATATATAAGCATGGATTAGGGTTTAGGCGTAAGTGGGCGATGCCGGGCTGACCCATCTGGCCCGGTCCGGACCATACGTCTACAAGCCCCAGTCTAGTATGAGATAGCACATAGCTATGTTATGCTAGACTTAAGTTATGATAGCGCGTGGGTGAAAGTGGAACCCGTATCTTTGCATCACGGGTAGGCGTACCTTTTGTACCGATGGCGACACAACATGGTGCGACGAAGACGGCGCATGGCATCATGCTGTGTACCGTCGCGCGACAAAGATGTGCAACGGAAGGCGTTACAAGATAAGTGTCTTGTCGTCGCGACAAAGAGGTGCGACGAAGGCGTGCTAACACAAGATAAGTGCTGTGTTGTCTTGCGACAAAGAGGTGCTGACGAAGGCGTGCTTCGCGCATAAGTCTGCGTTGTCTTGGCGGCAAAGAGGTCGACGGAAGACGTGCTTACTGCGCGATAAGTGCTGCTGTTGTCGCGTCTTACAACCGACGGAGGACGTCTCCCCTACGGCAAGTTGGTGCGAATACTCAAATTCGTCTTCGATCCGCTTCCAAATATACCGCGTGCGAAACAATAGTAGGATGTACCGGTAGCCCCCAGTTTGATGGTGCTACTGTGTAGGAGCATTAAACTTATGTATGCTACAGAAAACACTTAATGCAAACATTAAAGCATATGCCGCGAATCGCAAAGATATAAAACTTAATAAATTAAAACAATAGACGGTAGCATAGCATGAATAATAGAGTCGCATAGCATAAAAAAAATATATATACAACCTATCGTGAGGTCGTACAAGCGACATAAACAATTGTTTGTATAAAATAAAACCTATCGTGAGATTTTTTTTATTATTATTATTTTTTTTTTTGATGTATAAAATAAAAACTCGGATGGATGTACCGTGACCGCGACTAATGACGCAGATAGATTTATCGTAACCACAGACTCGAACGTTTCGGATGATCGCGGATGTTTATACCACGACCTTTGGTCCGGTCGCATCATGGCGATTGACTAGCATCGTGGTTTTTGCGCACGCGTTCTGCGAAGATCTCGAACGCACGGTCTTACGCGGGTAGATTTATCGCGATCGCTACTTGTTTGAGCGAACAGCGTACCAACCGTAAAAAAATGTCTGCGCGAATTTATCGCGGCTAAAAATAAAATAGCTCCGATCGTGCGGGCTTTTCTTAGGTCCGATCATGCGGATGAAAAGATAAAATAGATCCGATCGTGCGGATGTTTTAAAATAGGTCCGATCGTGCGGACTTTTTCTTGTATCTTATGTAAAGAAAATCATGAATCGTATACATGTTATATTAGATGTTGGTTCACGTGAATTAAACAACTAATAATGAGAATTATAATATAAAAATAATGCCATCATGAGAATGTATAACCAATATACGAACTTGTCGTGTGATAATATTATAAAAATAATGACATCATAAATTCTCGTAACAAAGATTCCGATGGTAAGAATGAGTCAACTAAATTGTATAAAGTTTCACGATCTTCCGATTTAATAAAGGTTTACGTATCTTAATTATCTGAATTTAATATCACTTTATTAAATTCACATGATGGTAAAGCAAGTTCTACACATGGTAGAATACAAAAGTTTTAGAGTTACCGACGTTAGAAATTGTATTCGCTTTTCGGTGTCGGAGAACACGAAACATAGTTTATTCGCGGTCCCGGATGGCGCCAACTTGTTGATGCATAATCTGGCGGGCGGATTCAACGACTCTCCTGGTCGTTAGTCGCCTCGAGCCCTAGTAGACTGTCAACAAAGAAAACCCGTTAGGAGTGGACCGGAGCCGTGGCCGGGTCCACCTCCCACGGTCAAGTTAGTATCTTGTTGTGGCATAGCAAAAGATGTTATATGATGAGTTAGAGATAACACGGCATCCGTGTATATATAAGCATGGATTAGGGTTTAGGCGTAGAGTGGGCGATCTGGGCGACCCATTCTGGCCCAGGTCCGGACCATACGTCTACATTGAGTGTACAAAATCCCGAAGTTAAAACCAATTCTCCAGTTTGGAGTAATGAATAAGTTACAACAAATAGAAATCGACCGGTCTAAAAGCAACCTTAAAGATCTAAAAGGAAGCTCATTGAAATATCAAACCAAGTTTATGTTATAAAAGACTCCCATTTTAATTAACTTCAAATAAAAAAATATAACACATTTCATTGCAAAGTCTTAGACCACCTTATATTGTAAAGAACAACTCACTCACTCAACTATTGTACACTAGACACCCTTGCAAACCCTCATGCACCGAGTCATCTACAAGTCCTTAGTATAACGTAATAATGGAATATTTGATGATATACATATGCTAAACGGGATCATAATTCGATGGTAATTCTGTAAAAAAGGAACAACTAACAGGTTAGCAAAGTTATAATCGCACATGACAAACTTATGTCACTAATGGCACAAGATTAAGCTGGTTGTGTTGCTCGAATGTATACGCAACATCTGGTAATTAGCAAGAAAGATCAAAAGTTAAGAAATAAATGGATGAGAAGAACGTTAATAAGGAGCGACTAATACTAAACAGAAAATGTTGCAGAAGATGCTTCACATCAATTTGAAACCATTGAAACATTTTGTCCCACACAGATAAATGAGGGAAAGTTTTCTAAGCTTATATAGCATACTACATAAGAATTGTTTGTCTTAGAGTTAATACTATGCTTTCGCCCTCAATCGTGCGGCTCATAAAATTATCAGGCCTACCATTTGAGTTCGGAAAATTTGTATAAACTTGAGGTTTTTGTAACTTTACAAAGATTTAGAATGATAATCCACTTTACAAATATTTAATACTGAAGATTTGTATATTTGTATATTTTCTTTCTAGAATTTTGTTATTAGATGCTCACTAATTATGAGAAAAGGGTCAATTTATGCAATAGTATTAGATGAAGCATAAACTTAGTAGATATCTTTGAGCTATTCCAGTTGTACAAACAATCTTGACAAATTAAGAGCTCGCATTCAATAAAAAGAAAAGTCATTCAACTATAGAACCAAGTTTATGCTAAAATTTTCCCATTTCGACTACAGTTTCAAACCTTCAAATACCAAAAGATAAATCATTTTCATTGCAAAGTCTTAGACCAACTTACATTAATGGTAATTGTGGTCTAAAGATACATAACATCTAATTAACTTAAATATGGTACAGTAAACACCGTTGCAAACTCTCCTATGTCGAGTCATCTATAAGCCCTGGTATAACGTTATCAAGGACTAGCCAAGGGTTAAAAAAGGAAGGGAAACCAACAGCTCGCGGGTTGTTCCTTACTGGTATCATAATGGTGTTTTCATCGAGGCGAATTGAGGAAATATATCATGTCTTCTACCGTGCTTGCGTCTCTCACATTCCAATCATATATACAACAATTTGTCAATTTTTTACATCGATAACAAGGTAAAGCTAGTGCCTAATTAGTTTTGAAATTTATTTCATCTCGTGGCGAGCGAAGGCACTAATAACTCTCCTAGGAAAAGGGCCTTGAAGGACAAACAACGATTCGAGACTTATATTTTGGGACTAATTAGTTAGATCACTACGGTTTGAGGACTTTGTACCACGCTCTCCACAAGTCCCACTTCACTTGACATTCCGTGACTATATAAGACAGTTAGATCACTACAGTTTGGGACTAATTGTTTTTGTTGAGCATATTCCACCATCCCTTAGACAGATGTGTCTACTAACATATTTGTAAAGTCCTTAGATTGAGGTGCTCAATAAACTCAAAAAAAATCCTTAGACATATTTGCAAAGTCATGTGGGCTGAGGAACTAAAACAATATTTTGTTTGTCAACACAAATTATTTAGGAATTGAATCCACACAAATTTAAACGAAGAGTAAATAATGAGATAACATAATCTCTTGTAGAAACCAACAAATTCATTTTCATAAGTTGTCAACGGTATTATAGTATAATGAAAACAAATATCGAAAATGCGTATAACTCAATAAAGTCGTAAACTAAAGCCAAAGACTTTGAGAATTCGCTGACTGCGGGTAATCGAAACCCGGTCCGTCTGGTGGCGGGGTAATGTTACGAACTATGTTTAATATCTTGAAATTTAGGAAACATTACTACTTCCGATCATGGGAGATGTCACGTTAAGGCTATGCACGAGGCGACCTAGTTCGTCGCCGCCACATCGCCTTTCTCTCTCGACGACGACGGACGACGACCTAGTTGCCACAGTGGTGACTGAGATTTTTTTTTTTTTTTTTTTTTTTTTTTTTTAATTCAAATATTTTTAAACACAAAATTAAAATTCATTAATAAAAATACTTAACATTACAATACTTATTAAAAGCGAAAACATCACAAAAAGCTTCATCGTCGATTCGGTCTTCGTCACTTCGTCTTGACTTCAATCTCTTGATTGTACGCATTTCCACGGTTTCTCCAATGTGTTCGACCAAATCAGTTTTATGTTTAGATGAGTTGATCGATCCGTTAACTCTGAGTAACTACTAAGGATTACGCATGGGATCTTCTGGGATCATGATCACGGTGGCCTCTTGTGGAAACCATGTAGGACAAATCGCCCATTGCTTGTGTTTGATGATCATATTATGTAATATGATGCATGTATACACAATATCTTCGAGATCCTGTTTACGCCCTCGGTAGGAACTTTAAGCATTTTCCACTTCTTCTTCAACACACCGAAAGCTCGCTCCACATCTTTCCTTGTCGCCTCGTGCTTCCTCTTGTACAACATTCTTTTTCATCACCGGTGGGAGGATTTGAAATGGACTTAATAAGAACAGACTATTCGGATATATCCGTCGATAAGATAATATCCCCTTTGTAAGTAACATCGTTAGCCTCGAATTCAAGTTCTGCGCTCTCCCGGTTGATATCATTGAAAGCAGGGAGCGATATAAAACGTTTATATCGTTATTCATCCCGGAGACACCAAAGAACGCATGCCAAATCCATAAATCTTGGGAGGCGACCGCTTCCAATAAAATGAATGGATGTGGCCGTGATCACCCCTAGCATGTTGACCTCTCAAACTATTTGGGCGGTTCTCCCAAGGCCAACTGTACAATCAATGCTTGCCATCATCCCAGAAACCCATGCTTATGCTCGTGATGAGCATATAATCTTTCAAGGTCCGAATCGTGGGCTTTGCAAATACTCGAGACCATATAACTCCATGATAACCGTGCAAAGTTACGGAGACAATCGCGTCTTTGTTGTTGCGACCACTGCAGATACTCGTCAAGAGAATCGAGAACCGCTAGCGTATCCCAATTGATGAATTGCCGCAGACACTTGACCAATGGAGAAATACCAAGTAAACCTCTACAATCGGGAGTTTGTTGAAAATAAGGAGAATGATTGGTTACCTCTTGCACAATTTGAGTGAATAGGTCTCGGGGCATCCGGAACCGCCGACGAAATGTTTTTCGTTATACAACGGTTCTTGAGAAGTGGCGGAAACTAAGCGATTATGAGCACCTACATGATCCCTAGCCGTGTGGTTTCGTCGAGCCTTTGGCAGTGACGCTTGGTAAGTGTCCCAAGCATGTCGCGTATACTCCATGAACTCCGTAAACTCGCTCATAACTTCTTCCTCGTCGGAAGACGAAGAATTAAAAATATCTCGTATGACATAATTATCAAAATGTGTTTGAAAGTGTTTATGAGAAGTTGTTTGAAATTGTGTGTTTAAAAATGTGTTTGAGTTTGGTATTTATAATGTTGTAAAAGTGGTAAAGTTTAAATTTTTTTTTAATAGAAAGCGTTAGGTTTTTGGATTTACTTGGACCAAAACTCGGTTGTATACACAACCTTCTTCCTCCCTTTTCTTCCCCCAACCGAACACAACTTTCATAGCCACAATGGCTCGACCGACGGTAACCGACGCAACCGACCGACGGCCGACCCCTCCACTGCGCATAGCCTAAGAATAATACCATGACTATAGTTTCAAGTAATTAGGCAACATCAAAAGCTTTTGAATTTATATCTCATGAAAAGCTAGCTGAAAAACTCTGTTTTTATATATATTTGAATAATCTCTTTATCATGTAAATATTTCCACGGTAACGTGATATGAAATTTTTAACAAGAGAAAAAAGTCGTCGAAACTACATAACATTATCACTACATAATTTATACCAACATTGACGTAGTGGTTTGGTATGCATGAATCGAAATTGGAATGAAATAAATAATTACAACTGAATGAAAAAATGTTGCTTGTTTGAGTTTTATAAATGGAATGGTGTATTCATTGGTTCATTCCATTACGTCTCTAACCATCAATTATATTACATAGCCACTCCCTAGTTTTTTTTTTCATTCCATGACAACATAGAATCACATTTTACCATATTTCATTTATTTCATTCCTTTTCAACGTTCATTGCATCGTACCAAACAACATTGTAAATTCTTTATTCCATTCAAACATGGCAACCAAATAGGTCAATGAGAGTAGTGACTCATTAAATTACTAAGTTTATTCCATTACATCGTCGATTACATTCTTTTATCAATCTATCATGTTTTACCAAACAGACACTGAAAGTATTGGGTAAAGGATTTCAGTTTTTACATATTGAGAATACATGCTTGGGTTCAAACCAAGCACCAAATTAGACTACACTCCATGACTGGGTGTAATATGTAAATAAGCTCAAGAAGCCACTCCAATGGAGCTTCTTAATTAAGGTAATATAAGCCCATAAGTATAAGCTGTTTGGCTTTACCCAAAAACCTAAAAGGGCATACTAGCTTTACCAAGATACAATAAGCCCCAAAAATAGGCTTCACCAAAAATTCAGAAAATACTTGCAAGGTACAAGAAGTGAGTTAACTGTTATTGCCATTCTAGTACTAAAATGTAGAAGCAATAACGCTGTCACTTTTATTCAATAAAGACTCCAATTTTGACTACCAGTTTCATATAACAAAAGGTATATCATTTGATTGTGAAGTCTTATGCCGGTGATCAGGGGCGGAGCCAGGATTTGAAGTTAGGGGGGGCTTCATTTTGTTATCCGATAGTAAGTTAGTAACAACAAATGTCTTATTTCAACAAAATATCAATGTCTCCTGATTTGTAGCGTTCGTTGACAATATTTTAGAAATAAAAATGAACATCTCAAATACAAAATGATATTCTGCCAAATTCGATCTTGAAAATATAGATATCCACTGTGATTGATCACAGCAGATTTGTGGTGGTATTTTAAATTAAGCTAGGTTTCATTTAAAGTTGCACCACCATTTCTAACCACAAAGAATTATTCTTGAAATTTAATAATACTCATTTCTAACCAACGAATAAGAGAAGTAAAAAAAATAATAATAAAAAAAAAAAAAAATCAAAGAATTAAACAATTTATATTCACCTCATTTCAAACATATTGTGACTTTATATCTAAACCTTCGTATGCAGATAATACGACAAATAAAAGGAGAATTTGATAGAAACTATTAACTAGGAGGACTATCTGAAACATTATTTTCATTTTGGGCCAATGTCTAGTAAAATGTTAAAGAAGTTGGGCTTGTTAGGGAGGCCCAGACCTCTCTGCCACCCTATCGACTCCGGGCCTGCCGGTGATGAGCAAACATTAGTGAAGTTTATAACTATGCTACTTCAGCATGGCAATTCTCGACACGACTCGATACACGAAATTAAACAGGTTTGGGTTGAGGATAAATACGTTTGGGTCAAAAACAGGTCAACCTGTCTAACCTGTTTAATAAACGGGTCGTATTTGGGTATTTGGATTGAATAAGTATTAAACAAGTCAACCCGTGAACCTGTTCAACCCGTGAACCTATTTAAGTATATAATATCTTAAGAAGAAAATATATAGCCCGGTTTTTATGTTGGATGTGGATTAAATGCATTTTGTTATGTACTTAGTATGAGTGAATTATAATTATACCATAGATATCATGAAAATTGACGCTTATAATTTTGAAAATTGTCGCATAATTATTTGTATATTATTCTTATCATATTTTAGATCCTTATGTCATTTTTGCTTTTAAACTAATTAAATAGAGCGGACCACCAACTTTATTCACCGCTTGACCTATTTACTTAAATGGGTTAAACGAGTCACAAATGGGTTACACGTGTTATGCGGTCGGGATTAGGGTTGAGTTTCTTGACACGACTAATAAATGGGTCGTGTTTGGGTAAAGACTATACTACCCATGTCGCGAACCGAATAAGTCAACACGAACACGACTAAATTGCAAATCTAATATTAACCTACAATAAAAGACAATAAAACTAGTGACGTCCTCACTTCTAAGTGGAGAAATTGTGTAATAAACTAGCTCTTCAAAAATAAGAGGTTGCCTCTTACATGCTTAGCCTAGAATAAAATTTGTAGTTTTTACTCAACTTACAGGTTTAACATGCATGTTGCCACAAATACAAAACGAGTTGTCTAAGTCATAAAATACTTTTAGGGTATGTACAAGCATTGAGTTTAGCTGTTATTTATGTCACTCTTAGTACAAAAATGCAAGAAAAATGACGTTGTCCTCATTATTCAAATCTTTATGATATCAAACTAAGTTTATGTTTAAAGACTCCCATTGCCAATTTTGTCTGCAGACGGAAAAAAAAAGGAAAAAAAAAGATTTGTTTTTTTAGACATAGAGGAAGAATCACCTTCTTTTCACTTCAATATTTCAAACATTCATATCCACAATTTTCACTTCTATCACAAAACCCTAATCCTCATTCTCTCATCTCTTCCCATCCACCATGATCCACTACATCCCACCACTCATCACTCGCCATTGCACGACCACCCTTCTTGTCACGCCTTAATCTCTTCAAGAACAATAAAATATTGTAAACAAACAATCTTTCTCTTTTCATAAAGCCACTTTATACCACTCTTATCAAGAAGAGGTGGGAAATGAGGAAGAGGTTTTACCATCTAGCCATCTTTACATTCCGAGTATCTTCAAAGTTGAGTAGTGTTGTTATCGGGAACTAGCCAAGGACCATCATTGCAAAGGAACCAACAACCCCTCGGTTGCTCCTAGTCAAGACCTCTTCCTCTTCTTTATTATCGTCATCATCCTCTTTTCATCTTACGGTGGAGGTCATATAGTGATGTGTTGGCGGTTTTCGGATCTATAATCAAGATATACCAAAATACAAGAAACAATTGAATCGTAAAGCTTTTCTATATATCGGTCATTATTTGTTTGAATACAATCTGCTATCTATTTATAACAAACGAATGGGTACAAGAAAGAGTCGTGTTGGTTCATGAGAACCAACAGGTATGACGATTGGCTTGTAGCGCCATAAACCTGCTTTCTTATAATTGCCGGTGTTTGACTTTCTTCTTTGACTTTTGGTTTGACCAAGTCATTTGGGTGTTGACTTGGGTTGATTGAGATTAACCCAATATTCTCCCCCTTAATCACAATCGCTACGACGTAGGTCTTTAAGTCTTCTTGATTCATCTTCTGGTTAAAATCCACCATCTGAGCTTTTAATTTCTTGTAGTGCTTGTGATCATCCTTAAATCTAGGTAGATCAATTTTCCTTCGGTTACTTCCACCTTTACTGCTGTGATCTTCATTATGTCCATGTTGATCATATTTTTTCTCTGGTTATTTCCACCTTTATTGTTGTGATCTTCTTTAAGTCCAGGTTGATCATATTTTTATGGTTATTTCCACCTTCATTGTTGTGATCTTCCTTAATTCCGGGCTGATCATATTTTTCGGGTTATTACCACCTTCATTGTTGTGATCTTCCTTAAGTCCAGGTTGATCATATTTTCTGGTGCTTCTTCAACAGTTGCCATAAGTAATGTTGGTTCTAAGTCTTCTTCAATGAGATTAGATTGTTCTTCTTTCTTTGATGGACATTTATTTGCAAAATGCCCATACTCCTTGTATGGCTCGATACCAATTGTTGGCCCGTTTTCTCGATCTATAATCAAGATATACCAAAATACAAGAAACAATTAAATCGTAAAAGCTTTTCTATCTATTAGTCATTATTTGTTTGAATATAATCGCTATCTATTTACAACAAGCGAATAGGTACAAGAAAGAGTCGTGTTGGTTCATGAGAACCAATGGTATAACAGTTGGCTTATAACGCCATAAACCGCTTTTCTTGTAAGCGCTATTAGCGCAAGTGTTTGACTTTCTTCTTTGACTTTTGGGTTGACCGAGTCGTTTGGGTGTTGACTTGGGTCGATTGGGATTAACCCAATATGATGAGGAGGTAATGGTGTTTTCATCGGTGAATAGAGGAATTATATCGGCCGTTCTACCATGTATGTATCATATATACATAAGCGGTTAATCTGCTTTAATTTGACTTTGAGAAAGAAAAGAAACCAAGCCCAACAACAATTAAAAATATGGTTCAATGATTTAACATAATCTAGGCTATCGCACGTCCCGCTTCACTTGACGATCGGTGTCTATATAAGCCACACAATATATTGTTCATTGTGAGCATATGTCACCGTTGCTTAGACAGATGCGTCTACTAACTCATGCATAGACATATTTTGTTTCTGAGAATTCAAAACATAGGTGTTCGATAAACTTAAAGAGTCGTTGACATATTTGTAAAGTATTAGAAGAACAGTTTTTCATTTTGATATCCCCCGAATTGTTTAAGATTTAAATCCCACAAGAGTAAATAAAACAAGGTCAAATAATCTCAAGTAAAAACCAACAAATTCATTCTCATAAGCTATTTAACACCGTTGCATTCAAGTATATACAAATACAAAACAAAACAAAAAAAAAAAAAAAAAAAAAAAAAAAAAAGAATTTAATAAAAAACTTAAAGCAATCTAATCACTCGTGAACTAAATCCGACCTCACAAAATCACCGTAGTTTATGCATTCGGTTGGCTCTTGTTTATGTTAATCTCTCAAAATCAATGTAGTTTTTGATGGTTAAAGCGGGCGGCGATCGTCACGCCAATGTTTTGAAACCCGGTCAACCCGGCCGGTTAACCGGTTGGACCGTTCCGGCAAAAATAAGGGTCAAAATAACTCGGGTTTCTAAAACACAGTTAATCGGTTAGACTGCCGGGTTTTGAGTGACCCGGGTAAACCGGTTCTCAAAACCCTGCCGGGTTTGGTTTTTTTCAAATTTTTTTAAATAAAAATCGGGTTGACCCGGATTGACCCGACGGTTGAACCGGTTGACCCAGGTTGACCCGGCGGTCGAACCGATTGACCCGGCGGTCGAACCGATTGACCCGGTTATTTTTTTTTATATATTTTTTAATGAAAAACCGGGTTGACCCGACGGTCGAACCGGTTGACCCGGTGACTGGTGACTCGACCGGGTCGATTAAAAACCCGGGTTTCAAAACATTGGTACACGCTTAGTTTTGTATAATAAGCTTTGTAAATTCTAGTTGTTAATCTTGCAGAATGTTTGTGAATTAGAAAATTCGCCCTTCATTTGACATGAGGTATGACCACATTTATCTAAAGAATACTTACTATCAAATTAAGATAAGATAATGAGAAACATTATTCATAATATAATGTGAGAATGACAAATTTAACATCTCAATTGCTAATCATCCTCTATCTAAAGAATACTTACTGTAATTAAATACAAGGGTGTAATAAAATATCGAGCTGAGCAGTGATTAAACTCGCGTCAGGCATTTGGTTTGCAAACTACTTAACCATTAAACATGTAAAAGAGGTCTAGAGACAGGTTTCCCACATAGCCTATTGTCGCACAATAGGCTTTAATATGTGTTTGTATTTGCAATATCCTTTATTAGCCTATTTGATTAGTGAATTAGATACTATTTTATGATGAAACCATTTGAACCTTTTGTCCCACATAGGTAAATGAGAGAAAAGTTTCTAAGGTTAAATACCATATGCATTGAATGTTTATTTTTTAAAGTTAATAGTATGCTTTGGGGCTAGGGATGATGACATGTGTATAGCTCACATGGAGAGTATTTAGTTTAATTAAATTTAAAAGACAATTTTAATTGACTAAAAACCTCAAATATCAGCTGAAAGATCGACCACAAGTATAACTTTTTACCTTTTAAAATTTTTATAATTATTGAGGTAGATAAAGTTTTTTTTTATTGTTCATGTGTGTACAATAACATTACAAAAGACTAACCAAGGGTCATTCATTGAAGGGGAACTAACGTCTCTCGGGTTGCTTCATCTACTGATCCTCTTCCTCTTGTTAAACCGTCCATAAACGAGAAAATGCTGCACGGATACTTCACGTCCGTTACTAACTTCAAAATTAAACAATTGACGAGCTAATATATGAAGCTTATCTTACTATATTATAAAGCAAGAATGCCTTTTAAAAATAGAAATACTTAAAATTCAGCATTACTTAAAATAGCAATAATAATAAATACACATTTTCTAACATTGATTTCTCTACTACATAACTTACAAGGCATAAAGCTTAATGTACAAAATACAAAGCAATATTAATATGGTCGAGATATTTTATGTGATCAATTAATTAACTTGTCAAAAAAAAAACAATTAATGCAATTATTAAAACACCCTTACATAAGAAATACAAATTATCAAGTGTATTGTACAACCAACTTAAATAGAAGTCCTGCATTAAGTGTCACTAATACAAATAATAAATCGTATTATACGATTTAAAACACATTTTCTAACATTAATTTCTCTTCTACATAACTTACAAGTCTTAAAACTTAATGTACAAAATATAAAGCACTATTAATATGGTCAAAATATTTAATGTAGTCAATTAATTAAATAGTTAATAAATACAATTAATGCAGTTATTAAAACACCCTTTATATAACAAATACAAATTATCAAGCATGTTGTAGAACCATCTTAAAAATAATTATTGCATTAAATGTCACTAATGCAAATAATAAAGCACATTATACGAATATTTAAGCCTGAACAGGCAACGGACCAAACTGGCTCGAGCCCTAACGGGCACGGGCCAACTAAATCGAGCCCGAATGGGCACGGGATAAATGAAATTCTTGATATTCGTAAATTCATTGCAAAAAAAAAAAAAAAAAAAAAAAAAATGATTCACCGGAAAATTTTATTTGAGGTGCCGCACTGCTAGTATACCATGATGCATATATGAATTGTAAGTCTTGAAGTTAAATACTATGCTATCAAATTCAAATGTGTCCATCAATTGCTTGGGGCCTTGGGTGTAGTATTTGGAAAAAATTGTATATGAATTGTAAGTTTTTGTAACAGAAACCTTCAAATTTTACTTTTCTATTATAAGGATTAAGAATAACAATCCACGATAACAAAAACAATAAGACCATCCTCACTCCTAAAGTCATTCAACTACAGGTTCAAACCTTAAAATACCAAAAGATAATCATTTTCATCTGACTCACTTAATAATTATGGTACACTAAACACCATTACAAACTCTCCTACGTCGAGTCATCTATAAGTGCTCATCATTGAAGCAAGGGGAACCAACAACTTGCGGGTAGTTCCTTATCGGTATCATAATGTAGCTTTCATCAGGCTGAATTGAGGAAATATATCATGTCTTCTACCTGGTATGCGTAGTCATCAAGGTTATAAATAGCGTGAGGCGTGGAATGATGGCATGACCAAGTTTTTGTAAACAAAGACTTAAAATTTTACTTTTCTTTTGTACATTTACCAATAATAATCAAAAATAATAAAAACAGTTTCTGTAAACAAAGACTTAAATTTTTACTTTCAACAGTAACAAAATCGAGTAACTCATTCAACAGGAAAATCGATACAAGAAAAAGTTATAAAAATCAAAACTAGTAATGAATCCTTTTCTGAGTCTTAAGATATTAGCAGGTACTTAATTGTAAGAAGCAATAATGATGTCCCTTTTATTTAAATTATGATATCAAACCAAATATATATATATATATATATAGACTCCCATTTCGATTAATTCATATAACAAAAGACATCATTTCTCATCATTTTATTGCGAAGTCTTGTACCAGTTAACATTAGAAAGAATATGGATTTTAATGTGAGAATGAAAAAGTTAACATCTCAATTGTGAATCACTATCTATCTAAAATGTACTTTACTATAATTAAATGCAGGGGTGTAAATACCCTAGCCGAGCCTGAGCTCAACTCGTTTATATAAGTGTACATTTTTACTACTCATAAGTATGTTATTTTGCATCTAAGTTGCTTATTTATCTCAAAAGAAATATGAAATCTACTTTTACTATTCACCAAAATGCTATAAATGTAATGCTCGTTTAGGCTTTCGTGCTTAATCGAGCTCGATATCAGAAGCTGGCTCGACCTCGATGTCTAGAACAAGGTTTCCCATATAGCAGAATATGCATTTGTATTGCGATATCCTTTATTAACCATTTTTTTTATAGTTGGACTAGTTACTTAATGTTCGGAATGATGTTTTATTGTAGATGATAGAAGTATCGGCACAATTGATTAGTGAAATAGATACTTGCTATTTTTTAATGAAAGCATTTGAACCTCTTGTCCCACATAGATAAATGAGAAAATATTTTCTAAGAGTATATACCATAGTGCATTGAGAGTGAATGTCTTAAAGTTAATAGGTTTCTTTGGGGCTTCTGAAGATTATAGGTGTGGAACACACACCTATGGCTTTCACTAACCTCAAGAAATTATATGAGCTCTTAAGTTTTTGTACAAAAACTCCGAAGTTTACTTTTCTTTTACAAAGATTGAGACTTAATGATTCTAGCATCCTCACATGGATAGCACTTAGTCATATGCAGATCAAGATATGCAAAGACAATTTTATTTGACTACAAACGTCATATATCAATTGAAAGATCGACCACAAGTATGCATATTGAGGTTGCCCTCTAATATGTATAGCACAGAGAACTTTATTGCGACGCCTTATAACTGTTTTGACTTTGAGAAAGAAAAGAGAGTAAGGCCAACTGCAAAAATCATATTCAGGATCGATTGCGTACTTATGACATTTACTATATCCTCAAACAGAGTTGTTTGCTTATATCCTAGTCGTTTGCTGATTTAGCAGCTGTGCTAAAAGAGAAAAAAGTGTATCTTTTATGCATATAATCTTCTTAATGAATTTAATCAAACAAATAAGTTAGCATTGGTAATCATTTCTCATAAACAGCAAATACTTGCACACAGTTCCCGTTGACACTCGCCTTCACACCCTATGATTAGTGAGATGCGAGAAGCAGAAGCATTAACTATTCACATGAAGTTCAAAAACCTGAACATAAAGTGTTCATGTGTCAACCCAACTTGTTACTCGTTTCGACCCAATATCGTTGAATACATACAAACTCTACATGGAAAAAAGTTATGGTAATTGGACAACACTCGAAACAGTAATGCTCACTCTAATACTTTTAATATAACATCTTAGAAAACTCGTAAGCTAGATAACAACTGAATTCGCATTCGTTATCCAAGAGGTAAATTAGGTATCACAAAATTGTGCTCGAAAAGAGTTGGTTAAAAATCAATTGCCGACAATGTATTGCAGACCCAAACAAAATCATTTACTGACAATACTAATCATATAAAACATCCTTGGACGATACAAGTCAATCTATATGACCAGAACGTGCATTCTTGAAGGCAGTTAGCACAAAAGACAAGAGAAAAAAACACAGCTTTAACTTAGATTTAGCCATTTAGTCTATGAACTAAGGGCAAAGACTACTGAATAACCATAATGTGCACCAGCCGAGAATCAAACCCGGGTCAGTACTGTAGCATGGTACTATTCTACCACTAGACCACTGTTGCTTCATTGCTTAATACTACAATCATCTCTATTTTTGGGTAAGTTAAAACTGATGCGCCCAATATTCACATTATTCTCCAGTTAACATAACGTCTTTGAAACGTTAAACTGATGATGAATATGATGAAAGTCTCAAAAAGCTGGTCAAACCCATGCAATCGCTCTTATTTTTATTGCTTTTCGTCTCCTTCCATTAATTTTCTTGTACAAAGATTCATCCAACTAGTTTTTGTCGCGTTAGATCCAGAATAAACATAACGAGCAACTGCAAACAACCACTTCACTTTATTTGAGCTAAAAAACTGAATGTGTGACTCCATTTTGTGGCCAAATAGGAACACATTTAGAGAGTCTACAAATTTTTTTTTGGACAACAAGGAACACATTTAGAAAGTCTACAATTACTTATATAAACGTATATATCTTTTATTACATAGTTATGTTGTTTGTGGTATATATCTTTCATTATATTTGTAAAGCTCATTTAGGATCGTAAGCCTTATCGAGCTCGATATCTCGAGCTTGGGCTCGAGCTCAATTATTTAACGAGCTTGGTGTTAAGCTCGAGCTCACTAAGGCTCGATTCATCTCGACCTTTTACCCGGTCGATCTTGAGTAGCTCACAAGTCGTTTACATCCCTAACTAATGATAACTAAAATTCAATAAAATTAAAAATGTAGATATAGAATCAATGAACATCTTGCTAATGGTTAATTAGTAATCAAGAAGATTAATAACAGAAAAATGAAGGAAGGAATTAATAGCATCGATGGTATGAGCAAGGACAAAAACGATCGTAGTATTACAAAATGAGCAAGAGACTAATGAAGAGCAATTTACCCTAACCGGGTCAATAAATAATCAGAAAAGTCCAAGTGGCATGAGTCATGTTTTGTTTCTAACCTTTTCTCTAACACTCTATAGTTGTGTAATAAAGGTTAATTTAACGACTTTTGGTTTTGTCTCACATAGTTAAATGAGAAAAAAAAAAAAAAATATATCTTCCAAGCTTATATACCATAGTGCATATGGAGTGTATGTCTTAATACTATCCTTTCATACTCAAACATTCTATTGTCGTTTAAGTACATCTTTTGTATATTTTCTTACACTAAACGGCACTCATGATTGTATAAATGTTTTTGTGTGAAAATTTTTAAGCTGAGGCGGTGCCATTTTTTTTTGGTTTTATTTCCTGTTCATTTTTAAAGTGTATAAACAATTTTTAGTTCTCGCTTCATTCAAATGCCAGGGCATCTTTAAGAAAAAAGAACAACTTGCAAATATTTTATAATTTTTGCAAGTTGTATTTGGTTCAGCTATTCAGGTATTTAAAGGACTAGAATTGTTTTTTTTTTCTTGTGTACCTTGAAGTTTACACGACACTAGAGATTGACATCTTACAAACCAAGACTGTATGCGGTCGATATTAACTTTTTACTTTTGATATTTATACAGTAAATAAGGCAGGTAACATTTGTTTTAATGTTCGTGTATCAGTAAACATTACAAAAGACTAACAAAGGGTCATTCATTGAAGGGGAACCAACGACTCTCGGGTTGTTCCTTTTGAAGATCGTCTTCCTCTTATTAAACCATTAACGACAAGATGTAAATAAGTTTTGGTTTTATCCCACATTGGTAAATGAGAGAAAATCTTCCAGACTTATATATACCATGTTGCATATGAATTGCATGTCTTAGAGTTAAATACTATGCTTTCGTCTTCAAAGACTATGCTGTCATATTATTCGGTGTAGTATTTGAGTTAGGAAAAAATGTATAAGCTTGAAATTTTGTAACAGAGACTTTCAAATTTAACTTTTCTTTTATAAGGACTAAGAATAATTATTTCAAATTTTACTTTTCTTTTATATGGATTAAGAATAATTATCCACGATAACAAATTTTACTTCTTTTATAAGGATTAAGAATAATTATCTCCATGTCAAAACATTGGATATGAGTTTGACATATTTGGAGAAACATTTTTTTTAGAGATTTATCATCCAGTTAACAAGGTAAAGCTGGTGCTTAATTAGTGTAGAAATTTATTTCATCTCTGTGGCCAGAGCGTGCACCAATAACTCTCCTAGGAAAAGGGCCTTGGAGGACAAAGCGTAGTTGAGACATATATTTTGGGACTAATTAGTTAGATTAGTGCAGTTTGAGGATTTTGTGCCACGCTCTCCACACGTCCCACTTCAATTGACGTTTCATGTCTATATAAGCCACACAGTATATTGTTCTTGTTGAGCATATGCCACCATCCCTTACACAGATGCGTCTACTAACACATAGACGCATTTTGTTTGTGAAAAGACAAAACTTAGGTGCTCAATAAACTCAAAAAAATCCTTAGACATATTTGCAACGTCATGTGGGCTGAGGAACTAAAACAAAATCTTGTTAGTCCACACATATTGTTTAGGAATTTAATACACACAAATTTAAACAAAGAGTAAATAATGAGATAAAATCATCTCACGTAAAAACCAACAAATTCATTTTCGTAAGTTATCGACGGTATTAAAGTATAAGAAACAATTATCAAAACTGCATAACTCAATAAAGTCTGTAAACTAAAGCCAAAGACTTTGAGAATTCTGCACTGTGCACCAGCCGGTAATCAAACCTAGGTCTGTACCGTAGCAGGGTACTATTCTACCACTAGACCACTGGTGCTTAGATGCTTAATATTACGAACTATGTTTAATATCTCGAATTTTAGGAACCATTACTACTTCCGATCATGGGAGATGTCACGTTAAGAATAATACCATGATTATATTTAAGTAATTAGGCAACATCAAAAGCTTTTGAATTTATTTATAATCTCATGAAAAGCTAGCTAAATAACTCTGTTTATATATATATATATGGATAATCTCTTTATCTTGTAAATATTTCCATGGTAATGTGATATTTTTAACAAGAGAAAAAAGTCGTCAAAACTAAATAACATTTTCACTACCTAATTTATAGGGCAAATGATAAAAAAAAAAAAAAAAAAAAATTATACTTGACACCATTCGCTCTTGTGGGTAGCAAACAAAATTTTTTGCTTTTGTGGGTACTATACTTTCAAATTCATCCTCTTTAGGGTATTTTGCGCAATTTTTTGACATTTTTGCCCCTCTTAGCTAATAGAAATTTTTTTGCCGAAGGCCAAAAATATCACATAGTACCCTAAAGATGCTGAATTTGAAAGTATAGTAGCCACACAAGCAAAATATTTTGTTCGCAACCCACAAGAGCAAATAATGGCAAGTATAATTTTTTTTTTTTTTTTTTTTTTTTTTAATTTTTTATTTGCCCTAATTTATACCAACCTTGAAAGTATTGGGTAAAGGGTTTTAATTTTTACATATTGAGAATACATGCCTGGGTTCAAACCAAGCACCTAATTAGACTCCACTCCAAGACTAGGTGTAATATGTAAATAAGCTCAAGAATCCACTCCAATGGAGCTTCATAAAATTAGGTAATATAAGCCCATAAGTATAAGTTGTTCGGCTTTACCCAAAAACCTAAGAGGGCTTACTAGCTTTACCAAGATACAATAAGCCCCAAAATAGGCTTCACCCAAAATTCAGAAAATACTTGCAGGTACAAGAAGTGAGTTAAGCATTATTGCCATTCTAGTACTAAAATGTAGAAGCAATAACACTGTCACTTTATTCAATAAAGACTCAATTTAGACTACCGGTTTCATATAACAAAAGGTATATCATTTGATTATGAATTCTTATCTTGGTGACGAGCAAACATTAGTGAAGTTTATAACTATGCCACTTGACATAGAATGCCTGTCTCTTTGTATGTTCGTAGTAACTGCGTCTTAGCTTTAACATTTTATCGTTTTACGGGGTATGACTATTTTAGTCATCAATAGGAACCTAAATAAGTATATAGTTTTGAAAGATAATGATTCATATTTTTATTCTGGGTTTTCTTAAGCCCCTGATTAGAAGGAACATCATGGACACAACATAGCGACTCGTCGACTTTGAAAATGTGAATATCAACTCCAACTAAAACTACATATAGACTACTTGTAACTTATTTTTCCATGGCTGCATAAAGTTTAAATACACTTCCGAGAACGACGAAAGTGCTATGGTTTCTACGGATAAAAATACATTACATGCTTAACGGAAATTGAACTCACGCCAAGCATGTGGTTTGGAAACTACTTAACGTCTTAACCATTAAGCCTATAAAAGAGATCTAGAACAAGGTTTCCCACATAGCAAATATGCATTTGTATTTGTGATATCCTTTATTAACCATTTTTTTATCTGGAGTATAGTTGGACTAGTTACTTAATGTTCGGAACGATGTTTTATTGTAGATGATAGAAGTATCAGCCTAATTGATTAGTGAAATAGATACTTGCTATTTTATGATGAAACCATTTGAACCTCTTGTCCCACATAGGTAAATGAGAGAATATTTTCTAAGATTATATACCATAGTACATTGAAAGTGAATGTCTTAAAGTTAATAGGATTCTTTGGGGCTTCTGAAGATTATAGGTGTGAAGCACACCTCTATTATTCCTCGGTCCCAAAAAATTATATGATCTCTTAAGTTTTTGTACAAAAACTTCAAGCTTTACTTTTCTTTTACAAAGATTGTGACTTAATAATTCTAGCATCCTCAAATGGAGAGCATTTATGGGGTTTTCTTTTTCACTTAATGAGTGAGCCCAAACTCTTGTTTATCTTAATGGGGAAGTCCATAAAAATCTTCCACACGAGTTTATATGCAAAATGATAATGGTTTTAAAATCAATTAAAACTATACGTTTCAATCTTTGTCGGGCTTTATAGTAATAAAAGATGTTTTTGAAATAAAAGTATAAGTTTAGAATTTTCATAAAAATTTTGACATAACTCGTCCGTTTATATAAGATTTCTAAGTTAATAGACTTTAGTAAAACTCAATTTTTTTAAAACAATATTTCTCGACAATTTACAATTGAACACATGTTCGTGTTTGTTAATCCAAACATGTTACAAATAATAATTTAAACCAAGTAAAATCCATTAATAATCAAGTTTTAGTTTATTTATTTGTTATTAGGCTTTATAGCCTGAAAAAAGTCCAATAAGTATCAATTCAATGTTTTAGGTCTGTTACGAGTCTAATATATTGAATTCATCGCGAGTCTAATATATTACATCCATCTCGAGTCCGATGTGTCGGATATAAGTCCAAGATAAGTTGAATCGTCCAAATGTTATAAATCCTGTATAAATCTAGTAATGTCAAGTCACAATCCGTATAATGAATTTCGTTATGTAATTATATAATCCGATGTCCAAACCAAGTATCATGTCCCAAAGTGTTATCCGAAACGTACCAATGATCACGAATAAAAAAATCAAAACAATAAAGTTACGTTAGTGAAACCTTCAATAGCCTGAAATTTGTATATCATCACAAGTTAAATATTTTGACAAACCAAATTAATACTCATTTAGCAAATTTAAAACCAAACGCATACCCAACATGGGTTTACTTGCAAATCTGAGACCACGACACAAACACACCTCTAGGTGTGTTTCTCCTTGTACCGAAACAAACAAACCAAACAAACCACCCTTATGGTTGTGTCATTGAGCCGAGACTACTCAAAACCAAATAGGCTCATAAGATCAAAATATCCACAAACAAAATAAGTTAAATAAGCAAATACAAATCAAATACAAAACCAAATGGGTCTGACCCGACCCTATTCGGGGTTTACCCGACCCGTATACCAAAACGATTCAAACAAACACCCTTTTAAGCGGTTTAAACCATACGAAATCATGTAAAGAAAAAAAAATGTATTTCTCCAAGTTTTAATCCAAGAAAACATGACAACAATTTATATTAGGTTTTAAAAAAGGATAAACAAAGATAGATGGAAGAGAAAGAGAGATATGGAGGCGAGGAGATGAACACACGAATCGAATACGGTCCAAAACCACTATCAAACCCTAATGTGAACCTTTCACACTAAACCCGTGTTGGAAATGTATATATTTACAAATATGTGAATGTCCGGATTCGAACTCGTGACCACGGGATTGCACACATTAGCTAATGAGAATTAAAGTTAATAATTAATTTTTATGTTTACGATTAATTATTACACATTAAGTCCGGTTAACGATCGTTAAGTATTTAACGGAAAATGACTAACGACCGTTAAATGAAAAGAGAAAGGACTAGAAATGAAAAACTTTGAAAAGTTATGGGTTTTCCTTGGGCTTTCTACATGGCCGGCAAGGGGCTTCCCAAGCCCTAAATCATATCTTGTTCCCAAAGTTTCCCTACTAGTATATAAAGAGTGTTAGGTTCTAGGGTTTCATACACTTGTGCATTGAATTAACCCTAGATCTCTCCTCTCCTCTCTCTTGTCCCATTCTCGGCCGAACACCCCAAGTAAGGGAGTTTGGTTTCGTTTTTCTTAAACGAGGACTTGTGTTAGATCTAGCAATCACTTGATTCGTTGGTTAATTCGTGTGTACAAGAACGTGGTAGTAAGACACTATTCATACACCATATTGGTTTGAGTTGTAGAAAGGTAAGGGACAACACTCTAATCCACTTCTTGGTCTTGCTCAAGAGATTTGATATTCGCAAGAGGTACGTTATGCATACTTTCAGTTAATTAATTTATTTGTTATGATCTTTAGTCTTCCGTTGTGTACTCTTGATGTCTTTATGTTTTATTGTATTTTATATATCATAAACTCAAAAGTGGCATCACGAGCCTTGTATAACAAGTAATTAATTACTGAAACACATAAATAAAATAAACATGTTGTGTTATTTTTTGTATGCATAGATCTAGGGTTTGCTAAACCTAAACCCTAATTTTTAAGGGGGGCGTTTATTTTGGTACCCTTATTAGGGTTTTGTAAACTAATGTTTTAATTGGATTAGAAACCCTAAGATGCATGCAACTTTATGTGTATATCGTAACTCTGCTTTTAATTGCATTAATTGTTAAGTGTAATTTTATGTCCATGATAATTCTCATATGTTTTATCATGGATATGCTTTTATTAATATGTCTTTCTTGTTTAAGTGATATACACTAAATTATGATAGATCTAAAATTGGGAAAGACCTCAATCATTATTAATTTAATAAGATTTATCAAAACGTTTGCATGTGGCTATTTGATATGCATGACTTTTATTTGTTATGCATTTATTGTTTATTTGTTTATTTTACAAATACTTGCTTGTTTGTTATGTGTAACAAGGGTATTTTACAAGAAAAATAAACTAACCTAAACAATGGTGAAACATGTATTTTAAGAATAGTAATCATAATCGTTTAATTGATTGATGACTTTGGTACAAATGATTGAGCAGCTCACCCATGAGAATGAACTAATAAAGGGGTTTAAAGAAGTGCGCGTCGCTGAAAGGATGTCTAAGGTTGTGCTTTAGCGCATACAGTCCTCTGCCCTCTGTAAGTTCGAATGGAGCTACTTAGTAAGCCATTAAATGTGCAAGCTCATCTTAAGGCGAATTAGTGTTAATTCCATGCGCCACTTGGTGGTAATTATCCGAAACACTAAGTGTTTACACTTATGCAAAAGTACGGTATAATGGATGATAATTAACACTAAATTCCTTGATTGGTGTAACCAATACCTCAATTAAAGTTTGATGATGAAAACTTAAACATTAAAACAAGATATAAATGTTTTAATAAAACCTATATTACGAAGATGAATGCATGACATCTTTGTACATATTTGATTTAACATAAAAATTATTACCCTTTTAATTTAAGTTATATGCCATCCAACGAAGCGGAAACACCTAAGATTACTTTCTATTTGCGTGAGAACGTGACTTAGATCGTAATCAAAGGTAAAATGTCACGTGTCGTGAGAGCGGGCATGGGCGATTTTCGGTTTCTTAAGTTGAACAACTTAATTCGGTTAAGCGTTGAGCGGCAACTCGAGGCATAAGATGGGATAAAACATGTTTACATGGCAATTGAAATTGGCTATATGTAAATCCCATAAATCTAAGAATTGCAATTGAAATTGGAAATTGAGCAAAAACTCTATCATTTTGTATAAGGTTCATTACTAGCAGATCAACTGACGTAATGAAATTATGACAATTTGGATCCTAGTTTTCAATTAAAATTAAATGGTTATATATTTATGAACCATGGGTATTTAATTTTCTTGAAAAGGTTAATTATCGAAAATACTAAAATTGAATTTTGTAATTCTTTTGAATGTATAAATGCAACATTTAACCGTAAACGTGGTTTGTCTTGTATTAGTAAATTGATCCACTCTGCTATCAAACAAATATTTGATCGAGAATAATTTACTGATAAGACAAACGAAGTCTCTTTTCCATGGGAGAAGCATTAGACTCAATCATATTCCTTTTCATGAATGAGAAAGGTATAATAGGAACATTTGAATTTTCTAAATTCTAATGTAACTCATAGCAATTAATTGCACGTCATATTTTCCATAAAGATTTCATTACCTTCATTTGGTGAATGAATCGTTTTGTAACAAACATGAATGTTGGTTAACTGGAAAGCATGTATATGAGTTACAAAATTAGAAGCTAGACAAATTACCGCGAAAATTGGTAAAAGGCAAACTAGCATATTTTATTTAGTTGTTTTGCTTTAGCCTTTAAAGGTACTACATACCAGTATGGGTATAATAGGCCTGTTAAGGAAGAAATTGCATACCCAATTTTTCAAGTTAATAACATTGATGGATAACCCATCATTCACAGAGTAGAATACATCTTTTAGTACCTTAGTAATGATTACGTATGGTTCTTCAAAGGTGTAGGAAAGTAAAAGCAAACAAGTTGTTTTCACTGGTTATGCAACACTTACAATGTTGTCAGATTCAGTGGGGGCATTTGTGTTGCATTACTGAATAAGAAGTTGTTTATTGATTTCTAATTCAGTAGGAGCTACATGCCTAATTTCCTGTGTAGTAACCTAGATTATCTTCAAAGATGAGTATTTTCCAATTGTAGGCACTTATGTTTTTTAAGGAGAGTCATGTGCGTTTCCTTACTAATCAATATAGTCCTACATCTACTTGTTATATCTATGACACAAATCATATTAATCAAATAAACGAACGTGTATCGTGTTGTTTATCTGCTACAAGATGTTGTTCCAAGCACAAGTGAGAGAAATCTTTATTGTGTGCAAGGTACAACACATATACATATGATTCTCTTGACCGCAAGGTAAGAGAGTAACGTTCCAATAGGAATTATACATTTAAATATGTATGATTGCCTTATTAAGAACATGTGTCAAGATGATAACAAAGACTACTTTATTTTCAAAATTTATGTCATTCAATATTTAAGAAACACTTGTAGTTACAATTTATAGTGCGTGAGAGCGTGAACTAGATTATAGCCCAAGGTAAAATATCCGCGTGTCGTGAGCGAGCATGGATGATTTTGCGTTTCTTCGTTGAATTTTTCATGGAATGACATAATTAAATGAAGTAATCTAATACTACTTTGAATTTAAGTATTAGTTGAATGACTTAAATATATGTAGTAAATATTAACTTGAAATATTAATTGAAACACGAGGTGGTGTTCATAATTACATTAATTACAAATGTTTATGATTTTGTAAAGTCACAAACATGAAGTCTTTTAATACAAGACTTACAATATAAAGTAAGGCGTTAACTTGCTATGTTTTAAGACATATGCATGAAGTCAATGAGTTGATCAATGACTTATAACGTATAGTGGGATTATAAGCGGTATGTCTTTTGATTTGGTCAAAATACTTGAGTTATAATGTATGCAATTGACTTGGTAATTCTATTGTACCATTAAGTTTTACTTTGTTGGTAAATAGGTAAGCCAAATAGTAGATGGTTATCTTAAATATTATTAGATTATCTTACAATATTAATTCTAATGAAATACCATAGTTTTATGGTATGTTCGATTAGAAGAATCAAAATCTATTGGCATGTTTGATTCAAGATAACTATAGTTTCTTCCACATGTTATCAAGGTTAGAAGATTGAGTATAGATTGAATATACTCAATAAGACTCAACCTAGAAGATTGATAAGACACCATTTGTTTATGGAATGTGATGAATCACATTAAGTCTTATAAATGAAGTTACAATTTGTTAAACTACTTATAGAGTGAGTTGTAACAAACTAATGTTAGGAAGCATCAATATTTTTGTAATATCCCAAAAGAGAACAATGTATTGTTGCTTCACTTGATAAACTATTTAAAGGTAATCTTTAAATTGTTAAAGGCAAGTGGGAGTTTTGTTTAGATCTTGAAAGATTGAATTACAAAATACATAATCTTCTAAAATGCACTAGCAAATATCATGATGAGGCTAAACATGTAAATGATAGACCTCAAAATGATGGAATTGTCATTCATAGATCCGTAAGGATATCTCGGATATTTAATATCTTTGAGGATTATGAGTTCTGAGGATCATGGTAAGCTGTTAATCATGATGATGAATTTACCAAATGTTGAATTGTGGTAAATCAATCATGCTATGAATGTTGAGATCTTTGTCCATAAATATAATCAATTTTAGATACTTGGTTTATCTAAATGAAGATGATTTTCTTCAAAGGATGGAAACCTAGTGGTTTAAATCTTTATGTAGAAATTATATGGACAATATTGTACACATATTTAATGCATGTCTAGTGATAATAATATTAATCACATTTAAGCAATTAACTATGATTGAATATTCTTTTCTAGATACATTAAATAAAAGTATAAAGATTATAATTGTCATACTTAGTTTCATTGATATGAAATTTTGACAATGAATATCAAAACTCTTTGTTGTGGAATTACTTTTGCGAGGGCGATAAGTAATACAAAGTAGTTTTATGAATTAAAATAATCTTTGAATATGTACAAAGCGCAAGAATCCATGAATGGATATATGCATGCATCTATGAGATGATTCTTATGTTTAATATTAAATCAATGTTTGATTTAATAAATTAAAATAAGATAGCTCATAAGTATTCACGAAAGCTAGTGGGAGTATTATTTTCTTAAATCTTATATGTTGTATGGGCAACTACATTCCACCTAAATTAAGTTTTAATTGGGAATGAAACTTTGTTTTAAGATTTGGAAATAAGACATACAACCTTGGAATATATGTTTATAAACATATGCGGTAAAATAAATGAGTATAATAAAACATGATAAATACATATCTTTAACAAGATATAATATGAATGAGATCTTAAAGTTTAACGAAGATTCATCATGTACATCATGTTGTGTATAAGATTGTTGTGTCATGCTTGGTTACAAGATGATTTGACAACATTGAAAGTTGTTAGTGTAATAAATATTTTAAAAGGAATATGTTTGGATTTAGAATCACATTCCACAGTCTGGATATGCTCCTAGATTCTATGGACAAAAATATGGCAATTATTTCATAATTGTCATTGCCAACAAACTTGAGCTTGGTAGGCACAAACATTACACTATAACTGTTCAAAGTTTACGGATGTTTAAAGAGCATATTGTTGTACACAATGATGCTGGTATAATTGAGATGACACTCAATTCTAGTCATAATATCCTTGATAATGACCATGTTGACTAGTTATGCTCAACTAAGAGCATAGTTGCATTATACATTAAAGAATGAAGAATACTTTAAAACTTTAAAAGTTTTGAAAGATGATTGTCATATAAAGGTGGTTCGGGTTATCACGCACCTTATGGAATGATATGACAATATCAAGATATGTAAACACATACAAGAAATTCAATTATTGAATTTTTGAATTAAGTATTCTCAAAATTCTTGTAAATCAAAGTTAGTTGAAATTATGCCTTGTCAACAAGTATGAATTGCATGACTTGTGGCAAAATTCATTAGCGAGAATTATCATGCATTGATTTATTTAGTATTTGGATAAAGGATGTTAAACAATTATTATTTATAATGAATTAAAGTACGATTATCGTTTAATTTTATTTATAATATTGTGTCATGTATTTGCATGTTTAAATCCTTGAATAACTTAAGTTATTCTAAATAGTCCGTTGTCGATCAATAACATGGGAATGATATTGAATTAAGACAAATCGAGTATTAGTTAGAATATACTTGAAAGTATATTGATGCGTAGCATGACTAATTCGGATGATATTCAATGGATTGAGTATAGGACTTATCCCGCGCATGATAATACTTTATGGATCTTTGTCATTAAGTATATCATGGATATTTATCCTCGACTTGAGATACAAGAGATATGTCATGGATGTAGTACATTTTGTGAAGCAATCTAACGCTATCGTGGCGTTAGTTATAAAATTTGTTTTCGAGTGTTGCGAAATTTATGAATCCGCTTGTAGTCAAAATGAGTTTGTTTCCTTCAAAATTTATTTTGAAGTATAATACTCTTGGGCCCTCGTAGGATTGTTAAGATGTTTGTATGGCCATACCCAAGGTCTTGTTCGGAAGAATTGGTAATCTTAAATAATCATATAAAGCGAGAAACATAATAGTTAATTAAGAAATGAGTAAGATCCATATTCTTATTAACATGGTATTAGAAACAAAAGATGAATATGATGATGAATCATCAAACTTGGTTTCTCAGGAAAACCATACACGAGTTGTACCGGGGCATTGGCGTGTTGCTAGACGCTAACCAATGTCATTTCACGTTTGTAAACATATCCAGTGGGGCTGTTGGAAATGTATATATTTACAAATATGTGAATGTCCGATTCGAACTCATGACCACGGGATTACACACATTAGCGAATGAGAATTAAAGTTAATAATTAATGTTTATGTTTACGATTAATTATTACACATTAAGTCGGTTAACGATCGTTAAGTATTTAACGGAAAAATGACTAACGACAGTTAAATGAAAGAGAAAGGACTAGAAATGGAAAACTTGGAAAAGTTATGGGTTTTCCTTGGGCTTTCTACATGGCCGGCGAGGGGCTTCCCAGCCTAAATCATATCTTGTTCCCAAAGTTTCCCTACTAGTATATAAAGAGGGTTGGGTTCTGGGGTTTCATACACTTGTGCATTGAATTAACCTAGATCTCTCTCTCTCTCTTGTCCCATTCTCGGCCGAACACCCCAAGTAAGGGAGTTTGGTTTCGTTTTTCTTAGCGAGGACTTGTGTTAGATCTAGCAATCGCTTGATTCGTTGGTTAATTCGTGTGTACAAGAACGTGGTAGTAAGACACTATTCTTACACCATATTGGTTTGAGTTGTAGAAAGGTGAGGACAACTCTAATCCACTTCTTGGTCTTGCTCAAGAGATTTGATATTCGCAAGAGTGCGTTATGCATACTTCGGTTAATTAATTTATTTGTTATGATCATTAGTCTTCCGCTGTGTACTTTTGATGTCTTTATGTTTTATTGTATTTTATATATCATAAACTCAACAACCCGATCTACAGAAACTACTTCTTGGTCTCCTGATGGTGGACGGCAGTGGTTGGTGGCGTGGTTGCGATGGCAGGCGGTGGAGGTAGCGCCTGTTGGGAGACTTATTTAGGGTTGTGTTTATAACAAATGAGAAATGAAACCCTAAAACTTACATTTCTATACCCCAAAAGTTTCAAAACTCATGAAATGACAAGTTCTCAATAGTATAGGGGGTTGGGAGAGGGTATTAGGCTCGATAACAATCGAATTTGGACACGAAATTTACGCCATTGTGTTTAAAATAATTTTTTCACGAAAAACGAGTATTTATACGATTAGTATCTCATAAACGATATAGAAATCACATTAAAACTTTTATTAGGTTACGGTTGTGCCGGTACGGGTTGAGTGCGGTTTTTACAGTATACGAGACAACCTCTCGTTTTCAAGCCAAATAAGTTCGGATAATTTCAAAAATGAAATATGAGTAATAATAAACATAATTTATTATTAAAATAAGTCAGGAAAATTACGGGCTGTTACATGTATATAGCTTAGTGCATATGGAATATATGTCCTAAAGTTAATACTATGCTTTCGAATTCAATATCAGAATTGGGATCCAGTATGTGAGTTCGGAAAAATTGTATGAGCTCTTACATTGTTACTTCGAACTTTACTTTTCTTCTATAAGTTTACGAATAATATTTTACAATAACATTCATTCAACAGGAATATCGATACAAGAAAAAGTTATAAAAATGAAAACTAGTATTGAATTGTTGTCTGAGTCACAAAATACGTACTTTTAGGCTACAAACATCTTAAATGTAAGAAGCAATAATGTAGTCCCTTTTATTCAACTTTTTATGATATCAAACCAAGTTTATTTTTAATGACTCCTATTTCGACTAACAGTTGCATATGACAAAAGATGTGTCATTCTATTGCAAAGTATTATACGAGTTTACAGTATAAAGAGTATAGAAATTTGGGGTCTAAAGATACGTTACAACTTGATGAAAGTCTCAAATCGTTGGTCGAAACCATGCAATCTCTTGATTTTTTTTAATTGCTTTCCGTTCTCCTTCCATTGATTTCTTTTGTACAGAGATTCATTCAACTAGTTTTTGTCGTGTTAGATCCGTGATAAACATAACGAGCAAATGGAAACAACCACTTCACTTTATTTGAGCTAAAAAAGTGGATGCGTGACCCAATTTGTGGCATAACAGAAACACGTTTAAAGAGTTTACAGTCACTTATATGAACGTGTAAATATCTTTCGTTACTTAGTTGTCTTGGGCAATGTTGTTGGTGATACTTCTCAGCTTCATGATATGGTTCAATTTTATTTTGCTTGATAGTTTATGAATTCATTTGGCTTTTGTTTATGTTTTTTTTTTGGGTAAAGGGATTGTACCCGGTGAATATATTAAAAAAATGAAAACGTACAAGAAAAGAGTAGCTATGAACCACTCTTGACAAATACGAAACAACATGCTATGAACAGATTCAAAAGCATGACAACTAAAGACTAGCTAGAGAAAACAGAAAGAAAAAACAAAGAAAGCTTAATCCTCTAGCACCAAAACACGACTAAAGAGCCATCAGCCTCCATAACTCAATTTCCACGTCTCCATAAGCTTTTTGACTCTCACATTCTTTTTAAACTTGATAGAAGCTAACTTCAATCTTACTGAATCAAGAGCATACCGAGCAACTTGTTCTGAAGTCTGATCTCCTTTCCCATGAATCGTGTAGTTACGTTCACGCCAAACAAAGTAAGACGTTGCTGCCAGAATTAGACGCCCAATAATAGTTTTCACAGATTTTCTTTTGGATATAGGCAAAATCCAATGCATTATGTCATCCCAGTTAGATGAAACACCTGAAACACCAGTCACGTCCAAGACTAACTGCAATACATTAGACGAGAATGAGCATTGAAAACAAATGCTCATGAGAGTCTTTTACATTGCATAGCGGGCAAGTAAGAAGGCTGATATCCACATCCTTTCCCACGTCCCATTGCTTAAGACGGTCTTGAGTTTTAAGTCTCCTTCGTAATACTAACCACAAGTGAATAGCATGTCTAGAAATTCCATAACTTGACCACACAAGATGAGACCATTCTTTCTCATTACCACGCTGCCGTATGGTCTGCCAAACTTCACGCGTAGAAAATTCTTTAAGAATACCGTAATGTGATTTCCAAAAGATTTTGCTAATATGATCTTCATTAATAGTAGGAATTATAAGTTGAAATAAATTCAGAAGCTTGTTAAACCAAGCTATGGGCCACGTCCATTCACCATCAGAAATAACATCACTAACCTTAGCATGAATGCGAAAGCCTGCTCTTGCAATTGAACGATAAGATACATGGTTTATAAGAGGGCAGTGAGTGTTCCAATTATCAAACCATACGATATTTTGACCATTTCCAATCACATGCCAAAAATGAGGCCAAAGAACATTACTGTTTGAAGCGACTTACGCCAACCCCAACTCACATTGGAAGCCAATTTGACGTCCCAAAACTCCTATTCTTTAGTTTATGCAGCGTGAATCCATTTTACCCACAAGGATTCCTTGTGAGTTATAAGCTTCGTACATGCGTGAACATCAACGCAACATTAAAATTGTCCAACTTACGAATGCCAAGGCCTCCTTCAATTTTAGGAAGGGAAACATCGTCCCAAGAAACTTTAGCTTTACCTCGCTTCATGTCGCCTTAACACCATAAGAAGCCACACATAAGTTGTTCAATATCATTCATAATACCAACGGGAAGGATGAAGACGGATGCTCAATATATATGCATAAAAGATGAGACCGAAATGACAAGTTGATGCCTCCCTTCAAAAGAAAGCCATTTATTCTTCCAATCACCAATTTTCTTACTAACTCTTTCAACAAGAATCTTGCAGTCCTTATAAAGAAGACGAGAAGATATAAGAGGAACACCAAGATACTTCATGGGAAGAGAACCTTCTTCAAAAGGCATTATATGTAAAATAGAAGCTCTCACACGATCACTTACATTACATAAAAAAATCGTGCTTTTCGGGATACTTGGAACTAGTCCCGACACACCTTTAAATTCCTCAAGAGACTCCATGATAACTCTAGCCGAATCAACATCACCACAAGAAAAAACTATAAGATCATCCGCAAAACAAATGTTGATAATTTTATGTTTGCTACACCGATTATGAAATGTAAAACTATCATCTTCTCGAACCCTACGTTTCAAAATAAGCGTTAGAATTTCCATGACCAAAGTGAATAAATAAGGAGATAATGGATCTCCTTGCCGAAGACCACGCTTTCCTTTGAAATAACCATGTAAATTACCATTAACGTTAATGGAGAACGAGGTGCTTGTGACACACACCATTACCCACTTAATCAATGTCGAATGAAAACCAAATCCGTTTAAAATATTCTCCAAGAAACTCCAACTAACTGTGTCATATGCCTTTTGGATATCAATTTTAAACGCACATCTAGGAGGACCTCGATTCAAATGATAGTTATGCATTAATTCCTGAGTGAGAAGGATGTTATCCGATATGTTACGGCCCGGAACAAAAGCGGACTGATTTTTAATAACCACATCATTCAACCCATCCTTGATCCGATTTGTAATTATTTTGCTAATACACTTCTAAATTACGTTACAACATGAAATAGGACGAAAGTCATTAACACGAGTGGGATTGGATACCTTCGGAAGCAAGGAAATAATCGTGTGATTGATCTCTTGAAGAAGCTTCCCGTTAGTAAAGAAATCCCTAACCGCATTACACACATCTCCACCTACAACGTCCCATGCTTTCTTAAAAAAGACCGATGTAAAACCGTCCGGACCCGGAGCTTTATCATTACCAATGGAGAACATAGCACTTTTAATCTCAGAATCCAGAACATCACAAACCATATTGTCGGCTTTTATCTGACTCAAACGTTTGACAAAAAGCCTATCGTCATTTAAAACTTCAACCTGTTCTTGGCCACCTAAAAACTTGACATAGTGATTAACAAAAACATTGGGTACATCAGTACCTTCATGAATAACGCTATTATGGTCCGTAATGCAGTCCACATGCCCTCTACTCACTCTAGATTTCACCGAACGATGAAAGTAAGCTGAGTTAGAATCACCTACTTGAAGCCATTCAATTTTCGCTTTTTGTTATAAGAACCTCTCATCATCTATAGAAGCTTGATTAAACGCTGTTAAGTATAGAGCTTCCTCATCACGAAAAACAATAGAAGCAGGGTCCTTATCAAGCGCTTTTTGAACCTCATCTAGCTCATGACGTAAACGAGTAACACGCTCATGAATATAGCCTTGCAAAAGAAGAAGTTTTCGAAAGGGTTTCTTCTACAACCTCATTTTCTTGACAAGTTGGAACATATTATAACCACTAACAGTGATATTCCACTGCTCGTCTACCACCTTTAGGAACTCTGGTTTATAAGCAAGAAAATTGAAAAATTTAAACGGCTTAGGCTTTTGCTTCGACACCTTGTGAATTTTCAACACCGCAGGAGAATGATCCGATATTCGGTACGGTTGAAAGATAGCATAAGAACCCGAATACTCTTGACTAAACCCAAGATTACACATAACTCGATCAATCTTTTTTAAGATTCCAAACTCTCCCTTAGGCTTTTGATTCCATGTATAGTGCAAACCCGTACTATTCACGTCCTCAACTTCAATACAATTAACGCACTCATTAAATTCGCGCATGGATATGTTGATATTCTTGGAGCCATAATTTGTATCTTCAAGAAACAAAGCCGCATTGAAATCACCCATAATTGCCCATGCACGACCATGCACGAACTGATGATGCACTTTAAGACTCTCCCAGAGCTCACGCCGAGCTTCATACGAGTTGGATGCATAAACAAATGAACAATAAAGAGCTTTACCATCAGCTTTCAGGATTACTTGAGTATGTATTACTTGGCTTGAAAGAGATAGTACCATAAGGTCTACAATATCGTCATTCCAACCAATTATAATGCGAGACCCTTTTGTGCACAAACTGCCATTTGAAACCCATTTCCACTTCATACACACTTTGTTACAAATACGATCTAACTTCCCAATATCAACATGTGATTCCAAAACTGCGCAAACATTCAACTGATTATCATTAATTACCTGACGAACCTCCTTCTGTTTAGGGGTGCGGTTCAGACCCCTAATGTTCCACGATGCGATGCTATACATTTGACACTGTGGGTGAGGGAGTGCTTGCCCCCTTTTGATTTACAATAGTTTCATCATAAGTGGTGTCCACATCGTCTTCATCTGATTCTTCTTGATACATTTCCACTTTATCTCCATTCCTTTCCTCTTCTGTTCGCCCACTTTCATCCTTATTCCCACTTGTACCTTCTTGATCCAATACTGAAAAAGTATTAGACATTTTAAGACCATCGTTTCCCCTATTAACATTACTAGTATTATTGTTCCTCCTGTTAACAGGAAGGTACTGAAGTGTAGTTTTCTTCACTTGCACATCTTTTCCAACTTGTTTCTTACCTTTGTTCTTACCTTTTACCACCTGAAAACCCTCATCATTAGTATCCACGAGACGTTTAGGCACCTCTTTAACTGTTTTAGAGCACGAGTCGTATGAGTGACCAAAAATCTTGCAAGTGGAGCAGCGAGGAGGCTTCCATTCATATTCAACTTTCACCTTCTCACACTTATAATCCTTGCCATCAAGAGTAGGAACAGCTACTATGACTGATTCTTTGAATTCAACCTCGTATGTTATTTCTATCATGGCTCTAGCATATGAACTTCTACCCCACGACTCACTACACATAGTACTAGTGTATGAGTCTAGCATTAGAGGATTACCAATTGTTGACGCAATTACACTTAAACCATCAGCAGTAAATGCAGGAAGAGGAACATCATGCAACTTGATCCACACGGGGACACTCGTGTGGTTTTCCTTTGTTAAGATAGATGATGGAGTCCATTTATCAAGGATAATAGGGACGGTTTTTATCATCCAAGGACCATTCTCTAAGACATCTTCAACCCCTTTTTCCGTTGCAAACATAAAGAAATAGAATCCTTTTGCATTCATCATGATTTTCTGAATTCCATACTTTGCCCATGCATTAAACACGTAATTTTCGACAACAGGAAAAACAATTCTTTTACCTATAAAGTACCCATAAATCGAATTACTCAAATGCTCATTTACCTCCATAACTGCCGAAATAGGAATCAATGCTTCAAACTCCCCATCCGTGGCACCAACGGTATCAACTCTTCTAAAATTTAACTTCTTTTGAGGTTTCTCAGAATTGAGCATACTTGCAAAAGAAGGTTTTTTCCTATGCTTTCATTAACAGTCGACTCCTTAACCATATTAAGATCCTCCACATACACATGCTCATCATCCACCGATTCAATTTGCAATCCCTTTTCCTTTTGTTCTTGTACAACCTCACTAACTATCGATTCGGATTGCGCATGATCATTCGCACTTGCATTGGATTGCTTTGGCTTCTTGGTTTTCCATCAAGCCGATCATTGTTTATAGCGCCCGACCGACAAGGGTAAAGGAATCTAAGTAATGGTGTCATATCAAAGCAAACATAAATATCAAAAGAAGTCTTAACATAAATGCGGAAATAATTCAAGTCAAAGCGACTTCAATACATAGGTCCAATGGAAAATAACTCCAACAAAATATGTGAAATAATAAGTCTTAAATGGCATCATAAGATCAAAGCTAAAAATCTCTAAGGTAAGTCCACTCATGCACTCATCTTAAAGCCGACTTCAATGCTTAGATACCGCCATGGAAGAAAAGAAAATGCGGTGAGCTTGAAAGCCAGTGAACAAATATGAAAGCAAAGTGAATACTAAGCGATATCGAATATGAAATATAGTAAGCGAAGATAGCAAAATCATAATCATTTTCAAAGTATAAATCGAATTTTCAAATAAAGTTTATAGTTAACTACCACGAGCCGAAACAAATATCGGATCATAATCATATTCTCATAAGGCAACATTTCGTAAGGCAACATTTGTAGGGAGACCTACGAGTTATGAAGGGCGTGCATGGACGACATCAATCATCGAGATAACATATAACGAGATAACGAGATAACGGATCTAGGATGCATCCATCGCCCCTTCCTACATATACAAAATATGCTCCACCATCCGGGGCGTGGCAAAACATCACTCTCGCCTAGAGTCATATCAGGTGCATCATTGATCTGAGACATGGAACCCCATGACTAGTGAAATATTTGGCTCGGGTGTCAAACTATCTTAGGTCAAATCATAATGTCATAAGCGACACGGATCATATTTTATCGAGAAGGTTATTCATATTTTCAAAATCGAGTTTTCATATCATATAGTTCAAAATCGGATGTTTCATAATTGAAATCGAGTTCGGATAAGCAACAACTCAAACAAATCAGAATGGGGTTCATAGCAAAGGCTTAGGAAACCCTAATATAAAAACTAACGAAAAAACGTTAAAGGAACCTTTCTTGAAAGGTCGAGAATATATGTACCTTATTCCAAGCAAATGATCGAAAAGAAGAAATACGGAAAGCAAAGGATTACTCCTTCTTCTCGAACCTATACACATTAATGGTGCGTCCATGTTATTTATGATTCCATAATCGTCGAAATGATCTTTTAACATTTGGTGTTTATACTTAGTGTATTCGATGATCTTCATACTTTAGGGTTTTATGATTAAATGAGACTTAAGTGTTTTATAATTAATATAGTAGATTAGAGTTCATTATGTCATTTATTAAAGTTTAGGGTTAAATGTGAAAATAGTTTAAGCGTCATAACTCACGCATGAAATAGCAATTAACACTCTTAGCTTCAAACCTAATCGACTCTCATTATGTTCTAGGGTTTTCTCCTTCTTTTAATATCATATTAATATGCATTTACTTTTCATGTTCGTCTTTTAATGACTCGCTACTTAACCAACACCTTCATGTCTTAACCATCGTTACTTACATACATGTTATCGTCAACCTTTATTCCGTGCGTTTATGATTTTATGTGACACACAAGTTACTTATTACTCGGATTAATTACACATCTACACACACATGCACAATAGTTTAGACTAGATACGACCACGTACTACGTTTACATATCCACAAACTCACTTGACTTATAAAACGCACGCATATGAGACACGGTTCACAAACCATGTATGGTTCGGCTTGCATTATTCAGTTCACACTTCAAACTAGGGTTTAGGTTTACATGATCTTTACTCGTTTAATACATGTTCAAAACTTTTATATGGTTCGGTTTACATGTATAGGGTTCGGCTAATAGGTTTTACGCAAACTCTAGCTCACCTCGTACTTTACATATTCAATTTGTCATGTTTTTATCTTAGCGAAACATATACATGGTTCGGTTCTTATATACATATGGTTGGTCCTATGGCTCAACATATATCTATGATCCGATTTAATAATCGTATTACATAACATGTTCTTTAATAATTATGAGGTTCAAGTCATTACGGTTTGTCTTTGTTGGTTTCACACGGCTCGGCCACAAAAGGAAAACACAATTCGACAAAACAAACAAGTTACAATAAACATTAACGTAAGGTGTAACGAAGAAGGCGAATAAACATTGTTATACCTTAGCTTGGTTGAAGCAAAATCTCGACACCACAAAAAACTAGGGTTCGGCCGAATGGAGAAAAAGAAAGAGAGGCAACAAAACTAGGGTTTCAATTTCATGTAAATGTATTATATTTATAGGTGGTAACATTTTTTAGTTTAGGGCTTTGAGGAGGGGTTCGGTTTGGCTTGGTCAGCCGAGCACACAAAACCAGCCCAAATGGCCTTCTTGGCTCTCGGCTCCCTTGATCAAGCGAGACAAAATACTCGGCCCAGTGGTTCACAGTTAGCAGCGAGGCCCAACATATTAGCGAAGCGTTTAAATCTTTCATCGTGCCAAAATCTATCACATACACACATTCATTTAGTTTTACTTGTTCGTAAGTTTGGTTTTAATTTCGTTAAATGATTATAAGCGTATTTTCGTATTTTACACTTTTTGATTTGAGGTATTTTAGTCCTTATCTATGTTTTAGATTTTCGGGTTTTACAATTCTTCCCTACAAAGAAGAATTTTAGTCCTCGAAAATTGAATAAAATGAAAGCGAAAATGAAATGAGAACATACCAAACTATTCAAAGAAATGAGGATAACTAGCTCGCATCGACTCTTGGTTTCCCAGTAGCCTCGCGCTCGGGTGATTTTTCCAAAGAATCTTAACGAGCGGAATGACTTTGTTTCTCATGACTCTTTCTTGTCGTTCTAAAATATCTTCGGTTCTTGAGATAAAGACATATCGGATGAATTTGATCAAGCGGATAAGAAGCAGCGTGTAATGGATGATAATTGTATCCCATAGAAGAGATACATGGAAAACATCATGAACATGCGATAGCGAGGCGGAAGTGCTAATCGATCTGAAACTTCTCCTATCGCTCCAAAATTTCAAGCGGACCGATGAATCGAGGTGAGCTTGTCCTTGATTCCAAAGCGTTCACACCTCTAAGCGGCGAGACTTTCAAAATACGATCTCGACCCGAAATTCTAAATCACGGCGATGCTTGTCGGCATACCTTTTCGACAAGACCTAGCCTCCTTCAACTTTTCTCTAGCAATGACTACTTTCTCATTAGTGATCTCAATCATATCGGACCTTCAATTAAGCGTTCACCTACTTCATCCCAACAAGTAGGTGCTCTACATTCCTTCCATAAAAAGTTCAAGCGGTCTTTGCCTTAATGCTAGCATGCCAGCTGTTGTTGTATGCAAACTCTACTAGACACAAATATTCCTCCCGGTGCCAGGTCCATTCTAAAGCACAAGCCCTTAGCATGTCCTCTAAGGTCGAATAGTCCTCTCGGTGACCATCTGTTTGAGGATGAAATGCCGTACTAAAATTAAGTCAGTACCCCAAGCTTTTTGCAAACCTTTCGAGCTTGAGAAGTAAAGCGCGGATCCCTATCGGACACAATAGATGGGAGTACCATGAAGTCTAACTATCTTTCTTTGAAAATCTCCGCCAATCTACCAATACCATAATCCTTTCGATTGGTAAGAAATGAGCGATTTGGTTAGTCGATCAACAACTACCCAAATCGTATCATGCTTCTTCCGAGTAAGAGGTAGTCGGTCACAAAATCCATAGATATCTTATCCACTTCCATGTCGGAATATCCAATGGTTGCAACAGTCCACTAGCCCTTTGATGTTCAATCTTAACTGCGACAAATCATACACTTCGACACAAGCGTCGCCACATCTTGCTTCATGCCATTCCACGAAATCTTGTTTCAAATCCTATACATCTTGGTAGAACCGGGATGGATAGTGAAAAGAACTATGAGCTTAGTCATAACTTTCTCACAAGTACACGATCATTGGGAACACAAAGTCTATCTTCATACCATACAATACCGTCATTATCAACCTTAAACTACATGCCTTACCTTCTTCAACATTTTGCGCCACGGCCCACATGACTCGCGTCATCTTCTACGAGCTTCCTTAATTTGCGGTTATAAGGTTCGACTCCACCTTCATACTAGCCCAATATCCATCAAAACCTCATACGCATAGCTCGACATCCAAACTCTCTAAGTCACGAAGAATCCTAGATTCAATCTCAATACTTGCAAGAATACGATTTCGGCTAAGTCGTCGGCAACTTCATTAACCTTACGGATGGTCTTGAATGTTAGTGTCATAATCCTTAAGAAGTTCTAACCATCTTCTTTGTCTCATGTTAAGTTCATACGGTGAAAATATAATTGAGACTCTTATGATCGGTGAAAATGTCACGTCTCTCCATACAAGTAATGTCTCCGGATCTTCAACGCGAACACCACGCCACTAACTCAAGGTCATGAGTTGGGTAATTCTCCTCATCGGTTTCGAGTTGTCTTGAAGAATAAGCTATTACTTTTCCATGTTGCATCAAAACACGACCTAATCCTTTCTTAGATGCATCACTATAAATTTGAAATCCTCCAAACCGGATGGAAGAGTCAAAATAGGGGCGGACACCGATCTCGTTTCAACTCCTCAAAACTCTTTTCTCGTTCATCCGTCCATCTGAACTTTTCTCCTTTTCCCATCAGGTTGGGTTAGGGCAAAGCTAATCGAGAGAAACCTTCTACAAAGCGTCGGTAGTAACCGTGAGTCCTAGAAAACTCTAACCTCGATCCTTTATCGTAGGTCTTGGCCACTTAGTGACGACCTCAACCTTAGAACGGATCCATGGTGATACCATCTGCGGATACAATATGACCAAGGAGCGACTTGTCTTAACCAAAATTCACCTTGAAAATTTGGCGTACAACTTCTTCTTCCTCAAAATCTCCAAAACTATCCGGAGATGTTGTTCATGCTCTTCTTTAGACTTAGAGTAAACTAAAATGTTGTCGATGAAAACAATAACAAACTTGTCGAGAAACTCATGGAAAACACGATTCATTAGGTCCATAAATACATGAGCGCATTTGTCAAACCGAAAGGCATAACGAGAAATTCATAATGACCATATCACGGTATGAAAGCGGTCTTAGGAACATCTTGCTCCCTCACGTGTGTGATGATAACGGATCTCGGATCAATCTTAGAAAAGAACTTAGCTCCTAGCGATTGATCAAACAAATCATCTATCTGCGGAAGAGGATAACGATTCACGAATAATGTCGGTTGAGTTCACGGTAGTCGATACATAGGCGCATACTTCCATCCTTCTTCTTCACAAGCAGGCGGTGCACCCATGGAGAAACTCTTGGGTCGAATAAATCCATTTCTATCATCTCTTGCATTGTTCCTTCAACTCCTTGATTCTCACGGTGCCATACGATCGGAGCTTTGAAATCGGTTCGCACGGGAATTAACTCAATGCTAAACTCAACTTCTCTGGTGGGGAAGACCGGGAAGTTTATCGGGAAAAGCGTCGGTGAATTCACAAACAACGAAAGGTTTTCAATGTCGGGACTCTTCAAAGATGTGTCCTTAACGGATGCCGAAAACCTTGGCACCCATGAGCAATCATGGTCCGTGCCTTCATAGCGAAATGAACTTAACGGATTTGAGAGGTTGAGAACCATAATAAACAAATTCGGGATGTTTTATGTCTCCAAAGATCACAGTTCTAGCATAGCGATCAATGGAAGCTCTATGATAAGCCAACCAATCCATGCCTAGAATGATATCAAAGTCGACCATATCGAGAGGTGCAGTTGCGGGCGAATCGATCATCAAAGCGAGAGGACACTTAACGTGTTTATGATCAATGATCATGTGGTTTTCATAGGCGTAGATATCGATAAGTGATGCGTTAGCGGTTTGGGCTTCATATTAAGTTTCTTAGCAAATGTAGCGGATATAATGGGTGTGTGGCACGGTGTCAAATAAAGCGAAGATAGAAAAATCATCAATGAAAAGAGTGCCGTAATGGTACACGAAGTGCGCTCCGCTGATTCCGGTAGTAGCATAAACACGTCCGGTGGTAGGTGGCGGCTTGATGTAGTTTCGAGGAATCATCGGGTTCCTCTTAGGGCAATCCTTGATCTTGTGAGTAGTGGAACCACAAGAAACATCCACGATGGCCTTAAAACAACTGTCCGGATGAGCCTTTCCACAAGTAGTACGAGATAGGTGGGGAGGCAAAACTTGGTGTCCTTTGTCGACGAGAAGATCTGAAGCACGACCACGATTTGATCCTCGAGCCGGTGATCCTTGTTATAGCTGGTTATTGTTACCTTGATTACGATCATTTCCATTCTTACCGGCTGACTCGCTATCCGACTCCTCGCCTCGGGGTGCCTAGAGTCCACATTCCTTCTGGCCCGACCACCGATCATAACTCCTATCCATGACCCCTCGAATCATAACTCTGCCCGAATTTCCTTATAATCATTACTTTGAGTCCTACCTTGAATCCGATCACCATCGCGATTACGCTTGTTGGAACCGAACCCTCATGAAAGATCTCAATGTTACGAGTGCGTCATTGCGGTGACACATCCTCATACTCGATGTTAGCGGTCGGTCCAACACCACTTCTTCAATCCGCACTTGAAGTGCTTAGCTTGGCGCCTACCATCTCCGACAATCGTTCCGCAAAACTTACCGACCTCATAAATCTACTCATGTACTCATTGGGTTCTCATGATCAAGCGGTAGATTGCACGATAATCCTCTCATACCTTTCTTTGTTCGACATCGAGGAAGTAACGGTTATAGAAGATAGTCCGAAACTCGGTCAAGTACAAGTAACAACAAAATCATCTCTTCCTCTTTTGTTTCAATGCCTTCCACCAATTTAAAGCATCACTCTCCAATTTGAATGCGACCAAGCGGGTCTTAAATTCATCTCCACAACCCGATTACTTCAAACAACTTCTCAATATGAGTGATCCAGTCCTCGGCCTCGATGGGAGTAGCGGTGCTAAAGAAAAGAGGCTTGAGCTTAAAACGCTCGAGCCAAGTATGAATGCCGATGGGTTGAGTACCTCCACCACTTCCCGAAGGACCGGTCGATTCGAATGTTGTTGATCACTGTGTCATCACCTCGGTGTAGTAAGACCGAGGAAAAGAGTGTTGAGCGCATTGGCAACCGAGCATCAAGCCGGGAATATCATCGTCTCCATCCGGTGCTACCGTTAGTGCGAGTTGAACCATCGAGCGATATTCAAATGATTAGCAAAATGAACAAAGGTGAGATCGAAATGGAAGTTCGCGAAGGAAACCTAAAGTCTACCCAATCCTCACGGTCAAAGCCTAAGCTCTAAGGGTCTCAAAACCTAGGGTTTTTATGTCACAGTCACGACTACAAGTCGTAAACACAGGCTCTGATACCATAAATTATAGCCCAGGGCCGACAAGGGTAAAGGAATCACAAGTAATGGTGTCATATCAAAGCAAACATAAATATCAAAAGAAGTCTTAACATAAATGCGGAAATAATTCAAGTCAAAGCGACTTCAATACATAGGTCCCAGTGGAAAAATAACTCCAACAAAATATACGAAATAATAAGTCTTAAATGGCATCATAAGATCAAAGCTAAAATCTCTAAGGTAAGTCCACTCATGCACTCATCCCAAAGCAAAACCCGACTTCCAATGCTTAGATACACCGCGGAAGAAAGAAAATGCGGATGAGCTTCAAAAGCCCGGTGAGCGAGATATGAAAGCAAAGTGATTACTAAGCGATATCGAATATGAAATATAGTAAGCGAAGATAGCAAAATCATAATCATTTTCAAAGTATAAATCGAATTTTCAAATAAAGTTTATAGTTAACTACCACGAGCCGAAACAAATATCGGATCATAATCATATTCTCATAAGGCAACATTTCTCGTAAGGCAACATTTGTAGGGAGACCTACGAGTTATGAAGGGCGTGCATGCGCGCATCAATCATCGAGATAACATATAACGGATAACGGATAAAAGATCTAGGATGCATCCATCGCCCTTCCTACATATACAAAATATGCTCCACCATCAGGGGCGTGGCAAAACATCACTCTCTGCCCTAGAGTCATATCGAGAGGTGCATCAACGATACGGACATGGAACCCCATGACTAGTGAAATATTTGGCTCGGTGTCAAACTATCTTAGGTCGAATCATAATGTCATAAGCGTACGGATCATATTTTATCGAAGGTTATTCATATTTTCAAAATCGAGTTTTCATATCATATAGTTCAAAATCGGATGATTCATAATTGAAATCGAGTTCGGATAAACAGCAGCTCAAACAAATCGAATGGGGTTCATAGCAAAGGCTTAGGAAACCCTAATATAAAAGCTAACGAAGAAAACGTTAAAGGAACCTTCTTGAAAAGGTCGAATATATGTACCTTATTCCAAAGCAAATGATCGGCAATCACGGAAAGCAAAGGATTACTCCTTCTTCCGAACCTATACACATTAACGGATGTCCATGTTATTTTTGATTCCATAATCGTCGAAATGATCTTTTAACATTTGGTGTTTATACTTAGTGTATTCGATGATCTTCATACTTTAGGGTTTTATGATTAAATGAGACTTAAGTGTTTTATAATTAATATAAGTAGATTAGAGTTCATTATGTCATTTATTAAAGTTTAGGGTTAAATGTGAAAATAGTTTAAACGTAGTTTAAACGTCATAACTCACGCATGAAATAACGAATTAACACTCTTAGCTTCAAACCCTAATCGACTCTCATTATGTTCTAGGGTTTTCTCCTTCTTTTAATATCATATTAATATGCATTTACTTTTCATGTTACGTCTTTTAATGACTCGCTACTTAACCAACACCTTCATGTCTTAACCATACGTTACTTATATACATGTTATCGTAAACCTTTATTCCGTGCGTTTATGATTTTATGTGACACACAAGTTACTTATCACTCGGATTAATTACACATCTACACACACATGCACAATAGTTTAGACTAGATCGACCGCGTACTACGTTTACATATCCACAAACTCACTTGACTTATAAAGCGCGCGTATGAGACACGGTTCACAAACCATGTATGGTTAGGCTTGCATTATTGATTCACACTTCAAACTAGGGTTTAGGTTTACATGATCTTTACTCGTTTAATACATGTTCAAAACTTTTATATGGTTCGGTTTACATGTATAGGGTTCGGCTAATAGGTTTCACGCAAACTCTAGCTCACTACGTACTTTACATATTCAATTTGTCATGTTTTTATCTTAGCGAAACATATACATGGTTCGGTTCTTATATACATATGGTTGGTCCTATGGCTCAACATATATCTATGATCCGATTTAATAATCGTATTACATAACATGTTCTTTAATAATTATGAGGTTCAAGTCATTACGGTTTGTCTTTGTTGGTTTCACACGGCTCGGCCACAAAAGGAAAACACAATTCGACAAAACAAACAAGTTACAATAAACATTAACGTAGGTGTAATGAAAGAAGGCGAATAAACATTGTTATACCTTAGCTTGGTTGAAGCAAAATCTCGACACCACAAAAAACTAGGGTTCGGCGAATGGAGAAAAAAAGAGAGGCATCAAAACTAGGGTTTCAATTTCATGTAAATGTATTATATTTATAGGTGGTAACATTTTTAGTTTAGGGCTTTGAGGAGGGGTTGGGTTTCGGCTTGGTCAGCCGAGCACACAAAACCCACGGCCCAAATGGCCTTCTTGGTGTCGGCTCCCTTGATCCAAACGAGACAAAATAATCGGCCCAGTGGTTCACCGTTAGCAGCGAGGCCCAACATATTAGCGAAACGTTTAAATCTTTCGTCGTACCAAAATCGATCACGTACACACATTCATTTAGTTTTACTTGTTCGTAAGTTAGGTTTAATTTCGTTAAATGATTATAAGCGAATTTTCGTATTTTATACTTTTTGATTTCGAGGGTATTTTAGTCCTTATCTATGTTTTAGATTTTCGGGTTTTACATTGCGTATATACACGAAAATTATGATGGATGATGTCAACATTAGGCGCATGGTTGCAACACGCGGGCAAGATTTGGTTTATCATAATTTTCGTGTATATATCTGTGATATTTACTACGTACATGTAAAACACATGTTTGGTTTCAATGAAAATCACATTCGTTATCCAAGGGGCAAATCGAGTATGACAGGTTGTGCTTGAAACATCCATATTATAAATCTTGTAAACACAATCACCATTTACAAAAGCATGGACCACAACTCCAATTTGCAGACCCAAACGTATTCATTTACTGACAATGCTAATCCCATAACACATCTTCGGACAACATGAAAGTGATGTTGGAAAATTTGTGAATAAGATATCGAGTCTCGAATTACGAGGACTGGAATGGAACACTTTGGAAGTGAAATGGCTTGCTTGAACTAAGATTAAAAGGTGGTGTTACATGTTATAGTTATAACGACTTTTGGTTCTTATTAGTTATGATATTCCATTAAATAAATCATAATAATAGCAATGGAAATTAATAACTTCAATGGTGGTCATTCAAGCATCGGTTACAAATATATGTTATATATTGTAGCCTACTCTAATGTTCAAGGATGAGGAAGAAAAACACACATTCCAACCTCATGTTCATGGATTACACACAAGTTCAATGGGAATTTCGGGCATAACGTTAAGTCCGGCGGTACAACTGCCGATTGTTGTACCACAGGAAATGAGCGTCGAATAGGTGGCGAATCTGTTTTAAGGAAGCGTGTCAAACACGTGCCTCAATTATGCTCTTGAATTCGATTATATCTAATTCAGGTTTCATCTTTCGTAAACTTTATGGTTCATAACCCATTAGCTAATTTTGTTTATATAGTTATAGTGGTATTACATTGTATCGAAATTGTTATTTCGATTATAGCTTACTATTCCTACAATCTTAAAAGCAGTTATTCCGATTTGTTTAACGGAAAAGATACAATACATATAACCAATTTATACTGAAAAAGTGTTCACAATTCATGCATCACCATGTTTACATCCGGATTATATATGCATAGTATCGAGTAGATTATTATAAATCTTCTTAAGTTGTCTTGAAATTATCGTTGGATTTGCTATATAATCATGTCCAAACAGCCCATAAAACTCATTATGTCCAAAGCGGCACGAAATCGCAATATAACATATCGTGCCCAAACACCCTTTTTGTTTAAGATGTGGAGATCTTAATTATTCTTGTCGAGAAAGAAAAAAAAAAGTCATGTCTGAATTTTATAGAAGTTGTTAGTTTGCTGAAATTTCGTGCATGAAAAGGGCTTTTGGGTTCTTGATTTTATGTAGGAAAAACCCTTTTGGTTGCTAATTTTTTTGCTAAATATTGGCAGTTTAGTTGCTATTTTGGGCATATAATATGGTTTTAAAGGTGTGTTTGGTAGTGAAATTTCGTGCAAAGAAAAAAGGGCATTTGGTTGCAATTTTTATGCATGAAATTGGGCATTTTTGGTTGCCGATTGTTTTGCAAATCGACTTTAAGCGGTTACTTTTTCTCAATGAAGTTTTATGCGAGACTAAATGCTTTGAAAGGGTTGTTTGGTAGTTGTCTTTTCTTGATGAAAGTGATTTAGAAAGGTTGTTTGGTTCTTTGAATGTGTCGATAAACAAATCTTTATCGGTATTATTGGTGCTTAAATTTTGTGCGATAAAATCAATTTAACGGATTATTTGGTTTGCTAAACGATTACAAAGGAATGTGTTTTTAACAAAACTGTTTGCTTGATGATTTTATCTTGGAAAAATTTGCCTTGTGGTTGCTAAAGTTTTAGTGCCAAAAGGACTTACGAAAAGGGTCTTTTATTGTTAATTTTTTGGGTGCCAAATAGGATTTTAAAAGGTTATTTGGTAGCTGGAAAAAAAAAAAAGAAAAAAAAATCTTGTGCATAAAATGACTTTAAAGGATTGTTCGGTTTCGATTTTTATGAAGAAAACTAGTGTTTGGATTCTTTGGTTTTTTTTTTTTTTCTATTGAAAAAGTCACTTTATAGAGCTATTTGGATTCTTGATTTTAAATGCAGAATAAGAGACTTTGGCTCTGAAATTTTTGCGAAAAAAAAAAAAAAAAAAAAAAAACCCTCTTTTAGTTCTTGATTTTATGCGAAAAATTGGCATATTGGGTCTTGAATTTTAGGAAAAAATAATTGGTTGGTCACTTCTTTGAATTTTGTGCGGAAAGTACCACTAAAGGGCTGTTTGAAAAGTACCTTTAAAAATTGTTTGGTTCTAAAACTTTCATGAGAAAATAAGCCCTTTGGTTCTTTGAAAATGGCAACTTTGTTCTTGAAATTTTAAGCTTGTTGGTCTTGATGTTCTCTGAGAAAATAAGCCGTTTGGTTATTTGAAAATGGCGACAGTTCTTTGAAATTTAATCTTTTGGTGCTTATTTTCACATGAAAATAAGCCTTTTAGTTCTTGAAATTTTAAGCTTTACGGTGCTATTTTTCTGCGAGGAAATAAGCCTTTTGGTTTTGAATTTAATGCGAGAAAATGGCATATTGGTTCTTGAAAATTAAACTTTTGAAAACTAACTTTAAAGGCTGGACATAAATAGTCTTGGTGTTGCTTGTTTCGGTGGTACTAGCTTAGTACTATGACAATATACAAATTGCTTGATTTTGTATCGAGTATTGAGAGAGTTTGGATGTTGCAAATATTCAGTAGTGAATATCGTTTCAAATAATCAAACCATTTGTTATTCTAAATAAAAATAAATTCGTGACCTGTTGTAACTCATGTTACTAACGGTTTGTCATAGTGAAAGATATGCATAAATGTTAACGATAACCGTTAAGACATAGTGAAATGTCAAGAAGCTCACACATATTGATAACGACAATTTATGTTGGTTTATGTAACTAACTTGAATGGGTATAATTGTCATTCATAGTGAGCTATTGTCCATTATCTTACATCGGACATATTTTGATTTTGAGGAATGATTACATGTTGATATTTTGTGATCATAATCATGTAAAATTGGGATTACATATGTTTATATGATCTCAAGTGAATATGAAAGACATGTTGTATGTGTGGCTTTACACAAGTACCAAAACATTTGTGGCTTAAGATAGTGATTGAATCTCATAAGTAATTTGTCTCGCGAAAGAATGTTAGTAGCTAAAGCAATGAATAATCGAATGATGCATCTTACATTCATATGCTTAATTCCTTGGTCTAAAGCATGCTAGACATGGAAATTGTTAATTATGATATTGAAAATAATTAACGTGAAACATTCAAAGTGTATACACAAATATGAAACTTGTGTGGTGACAAATTACTAATGTTATTGATATCATACACTAAGCAGTATCTTTTAAGCGAGATAAAAGTTGAAAGGAGAACATTTCTACAATATTCTTGAGATAGGTTCAATGTGGGGATTCCGGCCCGACTAGAGTTCAAATGACACCAATCAAAATCAATTCAAAATAGAGATGGAGGTGTTACCCATTTGAAATACTCATGAATTATTGGTAGAACCACGATTCTGATTTAGAGCAAAGCGTAACAACTATTTGATTGGTAATTAATGTTATTAATGACCATTTTGAGTGGCTATGTATACACTCTTGAAATGACCACTATATTTTGGATGTCTTCTAGACATAAAATATAGCTAGGTCCACGATGGAATATAATTTTATTGTGATAAATTTGGATAAGAGACAAAATGTCTATGTTTAATATGAGATGACGCACCAACATCGCCTATAATGATAGTTGTATACATTGTGATAACCATTAAAGAATTGGCAAAGCTTATATCACAATGTATAATGGTGAGTCCAGACATTATGTCGATACGACAACTACTCTCAACATGAGTTATTATTTTGACAATGTGAAGTCAAGTGATAACAATGCGGATCCGCTTATAAAAGGCTTAATGAGAGAGTGAGCTACCATGTCGTGTGGAGGAATGGGAATAAAGCCCCGAAAAAGTTTATATGAAGGAAAACCTAACCCAGCTGACTGGAGATCCCAAGATCTGGGTTCAATAGGACAACCTAATTGTATAAACTGAGGGAGGTCACTGTGAGGGGTTATCAACTCTTCATCCATTTAAGGGAGTTACTAAACTTCCTAGTCCATTCCTATAACAGTGACAATATGAGGTTAAGCTTAACACTTTTAATGATTCAATTGGAATCACCTATATGGGAGAAGTGGGGTCGCTTGAAGGGAAATGTGTGGGCGCAATTCCTAAAGCTCTCATGAGAACAGGCTAGTGTTCATGACCATAACGAACACGACTATGAGGATTTGACTATGTCAGGAAGAGTCATGTGTGAACTTATATTGTCGTCTATATAAATAGCAGATCAGTTCAAAGACATCGTGTTCTACTGGCAGCTAGTAGGCTAAGTATATTTCATAAGGGAAGGTTCAAAGGGTTACACCTACCTATCCTATGCATGATTCAACTGTTGAGATTTTCATTGAAAATATTTGTGTTTTCGAGTCAATATCTATTCATGTGGGGGAATGTTGGAAAATTTGTGAATAAGATATCGAGTCTCGAATTACGAGGACTGGAATGGAACACTTTGGAAGTGAAATGGCTTGCTTGAACTAAGATTAAAAGGCTGGTGTTACATGTTATAGTTGTAACAGCTTTTTGGTTCTTATTAGTTATGATATTCCATTAAATAAATCATAATAATAGCTTAATGGAAATTAATAACTTCAATGGTGGTCATTCAAGCATCGGTTACAAATATATGTTATATATTGTAGCCTACTCTAATGTTCAAGGATGAGGAAGAAAAAACACACATTCCAACCTCATGTTCATCAGATTACACACAAGTTCAATGGGAATTTCGGGCATAACGTTAAGTCCGGCGGTACAACTGCTTGATTGTTGTACCACAGGAAATAGGCGTCGAATAGGTGGCGAATCTGTTTTAAGGGAAGCGTGTCAAGCGCGTGCCTCAATTATGCTCTTGAATTCAGTTATATCTAATTCACGGTTTCATCTTTCTGTAAACTTTATGGTTCATAACTTCGCTAACGAATTTTGTTTATATAGTTATAGTGGTATTACATTGTATCGAAATTGTTATTTCTGATTATAGCTTACTATTCCTACAAGTGATCCTTTTTCAAATACATTTGGATGTTTGGGAATGCTTACTAGAGTAACTTATTTGTTTACTTTGGATTTTGTGCCACACACTGCACACATCCCACTTCACTTGACTAAACACGCTGAGTCACTCAACTATTGTAAACTAAACACGCTGGCAAACTCTCCTACAACTAGTCATCTAAACGTCCTCAACATCATCAAAATTCAGTTATCGTTATCAAGGGCTAACCAAAGCTCATCAACCACGGAAGGAGAACCAACATCATATCCTTCGTGTTGATCCTTAACAGGATCATCTTCTTCTTCTTTACTCTCTTCATCAAAATATGTGTTTGTACAACCCATTAATCTTTATCAACCAATTTTTTATTCGGAGTAAAGTTCGACTAGTTACTTAATGTTAAGAACGATGTTTGATGTATATTGAAATATATACTTACTATTATTTTGCTTAAATCATTTGAATCTTTTGTCCCACATAGAAAAATGAGAGAAAATTTTCTAAGGATATATACCATAGTAAATTTAGGTTGAATATCTTGAAGCAAATACTATGCTTTCAACTTTCCTTTTTATAAAATTACGAAAAAGAGACTTAAAGCTTTACTTTCCTTTTATAAAATGACGAGTATGGACTGACAATAAAACTAGTGTCCTCACTTCTAAGTGGAGAAGCATTTTGTCATATGTAGACGAAGCTCTTCAAAAATAAGAGGTTGCCTCTAATATGTATAGAATAGAACAAAATTTGTAGTTTACTCAACTTACATGTATACATGATTAATATGATAAGTTATACAACATTGTACATAAATAATTAGAGATTCACCAAATGTTTAACATGCATTGTCAGACATACAAAATGAGTTACTAAACGGGAAGATATGTACAAGAAAAAGTTAGAAAAATGAACACTAGCGATGAATCGTTGCTCGAGTCATAGAATATTTTCAGGGTACATATAAGCATTGAGTTTAACTTTGTATTGAAGAAAAGTAGAAGTTTCAAGTCCTTGGATGACAAAGGGCAGTTCAGCTATGTTTATTAACACTCTTGATATTGTCGATTTTATTTATTATCGATACTGATTTAATTTATATCCATTCACCTTATAAGTCATCTGTATGTGCATATGTCCAAAATGAAGCTAATTTGATCGGGAATTGAAGCATTTGCAACAAAAAGCTTAAAGATGGAAATTAGTTAGAAAGCACTAGATCAGTTAATAAGTATAGCTATGAAAGGGATATTGCCACTTCATTGTCATAGATAGTAATCATAGTTGGAACTTTCAGCGGATATAGGATTGTTGAGTCCAATACGTGATTGAAGATAAGTTCTTAACAAATAGCTTCGATAATTTTGTTTATAATTTATAAAAAGAAGATGAAAGTTCCGAACGACCTACTTAGATAGTAGTTCAACCAACTGATTTATCCATAACCAACTAGTGTGTTCGAGTTCTGAATGGCACTCTAAAACTATATCTCAACCAACTGATCCAAAACCAACTAGGCTACATGCGGGAAGCTTTTGCAACTTTGCACCAAGCTTTTATGCGTAAAGGAGGTGATTTATATATGCTCCACTAAATTTCAATTTATAAGAAAGAAAAAAATATATGTACTTGATAAAGACGTGCAATATAAACATTGTTCAAGGTACGTAATATTTGAATCTAGTAGGGTTGTGTTCATGTTGATGAAGATAATCCACTTGTTTTAGTTTCTATAAGACAAGTTTATGTTTTAAGCAGCTTTACTAATTCATAGATGATCATGAATTATGTAACTTTAATAAATTAAAATTTAAACCTTTAATAATTAAGCTGATATGTGTCTAACTTGACGAGAATGGGAATTTAAGAGAGTGAGCAAACCTTGGTGGACTTTAAAACTAAGACCATGAAGATATTAAATATGAATCTTTTGAATTGCTGAATGTTATTTATGGTCATAAGCCACTTCAGTAGCTTTATTTGATTCGTTTTTTAGTCTCAACAATCAAAAAATTACGGTATCATTTTCTATACTTTTTGAGTCTCAACAATCGAAATAATTATTTTATTATTTTCTATACTTTTTTGTCTCAACATTCAAAAGAATAAAAATATCATTTTCTATACTTTTTTGAAGTATCAACAATCAAAAGAATTATGATATCATTTTCTATACTTTTTGAGTCTCAACAATCAAAAGAATTACGGTATCGTTTTCTATACTTTTTTTTTAGTCTCAACAATAAAAAGAATTACGGTATCGTTTTCCATAATTTTTTTGAGTCTCAACAATCAAAAGAGTTTGGGTATCGTTTTCTATACTTTCATCCAAAAATCAAGAGAATTACGGTATCGTTTTTGAGTCTCAACAATCAAAAGGATTAAGGTATTGTTTTCTATTTTTCTTTTTGAGTCTAAACAATCAAAAGAATTACGGTATCGTTTTCTATACTTTTATCTCAACAAAAACAAAATTAGGGTATAGTTTTCTATACTTTTATGATTTCATGTTATTGTTTATTTTTCTTTTATAGCAAACACATAGTACCTAACAATTTAACATGGTAGAACATGTCTTTGTATTGGCGATATCCTTTATTAACCATTTTTTTTTATCTAATGTATAGTTGGACTAGTTACTTAATGCTCGAAACGATGTTTTACTGATTCATAGATGATCATGAATCGATTTAACTTTATTAACTTAAAATTTGAACCTTTAATGATTAAGCTAATATGTGTCTAACGTGTCGAGAATGGCAATTTAAGCATTTGAAACAAAAGCTTAAAGATTTTGGGTAAAGGGTTTATACCCGATGAAAAAATTAAATAAAATATGTTTGGTACAAAACGGATGGTAATGAGCCATCCCAAACAAAAACACTATGTTTTGAACAACCTCAAAACGTAAGAGCCAAACAACTAAGAATCAACAAAGAGGCTAAACTAAATATACCCAATGAAACACGCACAACCTTATGACAAACAAACTAGCCTATGTCAACATGAACATTTGCAATCTTCCAAGTTCTCTTCGTCTTTTCCACACAAAAGCTCTTCTTGAAATGAATAGACGCCAATTTGTGACGGACCATGTCAAGAATAACTCGAGCAACAGTATCAGGATTCCTAGTACCCATCCCATGGATTCGATTATTGTGTTCCTCCAGACAAAGTATGAACAAGCTGCCACAATTAACCGACCAAATATTGTTTTAACCTTATTTTGTTTAGAGATGGGAAGAAGCCAAAAAACAATGTCACTCCATTTCGGTGAAATACCTGTTAGCGTCGTCCATTACCAAGTTCCATACTTGCAACGAAAACGGGCACTCAAAGAAAAGGTGCTCATGCGAGTCGGGTTAGGTTTTGCATAATGAGCAACGAATTGCATCTAAGTCAACATCATTTCGAACGTGCCATTGCCTCATCCTATCATGTGCAATCAGCCGCTTTCACATCACAAGCCACAAATGTGTCGTGTGCCTTGGAATGGCGTACTTCGACCATACAAGATATACCCGATCTACTTCCACTCCACGATCACGTATAGCAAGCCAAGCATGCTTAACAGAAACGCCATAGCACGCACCATCATATTTGCATATGAGGGAATCCGGTTTGTCATGTATTGAATTACGAACAGTGAGTTGGTTCAGAGTAGGATACAAATTGTACCAAGTTATAGGACAACTCCATGCATCCTCACACACAACATCAGCCACACTTTCTTGTTTATGGAAACCAGCGTTACTCACAGCCCTATGTGTTACATGATTTATCAACGGACACAAATTCATCCCAATTGTCAAACCACACAGAAGCTTTGCTTCCATTCCCTAGCTTGTACCAAACAAAAGCTTAAAGATGGAAATGAGTTTTGGTTTTATCCCACATAGGTGACTGAGCAAACATTAGCAGACTTTATAACTAAGACCATTGAGAAACCAGTTATGGATCATATGAATTGCTAAATGGTACTTATAATCATAAGCCAATTCATCAACTTCATTTGAACTGTTTTTGGGTCTCAGCAATAAAAAAATTATGGTATCATTTTCTATACAATTTGAGTCTCAATAGTCAAAAGAATTACGGTATCGTTTTCGGGATGTTCTCTATCAGAATCATCTTCCCTCTTCTTTACTCACTTCATCAAAATACTTTAGATGATACAAGTATAATCCTATTAGATTAGTGAAATAGATACTTACTATTTTTTTTTTCATGAAACTATTTGAATCCTTTGTCCCACATAGAAGAATCAGAGAATTACTTCTAAGCATATATAGCATAGTAAATATGAATTGTATGTCTTGAAGTTAATACTATGCTTTCAAGGTTATGCCATCATCTACATTAAATATAACAAATGGGGGTATTGGGTATGAGTTTGGAAAAATATATGACCTTTAAAGTTTTTGTAAAAGAGACTTAAAGCTCTGAAAAATATAAGAGATTGCATCTAATATGTCTAGCCTACAACAAAATTGAGGTAACACCACTAAAAATATCATACTTGCTAAAAAAAAAACTTTTTTGAGTACTAATGTTGACATTTTTGTCTTTATGTGAGTGGTATGACAATTTTACCCTTCCAAATTACATAAATGATCCATGTGGATTTGCGAAAATTGCATCGAACGTCCCTAGGGTAAATTAAATAAATGGTCCCTGTCGTTTGAAGAAAATTGCATCCACCGTCCTAACTTTTTCGATATTTTTTCCAAAATGTTTATTTACTTCTTTTTGAAATTCTATTTCAATTTTTTTTCGGTTTTTTTGAAAACTTTTTCCGAAATATTTTTTAAAATTTTTTCATGAAAAAACAATGTTCTCGATAAAATTTCACTTGTGACAAAAAAGCAATTTTTTTCACATGTGACGAAAAAAAATTCAAATCGTAAAAAATTCAAAAAATTAAATTTTTTTTGAAAATAAAGAGGACAACGTATAAAATAGGACAAAAAGTTTTTCGACAAAAAATTTCCAAAAAAATAAATTGTAAAAAAAATCAAAAAACAAATTTTGGAAAAAATAAGGATGGTTGATACAACTTTATCCAAATGACAGGGACCATTTATGTAATTTACCCTAGGGACGGTGGATGCAATTTTCAAAAAGACGGAGGGTAAAATGGTCATCACAGGTATTTACTACTCACTTAAAACCAAAAATGTCAACATTAGTAATCACAAGAGCATTTTTTTTTATGTTCATTACTTAGAAAAATATTTTTCGACGAATATAAAGTTTTTTAATTGTATTACCCCAACAAAATTTGTAGTTTACTCAACTTGTTCACCAAATGTTTAACATGCATGTTGCCTGAAATACAAAACGAGTTACTCAACGGGAAAATATGTACGAGAAAAAGTTATAAAAATGAACACTAGTGATGAATCATTATGCGAGTCATAAAATACTTTCGAGTGCGTACAAGCATTGAGTTTAAGGGTGTGTTTGGGGAAGGCTTATGGAGGGGCTGATGGGGCTTGGGCTTTTAAAATAAGCCGGCTTGCGGGCTTATGAAATTATAAGCCCTAAAAGGGGCTTAAACTTTAGCCCCATAAAAGAGGTTAAAAACTTTAGCCCGGGGCTTATAAACCATAAATTACATATTTACCCATAAAAATATCTAACATATACCATAAAACTCATTTAATTATATCTTTTTTAGTAATTTCGCAATAATAAGCCCGGACCTCGGCCCCCATTTGCCAAACAAGTTTATCAAAATACAAATTTCAACTTGAAACATAATAAAGGCCTAGCCCAATTGACCCAAGTCGGTCCAATGGCCCATTGACCCACCCATTCGCCAAACATACCCTAAGTGTAATTTGTCACTAGTACAAAAATGCAAGAAGCGATGGCGTTGTCCAGATTATTCAAATATTTATGATATCAAACCAAGTTTATCTAAATATTAACTTTGATATGTAGTCTTTTAGTTGCTTTTTTACCATATGATGAAGTTGATATTAACTTTTTACCTTTGATATTTATATAATAATTGAGGTAGGTAAAGTTTGTGTATCAGTAAACGTTACAAGAGACTAATCAAGGGTCGGTCATTGAAAGGGAACTAACGCCGTCATCGTCTCTTGAGCTGTTCCTTCTCAGGATCCTTCCTCCTATTAAACCATTAACGAGAAAATGTTGCAAGGGATACGCTAACTTAAAAATTAAACCTTTGTTAAACTTAAAAGATGGAAATGAGCTTTGGTTTTGTCCCATATTAGTAAATGAGAGAAAATCTTTTTGTAAGATATTGAATTTCACATACACATCAAACCATAACACAAAGTGGGCGTATAAGGTGAGTTCTAGAGAGAAAGTTAGAGGTTTAGGGAACTTAGTGAGAGAAAGATCTTATTATGAGCTCCAACTCTCTACCTTGGGAGGTAGAGGTATTTATAATCTTACATAAAGCATACAACAGAGAATGTGGATCGGGCATCTGGTGGGTAAAGACCGTCCGTCCTCCGCGGTGTTGCTTAACTAAATCTTGCTTAGCTTGAAATAACTCGACTACGAGCTTTCTTACGATTACATATACTTGAGGTGACCGACTCTTTAATACAGAATTTCTAATTCCTAACAATCTCCCAATGGAGCCACCTCAATCATGTACTAAAATTACATTGAATACAAATAGATATTACATTAACAATTGTTCTTGCATTCTTGATGTAGTACTTTGCTCTAAGCTCGTAGTCATTGATTCTTCACATTGCATGTTTGGTTACACTAGGTGGAGGTCTTTTCTTGATCAGCGTGATAATAATTTTGAGCCGACTTTTGAGATCATCGACTATCAAAATCTACGAGACATCCATTGTGGTGTGGGTATTATGTGATGTTGTGACTTCGGACCGACATGCTCACATTCGGATCATGATATCTTCTCATCGAGTGGCGGAAGCTTTCGTTGATTCATGATATTGGCGGCGTAGCGAAGCATGGAGTGAAAATATCGAGTCATTGATGCACTAATCATGATTTCTTTTGAGATGAATGTGTAGAGTGAGCATGCGGCTATGGATTGACCGCTTCATTACGATCATTGCAAACATAGGATGTACCGCATAAAGCAGTTAACAATAAAGCAAGCGAAAGTGTATTTGATCACTTCGTTGAATTGAAATACACGACCCGCGGTTCCCGTTGATCGGTACAAATCTTGCTTGTGATCGGTATAACTCCAAAGAATTTCCTTGTGAGTTTCGCGGTGCTCTAGTTGTTCTCAAACGGAACATCTCAAAGAAGACAACACGGGTGAGTGAACGGCGAATAGAAATTCAGCGATTGATGAAAAGTAATTTGAAAAACAAGCGTGTATTGCTCGATAGAAATTGTTTTGCAATACAACGAAGGTTTTAATGAACATCAATTATCAATCATAAAACACCTTTTGAGTTGAAATATTCATACACGTCGATGTACTAAAGAAAAGTTTTTAAGCACAATGACCGGTTTTCAAAGGTATCCGTCAATCCATAACTGAACGAGATTAATTCAAGAAATTGAATCGCCCCATTGTTTACATTCGGTTGTCACATGGTTGATCTATATAATAGATCTCACATGCCACCACCGAGAACTTGTTTGATGTTGGCTCAAAGGGCTTTTCATCTTCATTGTGAATATGTAAACACATCACTCGGATGTTACGGCATTACCACAAGGATAATCGTGGGACTCAAGATATAATCTCTCTTTCCACATTGTGTGAAGCACGAGAGTCTTCATTGAAAGTGTCTAATGAGATTTATTGATGATCTCGTGGCTCTAGACTCAATTTGTGCATTTTGGTTCTGTCTTGGAGACTAGGAGAGGGTCTCCTTCTTCAATATCAACAATCTCTAAGAGAAAGTTGATAGATAATGTCGGTTTCCGTGAGAATGAAACAAGTCCTTTTAAGAGGAACTTGAGTGGTTTGGAAGGTTGAAGTGCGGTCGTCCTTTGGGTCCATGACGTCTTGTCTTCAATACCGATGTTACCATCGTTAGCATATGAATTGAACCGGTTTCGCCTAAAGTTGAATATATGGAGGGCTATTTGTTTTCACCCTTTCTCATTCAATTCTTTTTAATTCTTGACCCTTCCGGTGCTTACGAGAGACTTCATAGCAAGAACCTTGTTGGGTTTATTCGATTACTAGCTCGGTCTCGATCCGCACTCTTCCCATATCTCATTTTCTCCTTTTATCATCATACCTAAGAACTCTACACTAACTAGTGGATAGTCCTGGTAGATCATTTGATTCGGCGGATCATGGGAACACATTCTAACCTTATCATCCTTATATCACCGTACATAAAGTAAAGTTGGTCGGTCTATTTGGTATTGTTCATCGCCATTTAAACCAATTGAAAACCATTTGAAAATCAATCCGGATACTTGTGATATATTATCAAAACATTTTGTACTGAATTGTTTTTGATATTTTTAGAACGAGAACTCCCCTCAACATGTGCATCAAATATTCGAAATCGTTTTGCGCATGGAGGCGGAGAAAAAATTAACTTTTGAATACCATTTTCTAAAGATATCAACATCACTTCACTAATCAAGACAAGTAGATAAAGCATTTTGGGAAAGGATGAGATTTTCATAATTTTGCTCCCCCCGATATGTGCCTCGAGATTTGAAAAGAGTTTTGCACATAATAGAGGAACTGCACATGAGATAAGTGATCACGTTTCAAATCATAGGTTTAAGATAGATGCTCCCCTCAACATGTACATAGAAAATTTGAAATCGTTTGTCACATGTAGGAAGGATAGCATGTACATCTTTATAAAACCATTTACCGAATTATCAGTTTAGCTCCAATTTAAATCACACATTCTCCCCCAATCACAATTATCAAATCATTTGAGATTTGTGATCTCTTATAGATTTAAATTGATTTTGAAAGCTTTTAAGGAGAATTGTGACTTAATTATGAAAGCGTTTTAACTAATAAGGATCGGATTTTAAGACTTTAAACTCCATTGATAAAACATGCATGTATATTAATTGAAAACAATTGAATGCCAAACAACTTTTTAATTTAATTGAAATCATTCTCCCCCTCAATCAATGACATAGGTTGTTGATTGTGAGATTGATGTATTGACAAATAAGTCGAGATGATTATCAAAAATAGATCTTGAGTTATTTTCCAAAGCAATTAGTTTTCGTGGATAAATGTTTATAGAATCGAACACGAATTTTGAAAACATGATAAAGTATGGCTCTGTTCTTTCTTTGAAAAGCAGTTCTTGCACGAATGACAATAAACCATTTTCTCTTTCTCCCAAAATATATATATATATATATATATATATATATATATATATATATATATATATATATATATATATATATATATATATATATATATATATATATATATATATAGAGTAAATTACATAAATAGTCCTTGTAGTTTGTCATTTTTTCACGTTTAGTCATTGAACTTTTTTTTTGACAAAGTCGGTCATTAAGGTTTCAAATCGTTACAAATCCGGTCACTAAGGTTTCAATTTTGTTACATAAATGGTCCTTTGTGGTTTGAAACTTGGTGACCATTTATGTAACGAAAATGAACTGAATAACGATTTGAAACTTGATGACCATGTATGTCAAAAGAAAGTTCGGTGACTATATGTGAAAAAATGGACAAATCATAGTGACCATTTATGTAATTTACTCATATATATATATATCTATACTACTTATAAAGCATGCATATCCCCAACCAAAACCCAACCCTCCATCTTTAAAATTCAGCCACCCGTACCTATATCCAAGCCTGAATTTACACATACCAAACCAACATCCAATCTTAAAAATTACCAAACCAACCATCATCCAATCCTAACAAATAATACAAACAAACATCCATCTTCCATTTCTATTTAAAAAAACACACACTTACACCACTCTCATCTCCCAACCAAACAAAAACACACAAACAAACAAAACACTCACACAACAAAAAACTCTCCTGATAAAAACTCTCACCTCTCACAATAAAATACACACAAAAAACTCTCCACAAAAAACTCTCACCTCTCCACAATAAAATACACACAAAAACTCTCCACAAAAACTCTCACCCTCTACCGCCGCCGCCACCACCACCACCACGTCTGCGCCACCACCCTACCGCCCTTTTAGTGCGTTTTTTATACATCGTAATTTTTTAACAAATATCGTTTTTGTCTTTAAAAAATATATCCGTAATTTATTTTGTTAAATCTGCGTTTTTGGTCTTTAAAAAATAGATCCGTAATTTATTTTGTTAAATAAGCGTTTTTTTGGATAAAAAAATAGTTACGTAATATTTTAGCTTTTCTTTTAGATCTATATTTTTTTGTGTAGATCTATTTTTTTTAAGATTCGTAATTTTTTTTTTCATAATTATCCGATTTTTATTATTAGATCTAATCTTTTTTTGGCAGATCTATTGATTTTTTATAGATCTATTTTTTTTAAAGTTTCGTAATTTTTAAGTTTTTTTTTAAAATCCGTATTTTATTTTTAAAAGGTCTCCGTTCTTATTTTGAATTTTTGTTATAGATTCAATTTTTTTTTTTTTTGCAAATCTAATAATTTATTTGTAGATCTATTTTATTTTTGTTAATCTAATGAGTTTCTTTTATAGATCTGTTATTTAAAAAAACCGTAATGTATTTTTAACTTTTTTAAAGATCCGGATTTTTTGAAGGATTTCCATTAGTTTTGAATTTTTTTATAGATCCGAATGTTTTTTTTGATATAATAATTTTATTTGTAGTTCTATTACTCCGTATTTACTCCGTAATAGAACTATAAATAAGTATTATATCTAAAAAAATTCGGATCTATAAAAATTCAAAAACAACAATCATAAAAAAAACGGATCTTTAAATAGTTAAAAACATTACTGTTTTAAATACTAGATCTATAAAAGAAACTTATTATTATTCATAAAAAAATAGATATACAAATAAATTATTAGATTAAAAAATGAGATCTAAAAAATAGTATTCTTTATTTTTAAAATTGTTGTTATTTTTTTATAATGTTATTTTTAGATCCGCAACTTTTATTTTATTTTTTTTCGTAGATCTAATGTTTTTTTTTTGTAGATCTAATTTTTTTTTAAGATTAGTAATTTTTTTTCTCTAAAGATACGTATTTTTTTTAAATCCATTTTTTTTTTTAAGATTCGCAATTTTTGATAGATCAATCTTTTTGGCCCGTACTATAGAAAATTGCAAACACAAACACGCTTTATAAATATGTGTTATTGCTACTTGTAACAGAGAATAAATCACTTTTAAGTGATAAATTAGATTTTGTAGTACAAAATTATTACTTTCCTGAATTATTTTTGTATGGGGAAATTAAATCAATCCACTTGATATGCATTGCCTTTTAAAAGTTACTCCTAGGCGTGGGGAGCATTATGACATTTCACAACTAAAATAAACCAACATGTGCACTACACTTTAGAAATTTAGTTCATGCCTTTTGAAGAATATCATATCGACAAAGCATTTTAAAACTTTAGTTCATGCTTTTTAAAGATTTTTTTAATTGACACTTTTATGAACTTAATGAGGTTGTTTTAGTTATTCTTTTGATCTGAGATAATACTTTTGTTTTAGAATTCATATTAGATATGTATGATATTTGAGGCCAATGACATGAAAATTGAGGTCGATGATAGTGGTGGCACTTGGGATGCACAGATGTTTGTCGGAATAGGTAGCTTGGAAACCGGTGTTCGAGAAGCATTGGTTCAAATAACCATTTACATTGTAAACACTTGGTGCGTAAAGCAAAGAGAAAGCAAAGAAAGCAAAAACAAAAGAAAAGAAAAAGCAAAGAAAGCAAAAGAAAAGGAAAAATCAAAAGACAAAAGCGGGACCCAAAATATACATTATTTTTATGATATGATGCGTAATTAAAAAGCTCATAATGAGAGAAAAACAAAACACTTGTAATGCTAAAAAAAAAAGAAATGGAAAAGAATTATTTTTGCTGAGTTTATTGAGTAATGAGTAGTCATTTCATTATAGTCCGATCAATTTTCATTTGAATTTCATTAGGAATTGCATAATTTTTTATAAATATATATATATTTTTTTTCATTTGAAAGTAAATTAATGACCCGAACTTAAAATTGTATGATTGTTATTATGACATGTAACTTTTTATAAATATATTTTTTTACATATAGGAAAAAAATGGCTCTTAATTTACATATTATTAATAAAATTTACAAAAGTTGAACATCTTCATTTTTAAGCTTATCCATCTTTTTTTTTTTTTGGTATCACTTTAAAAAAGCCTTGAAACAATGTATCGAAGACAAAATATCCTAATTACCTAACCATCTTTCCTAAATTAACACAAAAGTTGTAACACAAAAGTTGTGCTCAAGGCAAAATTTGACACCTGCTAAATTGATTCTAAAATAATTTATTAGCCGCTAGCGTTATGCGCATAATATACAATGTCATAAACCTCACTTGAGAATACAATAGAAAACACACACAAATATCAACGCAACTGGATTTTGTCAATAACTAAACGCTACCACGTGAGTACGAAAAAATATTTTCCGAGCAAGATTCTGGAACCCTACAAATACCGTTTGTCAAAGTAAAATTAATCGCATCTTAAAACTATTGTTGAAAACTAGACATTGCTGTCGCTAAAAACCGATGCCGCTAGGCACGAATTGCCTCCTCATTACTTGCGTTTGAAAATTGAATGCTCGATTTAGTCAATAATCGAATGCCAATTTAGTCAACAAAAATAATAATAAATAAATAAATAAATAAATAAATAGATAGATAAATAAATAAAGGAACCATAAACCGCAACAATCTATTAAAAAAATTACATGTTGAATAAGATGTTTGCCGGTAAATAATCGTCGCCACCCCAATACCTTCATAAAAACACAATAATCTATTTGTCGTTGTTGTGCAATCATGCTTTCGAAAAAGTGCTCTTGAAAAGGATTCGGCGATACATATACAATTTTTGAAAAAAAATTATTCGCCGCGAGAATTTTGTCGAAAACTAAACACCGCTGCCGCTAGTACGATTTTCTGCTAGATACCGTTGCCGCTTCTGTGCAGACACTCGACTAGAAACATTGCCGCTAGAAACCGATGCCGCTAGGCACGGTGCTCGCTAGTAGTATATATATATATATATATATATATATATATATATATATATATATATATATATATATATATATATATATATATATATATATATATATATTTTAAACATTCGAACAACATCTAAAGTCCGTGTCATTCTTTGAATGACATCACAAAGACAAGTAGATATTATCAAATCGAGGAAAACATGACAAAAAAGACAATATTTTGGAATTTTCAAGATTTTCAATTTTATGGTTTTGAAAGTTTTATATTTTTCTATTTGCTTTTGAAGGTTTTGTAATTTTGTATTTTGCTTTTCGAAAAGATATTTACAAGAGATAGATTAGCATAGACCTTTACTCCTCGTCTTCCTCACGAAGGCGTTTGAGTGTTACGGTTGAAGGCTTTTCAAGCCTAGTCGTGGAAGTATGAACTCAAAGCGTTCTCTTGGAAGAGCTTTGGTGAAGATGTACGCTAGCGGTATTCGAGACCTCACAAAATAGAGTTCCACCACACCTTGTTCCTTGATGAAATGATGTCGAATGTCGATATGCTTTGCTCTTGAGTGTTGAGCGTTGTTGCATGAGAGAGCAATAGCACTTTATTATCACGATGCGAGAGGATTTTGTTGAATTCAAAGCCATAGTCGGATAATTGAGATCTCATCCATAAGATTTGAGCACAACAAGATGACATGGCTATGTATTCAACCTACGTAGAGGAAATAGAAGTACTCATTTGCTTCTTTGAAGACCACTCACAAGCTTATCACCCAAAAACTAAGCACCTCAGGCGTGCTTGACGTGTATCTTGACAACTGCATGATCGGCATCTCCATAGGCCGTTAGTGACATACCGGTGTCCTTGGTACCATAGTCCCATATTGATGGTTCCTTGGAATACCGAAGACCGTTTAACCGCTTCAAGGTGCTTTTAGTAGGCTTAGCACGGTATCTAACACACATGCAAGCAATGAACAAGATGTACGGTCTACTAGGCGTGAGGTACATCGAGGATCAATCATACTACGATATTTTGTTTGGTCAATCATGATCCTGGTGGTCCTCATCTAGTTTGGTTCGATCAATCATGGGGTGTCAGCGAGGTCACTTGAATCAAATCCAAATTTCTTTAAGATCTCGGTTGCATATTTAGATTGATTTATGAAAATGCCTCGGGACTTTGCGAAATTTGCAATCCCAAGAAAATGACATTTGTCCCATCATTGACATTTGAAATTTTGAACTCATTTCATTTGAAAATGATCACATTCCATTAGATCGGTCGAGGCAAAATAATATCATCAACATAAATTTGAGCGTGAATTAAGTGTTTGCGACTTTACGGTGAACAAAGTAGGATCAGCTGCTCCTTTCTTGAATCTAGTAGATAGAAGAAACTTTGACGTATCATACCATACTCTAGGAGCTTGCTTCAAACCATATAGGGCCTTTTCAAGCGATAAACATGAGTAGGATACTCGAATTCACAAAATCCTCTGGTGGTGGCGTAAACCACTTCTTTCGGATCTCCATTAAAATGCAGGTTTTCACGTCCATCTAATAAACAACCATGTTCTTGCTAGCATTAGCCAAGAAGATTCGGATCGCCTCGTCACGAGCAAGCTGAACAAAGATTCCTCAAAGTCTATACCTTCTTCTTGACGATAACCTTTAGCCACTAACCTAGCCTTATTTTTCAAAACATCACCATGCTCATCAAGCTTTACTTTGAAGATCCACTTAAGAGCAATGATCATAGCACAATCTGGAGTGGTACTAATTCCCATACATCTAATCGATCAAACTCATGAATTTCATCTTGCATGGCATTGAACCGGTATCTTCATTCATAGCGGTTTAACATCTTTAGGTTCGATCTTTGAGAGTCTGAGTTAAAGAAGCACCATAAGGCATCGATGTAAAATTTGTTACAGTGGATACCGGACGAGAAGGATTTCCAATGATGTTGTCTAATGGATGATCGTGAGTCCATTTTACGAGGTGTTCATGTGGTAGTTATTGAGGAATGAAGTAGCAGTCGATGTCTCACGAAGAAGATGGTTCGATGAAGATTCGGGAGCAAATATGTTTTCAAATAGAGCATCTTGGGGAGTAGCAAAGGGATTAACTTCATCATTGATGCGAAGCAGTTCCATGATGTACATTTGAAGAATGATGATTTGTTGATGAGGCGAAGGATCGGTGATGGGTGCTTCTTGACTTAAAGATATTGAGACTAAGGGATTGACTTCATTCACGGAATATGAGCGACCTCTATTGTAGGAATCGACACCTCATTAGTACTTGGATTATAAAGTTCATCAAACATAGGATCAAACAACTTCTTTAAATCATCTTGGATGGAGGTACATATGGAGTTTCTTGAGAGGAGTTTGGAACAAGGGATGAACCAATGGGACTGTTTTGAAGTCACGGGTCTGGCCCAGAATTGTCCGAGAGCCATTTGACCGGTCGACTCATCAAGCGTGCGTGAATTATTTCCATGATATTTGGGTTCTTTTGTTGTAGATTCGGCATCCCTTTTGTTAGATGCATACCAACAAATACTCCAATGTGCCTTTAGCTCTAAGTTTGCCTAAGTATTGTCCTCATTAGTTGGATAACACAATGCACCAAACACACGAAGGAAAGAGATTAGGTTTTGTTGTGGACAAGTTCATATGGAGTTTTCCATGAACAATGTGAATCGAGGAGCGATTTTGTGTGTAGCATGCGGTGGCAATAGCTTCGACCGAGAGAAACATTGTAACCTTTGAGTAAATCGGCATTGTTCTATTGCTTCTACAAGAGTTCGATTTAGTCTTTCAACTACACCGTTACGTTGAGGAGTTCGTGGAACACTTCTTTGATGGTGATTCAATGTTTTCATAAAATTTACTAAGTTGTTTGTTAACAAACTCGGTTCCATTATCTGATTACGATAATTACAGCGGTTTTGTTAAGTCGAACTGCAGACTATTTGATGAGTTTGATGATGATATCGGAGTTTCATCCTTTGTCCTTAGAACTTGACCCGGTGAATCTAGGTAATCATCAACCACAACTAACACATATTTCTTCCCAAATATATTACTGCACTCTCATTGGTCCATAAATCCATATGAATTGTTTGAAGAACTTACGTGACAGAGTTAGTGGGTTTGGGTTTATGGGCATACTTCTTGCTTTTCCCAATTGACATCTTTGAACAAAGATGATCTTTTCATACTTGAGTCTAGGTAAACCTACAACTAAGTCCTTTACGGTGAGATCATTGATGGTGCGAAGTTCGGTGATTGAGACAACGATGCCATAACCATGACTTTGTTTTAGAATCCTTTGACGACAAGCAAATTGGAAGACTCCATCATATCTTCGATAGAGATGGTGTATAGATTTGAACCACGTGAACCTCTTAAAGTTCCTTACCATCAAGTTCTCTAACGAAGCGGTATGTTTTCTGAGGCTACTTCTAGATCGAAATCGCGAATTGACCAACGAGAGAACAAGTTGTGACCAAGACCTTCTACATAGTAAACCACGGAGATAACACTTTTGCCAACAACATAGTCTCCATAACCCATAATATCACCGAAATGATCATTCCGAATCTAAGCTTCCCAATGAATTTGCTCACGAAGCTCATGAGCCGTGACCGTCGCCGATCATATGCATGGAGCGACTGAGTCCGGTACCACAAAGCGATTTGAGCGATCTGCGGTTGAACACAGACAAGAATGGATAAGCTGGATAATTGGGATCCCCATGCAAGAATGGGTTCCATTTGATTAGTAACAATGGTTGGAACACCCGCATCGAAATAGAAGCATTCATATCGAAATTAAGGCAATGGAATCATTATGAATAGATGCGATGCTAGTATGCGTATTAGCCCTATTCAAAGTGTGCTCACTTCTTAAGGAATAGTTCTACCGGTAGGCATCCATTTTCTAGTGGGCATTGTCGATTAGTCTTATGACCAATAGGTATCCAATGATAACCTATCTTACTAAATGTTCTTCTGTGGGTTTCCTTTGTTTTCTAACTTTCTTTTGTTTTGCCTTTTAGCCTTCTTAGCATGATTTTTAGCATTAACAATATTAGCTGGACAATTAACATCATTAGGCAAAACATTAACACCACATTCATGATTAGAAACAAAATTCAAGCGGACATCAATACAAGGTTTGCAAATAGTATCGAATTGAATTAATTACGATGCGCTATGGCTAATACTAGAATCAACACGATTCGTTTTATTCGACTCAAACTTAAAGTTCCTAGATTGTTCTTCTACTCTTTTCGGTGCACATTCTTAGCTTGCGAGGTCCTATCATTTCTTGTATTGTCTTGAGACTTTGACTGCTCCCTTTAATGTCACTGATTACTCTGTAGAGGAATGGGAACATTAGTTGGTTTTACTACTCTTTGCTTCACTGTTTAGATGTCTTTGGGATCTGAACTACATACAGCACACTAAGGTTCACTTTCTTATCACTAGAGTTCTTGGGTTTGAACTTCTAGAGTCCACACTAGTGTTTGCTTTCTTAGCATTCAAAGATTTGGAATCTGAACTACTTGAAGGCACACTAAGGTTCACATTCAATACATTGGGCATCAAATGAATAGCATACTTGGCACTAGGCATAGCACATGGAATCAAAGGATTAACTTTCTCACCTAATGACTTAGGACATATTGTGATCAAGCATTCTAGGATTTCTTGAGATCGTTTGGCATATAAGCATGCATGTCCAATTGCATTATCATGAGGTTTCTCTAACTTATCCTCTTCAACAATCTCACGCAGACATTCTAGACAATCCTTAAGGGATGAGAAGTATGTTTGAATAGCAAGTTTGTTGTTCCCGAGATGAGGAGGACATATTTCACGGACATAGCATATTTATTACAAGAGTGAACCTTTGATACACCATTCTCCCCATTGGTCATTGGCATTTTCCCTTTACGACTCTTGATTCTCAATTTCCTTTTGCAATGAAGCTATTTGTTCGTTATTTTTATTCTGAGTGACCTTTATTGATTCAAATAACTCATTGAAATGACGTTTAACCTTTTCATTTTCTTCTAGAAAACTTTCGTTTTCCTTTTGTAATGCATTTACAAGGTTTTGAAGATGAAACGTTTGAGAATTCGATAATCTAGAGGAGGAGGCATTTGGGAACTGTCATATTATTCGTTTGACCCTTTAATTAAGAGATTTGGGCTTTCAACTTTACGATCGTGTTGCAATGAGCTTGAATCATTCATCACGTTTGTTAATTTGAAAAGCGCATCAAACTACGGAGCATCCGAGGATGTCGTGATATTTGAAGTTTGACATTTTCTTTAAGATGTTGATATTTTAGTTGTAAATTAAAATGCTCAACCTCTAGTTTAGAAAAATGTTTAATCAAATTGTCGTAATCATCCAGTTCAATTTTCTCATTTAGTTTGAAATTAGTCTTTTCAAGCTCAATGACACGATCATGGGAGACTTTCAGAGCAACAGATAATTCATGAAATTGAGAAGCGTTAATGGAACAATTTGTAGCAGTGAAAAACATATCTTGTGCAACACATTCAGTAATAAGAGTCTAATTCAATGTATGCAAGTTCTTCCTCTCAATCTCATTATATTTTAGTGCACCCTAATAATCACTAACCTCAACTATCATTGCATCAAATTCCTTTTCCATTTCTTTAATGTCTAAATTCATTCCCTTTTTAAGACTTTCAAAATGGTCTTTTAGTTGTTTAAAGAAAGGCATGACTTCGGTTAGATAACATTCTTTTGTTTGTTCAAAACCCTTTCCCTTGATAATTCCGGTGGGTGTGATTCTTTTCTTGCAAGTTTTCTCAAAATCAACAAATAGTTGAAAGATAACGTATTGATGATTAAGGTCTTGCTTTTAGTGGCAATAGTTCTAGGAACTAGACGCATTGGTGTATTGGGAGGATACACGGTTGCTTTAGGCATTTTCCTAAGGGAGGGTTTGTTTCAACAATATTTTCCGCTTTACCTTATCTAAGTCCATTTTCGAACACTTGTTCGGGAGTCAACAATGTTTGAGGCTTAAACATGTTCAAGGAGATCCAATTCTCCTTTTTGTAGTCATGGGGAGTGATAATTACTTTTTCTCTTTGCATTTAGGATCCTTTAGTTTCTTATTCATCTTCTCCTAGTGATTTCATCTAATTTCTTATCTTCCTCTGTGCACTCAAAGCAACTAGGTTTTGTCTAGGTTTAAGAATCTCATTGCCATCATAGATCACACTTTGAGTGCTTTTGCTATCTTCCGTACATAGGGTTGGGTTTATCTATAATGGGAACACTATGCTTATCGCTTAGAACTCTATGCTTAGTGATCATGTGAGCGATCAGAATGGTGTTCCTTGTATGTACAACTTGTTTTCAAGTTTGTTTTCAAAGTTTTGATTAGAAAAATCTTTCAAGAGTTTTGATTCCTTTGCATTAAATTCTTGCTTAAGCATTTTCATATTTTCTTGAAGTTCTTGTTTTTGTTTAGCGGTTTAGAAAGCTTTTCTTGCAAGGAATTTAACTCTTGTTTTAATACTTCTTCTCTAAAATTACTTTTCTAATGATTATGCGCACTTGGTCATCCATTTCACGCTCACGAGTGGTCAACTCAAATTTTGCCGTTGTTCATAAATAGCAACACGTTCTTTATAGGCATTTAGTTGAAATTACGAGAATCATCGAGGGCACATGCGGTGTATTCATCAAAAACATATTCATAGTTGATGCGAAGATGCATCACTTGGTACAACTTCACTTTCACTTTGTTTCACATATTGATCATATGGGACAACATTGATATTACCATATTTTCAATATTTGATTCAATAGTTTCGATTGATTGTACTTTGTCATGCATCTTTTGCACATCCGCATCATCGTATAGTTTTAATACCTCGAGATGAGTTTGTCTTTGGATGGGCGACTTGTGGTGAAGATGAGACCTTTGGAGAAACCATTGGAGAAATGCTAGCCATAAAAATTGTGTGTGCGATGGGTCCATCATCCACATCGAGTTGTATGCATCACAATCGGCGACTTGAAAGGCATTCGGATGATTGTGACCTATCTCTGAATAATTTGCTCATCCACATCGCATCATAGGTCTTGGCATTGCCCTCGGCAAGAAACAACAACTCCTCTTCATCAAAGCGGCACTATTATCCCGAGCTTGTACAAGCGACATCTTATCTCTGAAGTAATCGACATTTTGTGGACATTTTGGAGATGTGCGGTTCCTTGCAATGTGTCCTCACCACCACAATTATAGCATTTGATCAATTTAGATTGACCTTCATTACCATTTCTTCCTCGATTACGATTACCAACATAACCTCTACCACTCCACCTCTTCCCGATCATCTTGTCTTTCTGAGCTGGTTGCACCACGATCCTCCCATCTTTAACGATAGCTTGATTGTGTGGGTTAGATCTTTTTACGAGGTTGTTGTTGGTTTGTGGGAGAATTCATGTTTTGACAAATCGGAAGAGCTAGTTGATTAATGATGTTACCCATGTGTGCATCGACATCGACTTGTTTGAACATAGGATCGGGAATGAGTTTGTGATTACCATTACCCATGGGTATGACTTGTGAGGCTATGGTTGTGATTCCGATGTTTGAGTAGAAGGCAATTGAGTCATTAGATGAGCTTGTCTCTCCACAGTTGGTTTTGAGCGATTAAGAATCCTTTTTCAAACATAGCATGTCTCTCATTTTGAAGGAGGAAGGCATAGAGTTGCTCATAGTTTGTATTCTTCAATCCTTTAGTGAGCTTCACGAGGTGACAAACTTGTGCCATTCGGGATTCATGTTGTTCACAAATTTTGAGTTCAAGCGAATGTTGGGCATAGTCATTATGATGTTCCTCATATCATTCACCGACTTATGAAATCTCACATAGTACTCATAGACACTCTCATCGGTTTCATCTTGAAGTGTTCAAATTAGTCATAGAGTTGTGATTCTCATCTTCCATAGTTAATTGGAACACGAGAGAAGCATCTTGACATTATCCCATCTTGCCTTTGCTTGGTGTTGTGATTGATCGACTTGTAGATGTCTTTTGGAAGACCTTGAAGAGCGATGTTAGAAGCTACGATATCGACATCGAATCTCTTTTTCCTTATCATCAAGCTCATCATACATCTTTGGTGCATCCATTCCGTAAATCGAGTTCCATCTTGATATCAAGTACATCTCTAGTCGTCTCAACCCGATCGGTCCTTCATCAATGGATTTGAGAATGTTGACACCATTTTCCTTTCAAGGCAGTACAATCGATTCGTTGAGCCCAAGAGTCGTAGTCGGTTCATCAAGCATGGGTGGGCAGTATCCGAACCGGTGCTTGAACATCCTCGACAGCAGTGGAGATGATTGTAGAAGCGTTGGTAGACATGATGACAAATTAAGCGGGATTTTATAACTCTATGATTAAGCGGGAAATAGATTCTTTCACGAGTTTTACTAAATCAAGAGAAAACCGAAAAAATCACCCAAGTCGCTAGAAAATTATGCACCAAGTCGCTAACTACTAATTAAGCTATTCCACCAAGTCGCTAAAGTCCCAAGTCGTTAAACAAAAGACAAGTCGCTAAATAGCAACTCGCTAAGCCTCTAGTCGCTAGCAAAATTTTGGCGACAATTAAGCTAAGATACAAGTCGCTAAAGAATCAAGTCGCTAAATAGCAACTCGCTACTTACCAAGTCGCTAACACCAAGTCGCTACCGTGGTGGAGAATCCACTACTTGTCTTTGATAGTCTCTAAGTTTAAGTCGCTAACTCCATGACGTAACTCGCTACAAAAGTGTAAAGCAAGTCGCTAGCGGAAAAGTAATCGTGGGTCAAGTCGCTAGCAAGAAAACTTCACAAACATCACTTTTCAATCCAAAACAACCCAACCAAGATGATTCAAGCTTACCAAATGAAAACCTAAACACTTGAGATGATTCTAAACACAAAAGTACTAACAAAATCCAAGCTTTAACACAAGAAATCAACCAAATGATGCACAAACCACTAAACTTTTAAACTCAAAACCACCTAAAACCACTAGAAATCAAAGATGTGCAAGATATGATCTAACCATGGCTCTTGATACCAATTGTAAGATATTGGTTCACATACACATCAAACCATAACACAAAGTGGGCGTATAAGGTGAGTTCTAGAGAGAAAGTTAGAGGTTTAGGGAACTTAGTGAGAGAAAGAAAAGATCTTATTATGAGCTCCAACTCTCTACCTTGGGAGGTAGAGAGTATTTATAGTCTTACATAAAGCATACACAGCAGGTGTGGATCGAGGCATACAGGTGGGTAAAGACCGTCCGTCCTCCACGGTGTTACTTAACTAAATACTACTTAGCTTGAAATAACTACGACTACGAGCTTTCTTACGATTACATATACTTGAGGTGACCGACTCTTTAATACCTGGAATTTCTAATTCCTAACACTTTTATGCTTATATACCACGTTGCATATAAATTTTTTGCGGGGTAAGGGTGTTTCCGCCAATCTACACTTTTTTGTGGAATTCTATGCTTTCATAATTTCCGACGGCCCCTTAAATTTGTTGGGAGTTGTATTTGAATTTGGAAAAATTATATCAGCTTTAAAGTTTTTGTAACAAAGACTTCAAACTTTACTTTTCTTTATCAACCTTTACTTTTATTTTAGAAGAATAATCCATGATGACAAAAACTATAAAAACTAGCATCCTCATTCACAAGTTGAGTATTTACTTATGTATGGCTGATTTGTATAGTCGAGTGGGATTAGTGAAAAAATCTATGGTTATACCAAATAACATGTCATTTCCTAATATTGCAACTATATGGGTTCACTTTTGGTTGTGTACAATGGTATCAAAACAACAACTAAACCCTCAATCAAGAACTAAATCCAATATAAACCCAAATTAGTCGGCACAGATTACCAACTAATCAATACACAATGATTACAAGATTGGACTATTATCAATGAGATTAATAATAGAATGATTACAAGAAGAGAACACAGATCAAGATGATCAAACTCACGATTCTGATTTGAGAGTTGAGAGATAATATCGGTGTTATTAAACCTACTTGATCTTTAATATCTTTTCCATCAGCTGTATAAACTTCAATTTATGCTTGAACCAGAAATAGTTTGTCGGTTTGGTCCACATGCTTTATTCGAGTTATATTCACCAAAATAAGCAAATACTAGACAAGCAATAAGCGGAAGATAAGCTAGAAATGGTTAGAAACAGAATAAAACCATTAATTCTGCTTATTTGAACAGGTTGATTGTCATGTTCATAAAATATAGAAATCCGAACATTTCATATCTCAAACTTATGCCACTAAAGCCACAAGATGAAGCTGGTTATGTATTGCTATCAAGTGTATACGCAACATCTTGTAATTGAAAAGAATATCAAAAGCTGGTAAGTTAATGGATGAGAGGACAACAAAGAAGTCGCTTACAGTTAATTATAGTCATGAACAAAATATGCTGCATAGGATACTTCGCATCTGTTTATTACTTCAAAGTTGAACTTTTAACGGGCTAATATATGTTCAACATGAAGCAAATATGAATGAGAATTGAAGCATTTGCAACAAAAAACTTAAAAGATGGAAATGTGTTTTGGTTTTGTCCCACGTAGGTGAGTGGCCAAAGATTAGTGCAGCTATAAATAAGACACGTGAGGCATCTGCGGTTAATGGTATTAAAAGGTGAATAGTACTTATCGTTCTAAGCAACTTTAACTTCAAAATCTCTGTCTCTTTTAAGTTCGCTATAACTTAGCATCTTAGCCTTAACAAATTTTAAAACTATAGCAATGCATTTCTATACAGATATAACCCTCATTAGTAACAACTTTTCCGTACATCACAATAGACTAGTTTAGAAAATATTTGCATCGTATTCATAGTAATTTAAAAGTCAATAGGTGATAGGAGTAAAGTTGGACTACTATGATATGTGTTAGCATAGCCCTATAACCTTTATCAACCAAATTTTTATCTAAAATAAAGTTGGACTAGTTACTTAATGTTAATGTTCGATCTGAAGTTTAGTTGTAGATGATAGGACTATTAGCTTATTTGATTAGTGACATAAATACTTACTATTTCTTGAATTAGTCATGAAACCATTTGAAACTTTTGTCCCACACAGATAGACAAGAAAAAATCTTCTAAGCTTATATACCATAGTCCATATGCATTTTATGTCTTAAGTTAAATACTATGCTTTCAAGCTTGAATAAAAGTCTTTCAAATTTATTAGGAGTATTATTTGAGTTTGGAAATATTATATGACTTCTTAAGTTTTCGTTACATGGAGACCAAGCTTTACATTTCTTTTATAAAGATTATCAATAATAATTTACAATAACAATTACAATAAAATCAGTACTCTAAATTAGCATGTCTCTCAGAGTCTCACGTCAAAGTACTTTCATTGTCATATCTTTTACATATTGTTCTAGCTTAATACAGCATCTGAGTGTTTTCTAATTGGTATGATACACGATTACAAACAACAGTGTAATATTCAAGAATTCCATATAACTTAAGTAAGATACGTATTAACGTTCAAATTAAATTGCTTATTTATCTCGAAAGTTATAACATAACTTATTTTTCTATTCACCAATATGATATTAAGAAAACATTTTGCTAATGTTTTAGAAGAAATCAAGAAGATTAATAAGAGAAAAAGGAAGAAGAAAAAAATTGATGGTATCCCACATGGACAAAAACGAGCAAGAGCTAATGAGGGAATATACTGGAACCGGGTCAATGAATAATTAAAAAAAGTTGATACTCAAAGTTGGTGACTACTTGTTTAAAGTCGGTACAAGTGGCCCATGACCTGTGAATGAGTTCAGAGCTTTTTTAGAGCATTGGGTATAGTGGCTATTTCTCTAACCAAAATGATATGGACATAGTTTTGGCTGTGCCAAATCTTAGCCATTATACCATCATGGATAGCCACTTCTCCAACACACAAAAAACAAAATATTTTCATTTATGATTTTCAACTATTTGAAAATAGTGGAGTTGGGTAGGGTCTAAATGTTTGTGTTGAAGTTAGTTGTGAGGGAGAGGTATTTTAAGTTAGAGTGTTGAAATGAGGTGGTATGTGATGGGTCTCAAATGACTAAAATAAAGTAGCCATTATACCTCATACCTTATGCTCTTATGATGTGTCATCTAATTGTAAAACATGTTCATTTCTAAGTGTGGCGAGTACCATTTTTTAAGGTTTTATTTTACATTCATTTTTATGCATAAAATACAATAGTTTAACGCACCAAAAACATATATGTAATTTTTAAAATAAGCGAAAACATATATGTAAAAGCCCCAAAGCAGTTTAATTTCTCGCTTCAATGAAAGTCTAGGACATCTTTAAAAAAAGAACAACTTGCAAGATTATATATTAATTGCAAGTTGTATTTGGTTCAAGTATTTAAACGACTATATGAGTTTGATATTTATACAATAACAAAGGGTCATTCATTGAAGGGGAACCAACGACTCTTGCGGTGTTCTTTTTGAAGATCCTCTTCCTCTTATTAAACCATTAAAGACAAAATGTTGCAAGGGATACTTCACATCCATTACTAACTTCAAAATCAAAAATTGACGAGCTCATATATGTTCAACATGAAACATAAACTTAAAAGATGAAAATAAGTTTTGGATTTATCAATGTTTTCAAACCCGGGTTGACCTGACCGGTTCAACCGGTCGAACGGTGCCGACCATAAGCGGGTCCAAAAGCCTCGGTTTCTAAAACCGGGTTAACCGCTTACACCAGCGGGTTTGAGTGACTCGGGTCGACCGGTCTTGAAATCCAGTAGGGTTTAATTTTTATAAAGCGGAGTTGACCGGTGGTCGAACCGATTGACACGATTGAAAAAATAATAATAAATAGAAAATTGAGTTAACCGTCGGTCGAACCGGTGCCCGGTGACTCGACCGGTCGATTAAAAACTCGATTTTTAAATCATTGGGATTTATCACACATTGGTAAATGAGAGAAAACCTTCTAAGCTTATATACCATGGTGCATATAAATAGAGTGTCTTATAGTTAAATACTATGCTTTCAGGTTCATTTATGTCCATCAATTGCTTGGGGCCTTGGTTGTAGTATTTGAGCATGGAAAAAATTGTATAAGCTTTAAGTTTTTTTAAGAGAGACTTTTATATTTTTACTTTTCGTTTATACGGATTAAGAATAATAATCCACGATAAAAAAAAACAATAAAACTAGCATCCTCACTCCTAAATGGAGAGTTTTTAGTCATTAGACAAAATTACACCGTTGGTCTTTAAACTTGCAAAAAATCATCGTTCGGGCGCAAAACTTGAGATTTTCGTCGCCGTGAGTCCAAACCTTAGGTTTTTGAGGCCAAAGAAGTCCCTTAACCCATAACGCTCGGATCAAAGTCAGTTTTGAGTTATATTAGCGAGGTATAATAGAGCAATCACATTTCACTATACCTTAGCTAAATCTAACCCAAGCCAAACCCAACAGTCAACTTTAGGGACCAAATGCGAAAAAATAAATTTATTAGTAATATGCATCTTGATCGTATCTTCTTCCTTGACACGCTATTTAATTTTGCGCATTTTTTTATGGGTTAGGGAAGGCTATAATGGTTGAGTTTCCATTTTTTATGTTGAAAACATGGCTAGTGGTGCTGGTATTGAAAACCAGAAATGGTGGTCTTGATGGTCTTGTGGTTAGTGGTGTTAAGACACTTTTTAAAAGCAGTGAAAGGATTACCAAATACGTACTTGCCCTTTTTGCTCAAAGGCCATCCTCAGTGAGGTTTCAATGTTGAATTGCATGGCATCTGTTTTATATTTTTGAAGCGCAATTATACCTTATCTAAATTGAATATTTGGTGTTTGGATACTTGTTTTTCTAGGCAAAGTTCTTTGTATGATCATATGTTTAAGGTTCATGTTTTGTGTCTTTGATCGGTTTAAGGAAATCGGTACCATTATGTAGATCATTAGAAGGTTCATCGGTTGAAGGTTGTACATTGGGCGCATCATCTTTTCTATTTTGTGAATTATCGGTAGAACCAAGTATTAGACAATGAATCTATAGTTTAAGTCTTTTTCATGTTGTATCGGATAATGAATCGATTCACTATTATAATTCAACTTGCTAATATGTGTTTGTTTATCTTATATGTTATATTTGTACATATTAGTTTTTGATTGACCTTTATAAAGTCAAACTTCAAATGTTAAATGTCATGGTATAATCGGCATAAGCGATCACCCTTTTATATCAATAAAACCAAATACGATGGTTTATAACATCGATGCATGGAAATAATAATAAGTGTACGGGGTTAGATTTAACTAATGTATAGTGAAAATGTGTTTTGTCTATTATACCATCGTTAATATAACTCAAAGCAGACGTTGACTTGAGCATTACGAGTCAAAGGACCTCTTTGGCCTAAAACCCAAGGTTTGGACTCACGACAGCGGAAATTTAAACTTTTGGGCCCGGCGATGATTTTGGCAAGTTTAAAGACCAGCGGTGTATTTTGTTTAGGCATTAGATGAAAATTACGACAAATTATTTTTGTAGCGTGGGTGGTACCATTTTTAAGGTTTTATTTTCTGTTCATTTTTAAAGTGTATGTATAAACAATTTTAAATTCTTGCTTGAATGTTTAAGGTTTAAATTCTTGACTTTCTTAACAAAATAAAACAAAAATATATATAAATTAAATTCTCGCTTTAATGAAAGTCCAGGACATCTTTAAGAAAGAACAACTCGGAACATTATATATTTGTTGCAGGTTGGATTTGGTTCAAGTACTTAAACGACTATATGAGTTTGATATTTATACAATAACAAAGGTCCTCGAGTTGTCTCTCGAGTTTGATATTTATGCTCATTGAAGGGGAACTAACATTGTCTCTCGAGTTGTTCCTTCTCAAGATCCTCTTCCTCTTATTAAACCATTAACCACAAAAATATTGCAAGGGATACTTCACATCTTTTACTAACTTAAAAATTAAACCATTGACGAGCTAAACTATGTCCGACAAGAGACAAAAAATCAAAAGATGGACCTGATTTTTGGTTTTGTCCCACATTGGTCAATGAGAGAAAAGATTCTAAGCTTATATACATGGTGCATATGAATTATATGTCTTAGGGAGTAATATTATGCTTTCAAACTCATATATTTTCCATCTATTACTTGGGTGTAGTATTTGAGTTTGGAATTATTGTATAAGCTTGAAGTTTTTATAACAGCCTTTCAAATAGGAAGATTTGTATATTTTCTTTCTTGAATCTTCTTATTAGATGCTCACTGATTATGAGAAAAAGGGTCAGTTTATGCAATAGTTTTGGATATAAAGCTACGACCTTTACCAAGTTTGGGTGTAGTATTTGAGTTTGGAATTATTGTATAAGCTTGAAGTTTTTATAACAGCCTTTCAAATAGGAAGATTTGTATATTTTCTTTCTTGAATCTTCTTATTAGATGCTCACTGATTATGAGAAAAAGGGTCAGCTTATGCAATAGTTTTGGATATAAAGCTACGACCTTTACCAAGTTTGAGTACATAAATAAGCTCAACAAAAGCTTAAATCGAGTTTGCTTGATCAAGCATAAACTTAATAGATATCTTTGAGGTATTGCAGCTGGCCAAACAATCTAGACAGAACTCATATTCGAATAATAAAAAGTCACTCAAATATTGAACCAAGTTTATGCCTAAAAGACTACCAAAAGATAAATCATATTCATTGCAAACTATTATACCAGCTTACATGAATAGATATTGTGGTCTAGAGATACATAGTACCTGACTCGCTTAACTATGATATAGTAAACACCGTTGCAAACTCTCCTATGTTGAGTCATTTATAAGTCCTGATCAGTATAACGTTATCAAGGGACCAGCCAAGGATCGTTAATGCAAGGGGAACCAGCAGCTCGTGGGTTGTTCCTTATCGGTATCATAATCGTGTTTTCATCAGGCTGAATTGAGGAAATATATCATGTCTTTTACCTGGCTTGCATCTCTCCCATTTCAGTCATACATACCATAAACTTGTCGATTGTTTTGACTTCGAGATAAGTCATATATACCATGGTGCATGAGAGAAAAGATTCTAAGCTTATATACCATGGTGCATATGAATTATATGTCTTAGAGAGTAATATTATGCTTTCAAACTCATATATTTTCCATCTATTACTTGGGTGTAGTATTTGAGTTTGGAATTATTGTATAAGCTTGAAGTTTTTATAACAGCCTTTCAAATAGGAAGATTTGTATATTTTCTTTCTTGAATCTTCTTATTAGATGCTCACTGATTATGAGAAAAAGGGTCAGTTTATGCAATAGTTTTGGATATAAAGCTACGACCTTTACCAAGTTTGAGTACATAAATAAGCTCAACAAAAGCTTAAATCGAGTTTGCTTGATCAAGCATAAACATAATAGATATCTTTGAGGTATTGCAGCTGGCCAAACAATCTAGACAGAACTCATATTCGAATAAAAAAAAGTCACTCAAATATCGAACCAAGTTTATGCCTAAAGACTACCAAAGATAAATCATATTCATTGCAAACTATTATACCAGCTTACATGAATAGATATTGTGGTCTAGAGATACATAGTACCTGACTAAGCTTAACTATGATATAGTAAACACCGTTGCAAACTCTCCTATGTTGAGTCATTTATAAGTCCTGATCAGTATAACGTTATCAAGGGACCAGCCAAGGATCGTTAATTCAAGGGGAACCAGCAGCTCGTGGGTTGTTCCTTATCGGTATCATAATCGTGTTTTCATCAGGCTGAATTGAGGAAATATATCATGTCTTTTACCTGGCTTGCATCTCTCCCATTTCAGTCATACATACCACAAACTTGTCGATTGTTTTGTCTTCGAGATAAGTCAAAGGGCAGTTCAAACATATATTTTGGGACTAATTAGTTATATTAGTACAGTTTGAGGATATCAACATACGAAATTATGGTCATTTCATCTTGAAGTGGTGAAGTTGTGGCCAATAAGTCAGCTGGAAAAAGCCTTGTAGACTTCAGCCATTTTTAGCATATATCGGTTCTAACAGTTACCAACAATGATGTGCGTATAACATATCCCAAACCCGTGCACTTTCTTGATTACTCATATTGTAATTCATCACACTATACGTCACTAATGATAAACAACCTTAATCTTAATGTGTTATGTGCATAGATTGTTAAGAGGTTTGTGAATGAAACTCGAAAGTGGTTAAGAGGCATGGGGTGAAACCCATTGGGGAGTCTACTTTTTGTGTGTCCCCCACACAGGTGGCTTACAACTGAAATCACATTCGTTATCCAAGAGCCGTCGAGTATGACAGATTTTGACGACTTACAAAATCATGATTCTCGATTCAGTTTGCAGACCAAATAGATTCATTTAATACTAATAGCATAAAACATCCTGGGACCATACAACTCAATTTATCTGACCAAAGCGTGCATTCTTGAAAGCTGTTAGAACTTAGGACCGTATGAAAGTGATCCTGCTTCAAATGCATATGGGTCTTTAGGAATGCTCACTAGAATAACTTATTCGTTTTCAGATTCTGTGCCACGCTCAATGCTGTAAAATAAAAGTTGTGCATCGCCCTATTTCACATGACGATCCATGTCTATATAAGCCACACAATATATATTTTTGTTGAGCATATGCCACCATCCCTTAGACAAGTCGTCTACCGACTCATAGACACATTTTTTGTGGAAGTCAAAACTTAGGTGCTCAATAAACTTAAAGAATCGTTGACGTATTTGTAAAGTTCTGTGGGATGAGGAACGACAAAAATATTTTGTTAGTAACAGAATGTTTTGAAGAATAGTTTTTCGTTTTGATAGCCCTTGAGTTCTTTAAGAATAAAAACCCCACTAGAAAAAACTAAGGTAAAATAATATCGTGTAAAAACCAACAAATTCAAAAACTTAAAGTAGTCAAATATGTCTATGAAATAAGTTCATAGACATAAAGGACGGCTTTAAATGCACCAGCCGGGAATCGAACCCGGGTCTGTACCGTGGCAGGGTACTATTCTACCACTAGACCACTGGTGCTTATATGCATAATGCTACGATCCATGTTTAATATCTATGTTTTTAGGAACGTTTTTGTTCAAGCAAGCAAACAAAGCATTTGAATAAAAGAAATTACAACTTTTAACCCGTTGATTAAAAAGTTAATACACCATATCCAGACCACTTTGCATCCTTAGCATTTGAAGGTACACTCTACAACATTATTATGAAATATGTACGTACAGTCCTCACTTCCATCGAGTGTTGCTGCGTGGATTCACAGGGAGAAACCAAGCCTTATTTCTTACCACGTCACTTATCAATGGAATTTCCGGCGTGTATTCCAAACAATACTCTTTTTTTGCACTTCAGTATATACTTGTTCACACAAGCTCAACTAGTTGGTATCTCTTTCAACGTTACACAATACCTTCTTAAAATAAAAACTATTTCCTGTGACCCAAAATTCCCAAACGTTTTTTTGTTAACAAGGGCCGATTCTCCAATCTTAGATTTCCTAACGCAGTGCACCATATGTTTGGGGCTTTGGGCTTCGTGTTTTAATTATAGTCTACCATTTTTATTTCTGTACACCTTTATAGTTTTTCCCATTCGACTAGGTAATGTCTTAACTACAATTATCTTGAGCCTGGACACGAGTTGAGGACAATGCCATACCCGCTTCAAATTACAAAATAGCATTGTGTTGCAAACTGCAAGTGAGTTACCTGAACAGAATATAGAATCAATAAACGTTTCTGAAAATGCTTTAGAAGTAAGAAGATTAAAAAGAAAGAAAAATGAAAGAAGAAAAAAATTGAATGAGCAATTTGATATTAAAACATTTCAATGGGTCAATGAATATGAAGCAGTTCAAAGTTTTCTTCAAGCTGTTCAAGTAGAATTGTTTTCTTTGGTTGTGTACCATGTGGACGTCAAGACACTCGGGGATTGACGTCCAACAAATCTAGATCATGTGTAGTTTTTTGGTTACTTTTTACGATCTATTATGGTGTTGATAACAGTGGCGGACCTAGCCAAAAAACTAAGTGTTGGAAATGTATATATTTACAAACATGTGAATATCCGGATTCGAACTCGTGACCACGGGATTGCACACATTAGCGAATGAGAATTAAAGTTAATAATTAATGTTTATGTTTACGATTAATAATTACACATTAAGTCCGGTTAACGATCGTTAAGTATTTAATGGAAAAATGACTAACGACCGTTAAATGGAAAAGTGAAGGACTAGAAATGGAAAACTTGGAAAGTTATGGGTTTGGCTTTGGGCTTGTGTACATGGCCGGCCATAGGGCCTCTCCAAGGCCTAAATTCCCTAACTTGTTCCCTAAGTTTACCTACTAGTATATAAAGAGGGTTAGGGTCTAGGGTTTCACACACTTGTGCATTGAATTAACCCTAGATCTCTCCTCCCCTCTCTCTAGTCAATATTCGGTGAACACCCCACTTGTAAGGGAGTTTGGTTTTGTTTTTCTTAAGCGAGGACTTGTGTTAGATCTAGCAATCGCTTGATTCGTTTGGTTAATTCGTGTGTACAAGAGCGTGGTTGTAAGACATTATTCTTACACCAATAAGTACTTCTTTGTTTTGCTTTGCTCGAGGGTTGTTTTGCTTTGCTCGAGGATTTGACATTCGCAAAGAGTGCGTTACGCATACTTTCGGTTAATTAATTTATTTGTTATGATCTTAAGTCTTCATTGTGTACTCTTGATGTCTTTATGTTTTATTGTATTTTATATATCATAAACTTAACGGTGGCATCACGAGCCTTGTATAACAAGTAATTAATTCTTGAAACACATAATTAAAATAAACATGAATGTGTTATTATTTGTATGCTTAGATCTAGGGTTTGCAAAACCTAAACCCTAATTTTGAGGCGTTTTTGGTGCCCTAATTAGGGTTTTGTAAACTATTGTTTAAATTGGATTAGAAACCTAAGATGCATGCAACTTTATGTGTATATGCGTAACTCTGTTTAATTGCATTAATTGTTAAGTGTAATTTATATCCATGATAATTATCTGCATGTTTTATCATGGATCTATTTTTTTATTGTATGTCTTTCATGTTTTAAGTGATATACATTAAATTATGATAGATCTTAAATTGGGGAAGACCTCAATTATTATTAATTTAATCAATTATGTGCTATGTGGTATATATTTAGTTTTAACTTACGCAATCGATGAATCGATGCATGTGGTTCACCTTGTACATAGATGAAAACGGGTGGAAGTCTTAATTAAATATATGCATATTGACATATATAAAATTGGTTATTAATAGGATTTATCAAAACCGTTTGCATGTGGCTATTTGATATGCATGACTTTTATTTGTTATGCATTCATTGTTTATTTGTTTATTTTTTTCAAATACTTGCTTGTTTGTTATGTGTAACAAGGGTATTTTTACAAGAAAAATAAATTGACCTAAACAATGGTGAAACATGTATTTTTAAGAATAGTAACCATAATCGTTTAATTGATTGATGACTTTTGTACAAATGGTGAATGGCTCACCCATGAGAATGAACTAATAAAAGGGGTTTAAAGAAGTGCGCATGCAGACACTGAATGGATGTCTAAGGTTGTGCTTTAAGCGTGCACAGTCCTCTCCCCTGTAAGTTCGGTGGAGCTACTTAGTAAGTCATTAAATGTGCAAGCTCATCTTAAGGCGAATCGTGTTAATTCCATGCGCCACTTGGGTGGTAATTATCCGAAACACTAAGTGTTTACACTTATGAAAAATGCGGTATAAAGGATGATAATTAACACTAATTCCTTGATTGGTGAACCCAATACCTCAATTAAAGTTTGATGATGAAAAGCATACATTAAAACAAGATATAAATGTTTTAATAAAACTATGCTACAAAGATGAATGCATGACATTTTGTACATATTTGATTTAACATCAAAACTATTACCCTTTAAATTTAAGTTATATGCCATCCAACGAAGCGGAAACACCTAAGATTACTTTCTATTTGTGTGAGCGTGACTTAGATCTTAATCAAAGGGTAAAATGTCCACGTGTCGTGAGAATGGGCATGGACGATTTTGCGGTTTCTTAAGTTGGACAACTTAATTGAGTTAGGCGGTGGCGAAAACTCAAGGCATAAGATGGGATAAAACATGTTTACATGGCGATTGATATTGGCTATATGTAAATCCCATAAATATAGAATTGCAATTGAAATTGGCAATTGAGCAAAAGCTCTACCATTACGTATAAGGTTCATCACTAACGGATCAGCGATGTGATGAGATTATGACAATTTGGATCCTAGTTTTCAATAAATATTAATTGGTTATATGAATATGAACCTTGGGTATTTGATTGTTTATTGAAAAGGAAATACTAATTATGGTTTTTGAACTTTTTACGTAGATGGCTCAATCGATAACACTATGAGCTTCTTGAGTGCAGCTTTCAAAGATATGATTGGAAGGGACAAGTGGCCCCTAATTTCAATGATTGGCATCGTTCACTTAGGATCATCCTTCGTGTTGCCAAAGGGTTGAAATTTTGACTACGCCTCGCTAATGCTCCTCCGACCACAGCTGCTCTTGAACAAGAGGTATATCGTGTTGAATATGAGAAGCATAATGATGTGGCGTGTCTAATGCTTCGGGGATGTGCGCTCAGTGCAAAAACAATTTGAGCACTATCCGCCTATGAGCATGCTAGATGAACTCAAGCGTATGTTTGAGAAGCCACCGGCGGTGAGCTGTATGAACTAATTGAAAAGGTTCACGGTGCGAGGCGGAGAGGTTAACAAATCATCTCCGACCACGTCCTTGAGATGAAACATCACTTGGACCAATTGGAGAAGCTTCGGTGTGGTTACTCGAGCGATGTATGTGTCGGACTCATCAATCATTCCATAATCGAGGAGCGATTTGGTGATTTTGTCCATAATTTTAACATGCATTACGGGAAGGCGGTGAATGAGTTACATGCAATGCTTGTAGACTACGAGAAGAGATTGCCAAAAAGGCTCCTACACTGTTGTGCTCGCTATCTGAGGGTGGTAGGGTGAATAAGCCTAAGCCATAGCGGATAAGAAAGGAAAGGAAAGGAAAGGGAAACAAGTTGTCATCCCACGACTCCTAAGAAGAACCACGGAAAGAAAAGGAGAATCCTAAGAAGGATTTTCTTGCCACCACTTCAACTCACGGGTCCTTTGGAGCGGGCTATCCGGTTTATACGAATGAGTGCCTTGAATGAAAATAAGATGGTGCCTAGCTCATCGGGTATTTTATGTTTGAATTATTTTCTTTTCCTCATAAGTTAAATTCACGGATATATGATACGGGATGTGGTACTCACATCATGTATTACATCCTTGAGGACTTAGAGGCGAAGAAGGCGACACATGGAGAGATACTTATGCGTTGGAAATGGAAGCGTGCGGTGTCGAAGCCATAGGGACTTTTGATTTAGTGTTGCCTTGGGCTTAATTTTAGAACTAAATAATTGTCATTATGCACCTCCATTGTTAGGGGTGTCATTTGATTTCTTTGTTAAAAGATATTGGTTTTGTGCACACTTTTACCGGTTATGGAATTTCGGTTTCTTTAAATAATGTTTTTACTTTAATGCAATTCCTATGCTTGGTGTGTTTGAAATTGATATGGATGGTTGTATATCCAATGAAAATAATTCGTTGTATAGCATTAGCAATAAGAAGAGCAAGTCGACTGTGACTCTTCTTATCTTTGGCATTATCGCCTTGCCCATATTGGCAAGAAAGCATGGAAAAACGCAACACGATGGGCTTTACAAGCGGTCAATGATGAATCATTTGACAAATCACGAGTCTTGCATTCTTTGGGAAGATGACAAGGAAACCTTTTTCACCACAAGTGGAAAGGGCTTCGATCTACTTGGATTGATACACACGCGATGTGTGTGGTCCATAGACATGCGTCAAAGCGTGGTCTTTGTCTACTTAACCTTACGGATGATTTCGGTCGTTATGGTTATGTTTATTTATAAACATAAACATGAAGTCTTTGAAACATTTAAGGTTTTCAAAGTGAAGTAAATTAAAACTTGGAAAGAAGATTAAAGCTCTTGATCCGATAGAATTGGTGAGTATATAAGTCAAGAGTTCAAAGATTACTTAGGCGAGTGTGGAATTATCCGGCTCACATCTCCTTATACTCACAACAAAATGGTGTATCTCGAAAGGAGAAATCGTACCTTACTTGACATGGTACGATCAATGTTTGAACTTACGACTCTACCTTTTACTTTTTGGGATTATGCCCTTGAAGCGCTATTCGCATTTTGAATATGGTTCCAACGAAGAAGGTTGTTAAAACTCCATAAGAAATATGGTGGAAAAGCTCCCAACTTTTCTTACTTAAAGGTGCAGGGATGTGAGGCGTTTGTTAAGCGTGACACACGATAAGCTCAAGCGGATCCATTAAGTGTATCTTTGTAGGATACCCTAAGGAAACTATGGGTTACTACTTTTACTACCAGTGAGAACAAAGTCTTTGTGGCTAGGTATGGAATTTCCTTGAAAGGAATCTCATATCTCAAGAACTCGGTGGGAGAGTATTTGATCGGAATATGATCAAGAAGATACAACACCTTCGAAAATACTAGCCAACTTCAAGAAGAACACGAAAGCTTAGGTGCTCCTCACGAAGTTGTTCCCATTCGTAGGTGCGAAAGGACCATACGTGCACTGACCGTCTATGTCTTAACGTGAGGTGGAGGAAAATATAGTTGGGGATCTTAATGAACACGCCAACTATAAGGCTGCCATGGGCGATCACGAAAAGGATAAATGGCGATTGCTATGAATGGGAAATGCAATCCATGAAAGATAATGATGTGCGGATTGAAGTTGACCTTCCTCCCAAGGCTTAGGTCGTTGGGAGTAAGTGGATCTTCAAAAGAAAGCATGGATGGCAATGTACACACCTACAAGGCTCGTCTATTGGCTAAAGGTTTTACTCAAACCTATGGCGTTGACTACGAGGAGACATTCTCTCTGTGGCGGACATAAGAGCTATTAGGATTCTCATAGCTATAGTCGCACACTATGACTATGAGATTTGGCAAATGGATGTCAAAGCGCTTTTACGAATGGCCGTCTAGATGAAGACATCTATATGGCGCAACCAGGAAGGGTTTGTGAATCCATTGTTTCCTAACCGTGTATGCAAGCTTAAGAGGTCCATTTATGGACTAAAGCAAGCATCAAGGCAATGGAATAAAAGATTCGATGGAGAAATCAAAAGTTTTGGATTTACTCGAGAATCTTGATGAGCCATGTGTATATCACAAAGCTAGTGGGAGTCGTGTTACTTTCCTTATTACGTATGTCGATGACATATTAATCATGGAAATCATATACCAAGTCCGAATGAGGTGAAAGCCTATCTTGGTAAATGTTTTTCGATGAAAGACTTAGAGGCGATATATACTCGGAATCAAGATCTACAGGGATAGATCAAGGCGGCTAATGGTTTAAGCCAAAGTGCTTACATTGACAAAATATTGAAGAGATTCAATATGCAAAATTCAAGAAGGATTTTGCCAATGCAAGTGAATCATGGTTTGAGCGACCAAGGCGTGCTTCAACACTGTTGAGGTGGCGCGTATGAAGAAAGTTCCTTATGCTTCGATGTGGGATCTATCATGTGCAGCGATGCGATGCACAAGGCTGATGTGGCGTTTGCTCAAAACTTGACGATCGGTATCAACGAATCCGGGTGAAATTCAACGGGCTGTTTTAAGCATATTCTCAAGTACCTTAGGGCTACAAGAGATATGTTCATAGTGTATGGAGGAAATCGAGCGAGAACTATCATTACAGTTCTTTGCGATGCATCACGGAAGTGTGACAAAGATTATCTGAAGTCTTAAGCGGGTTACATTTTTGTCATCAATGGAGGTGATGTGGATTGGAAGAGTAAAGCAGACAACACTTGCGATATACGCTACAAAAGTGAGTACATAGCGTGCGAGGCGCCATGGAAGGCTGTTTGGACAAGGAAATTTGTTTGGGGCTTGGTGTTATCCGTCGATTGAAAATCCTATTAAAGTATATTGTGACAATTCAAATTGCAATTACTTTTGCCCATGAACACAGGTCATAAAGGGCACTAGACACTATCTGAACAATATCACTATGTTAGAGAGCAAGTCGAGATAGGTGAAATTGAGTTGCTCAAAGTTCACACGAGATGATAACCTAGCGGATCCGTTAACGAAGGCCTTACACGGTGAAAAACTTAATCATTTGTGCGATAAGTTTGGACTTCGTTTAGCTAGTAGTTTCATGCCCATCTCGTGACTAAGTATTTTAGATAAAGGATATTGTAAACATTATTATTGAAATGAAATAAAGTATTTTGTTATGTTTATTATTCATTTATTATGATGTTGTCCTATATTTGCATGTTTAAATCCTTGAATAACTTAAGTTATTCTAAATAGTCGTTGTCAATCAATAACATGGGAATGATATTGAATTAAGACAAATCGAGTATTAGTTAGAATATACTTGAAAGTATATTGATGCGTAGCATGACTAATTCGAGATGATATTCAATGAATTGAATATAGGACTTATCCCACCCACATGATGATACTTTATGGATCTTTGTCATTAAGTATATCATGGATATTTATCCTCGACTTGAGATACAAGAGATATGTCATGGATGTAGTGCATTTTGTGAAGCAATCTAACGCTACACGTGGCGGTAGTTATAAGGGTTGTTATAAGGGTTATTTTCGAAGTGTTGCGAAATTTATGAATCACCTTGTAGTCAAAATGGGATTTGTTTCCTTCAAATTTATTTTGAAGTATAATACTCTTGGGCCCTCGTAGGATTGTTAAGATGTTTGTATGGCCATACCCAAGATCTTCATTCGGAAGAATTGGTAATCTTACTCAATCATATAAAGCGAGAAGCAGAATAGTTAATTAAGAAATGAGTAAGATCCATATTCTTATTAACATGGTATTAGAAATAAAGGATGGATATGATGATGAATCATCAAACTTGGTTTTCTCCAGAAAACCATACACGAGTTGTACCGGGGGCATTGGCGTGTTGCTGGCGCTAACCAATGTCATTTCACGTTTTGTAAACATATCCAGTGGGGAGTGTTGGAAATGTATATATTTACAAACATGTGAATGTCGGATTCGAACTCGTGACCACGGATGCACATATTAGCGAATGAGAATTAAAGTTAATAATTAATGTTTATGTTTACAATTAATTATTACACATTAAGTCCGGTTAACGATCGTTAAGTATTTAACGGAAAAATGACTAACGACCGTTAAATGGAAAAGTGAAGGACTAGAAATGGAAAACTTGGAAAGTTATGGGTTTGGCTTTGGGCTTGTGTACATGGCCGGCCATAGGGCCTCTCCAAGGCCTAAATTCCCTAACTTGTTCCTAAGTTTACCTACTAGTATATAAAGAGGTTAGGGTCAGGGTTTCACACACTTGTGCATTGAATTAACCCTAGATCTCTCTCTCTCTCTAGTCAATATTCGGTGAACACCCCACTTGTAAGGGAGTTTGGTTTCGTTTTCTTAAGCGAGGACTTGTGTTAGATCTAGCAATCGCTTGATTCGTTTGGTTAATCGTGTGTACAAGAGCGTGTTTGTAAGACATTATTCTTACACCAATAAGTACTTCTTTGTTTTGCTTTGCTCGAGGGTTGTTTTGCTTTGCTCGAGGTTTGACATTCGCAAAGTGCGTTACGCATACTTTCGATTAATTAATTTATTTGTTCGATCTTAAGTCTTCCATTGTGTACTCTTGATGTCTTTATATTTTATTGTATTTTATATATCATAAACTTAACACTAAGGTGGTTCCTTAGTTTAGTCAAGGCGTAAAGTCAACTTGACAACATATGACGGATCAATATACCTATCGGTCGGTCGGGTTTAATTGAATAATAAGTAAAGTGATTAAAATTTACTTTTGTAGCTTTTATAACTTGAAAACAGTTATATTTGCATTGCTTATTATTAATCCTTATGAATACTACCTAGCATATTTTTTTTCTTTAATATACACTATTAAACAAAACTGCTGAGTTTGTTAAGACATAATTGTATAACCAAAACTATTTTATACTGATCAAAACATAGTGATACTCCAAGAAGTTTAAAAATATTGGATGTAGTTAATAATATACTACGTACTACTGTACTAGATATTTGTGTGTTATATCAAAAGGTGTTAAATAGTACTTGAAATAAAGTAAAGGGGTTAAATAGAAACTTAAGTACTCTGTAAAACATAAGACATTGACTTTCGGGTCTTCTTCCTCACCATAACCATAGACCTCCAACCTCCATTAAAATAACTTGTTTGCTTTCTATTTTCCTTCTTGAATAAACTTCTTTTCTTTCTTCCTTCTTAATTTTGGATCTAAGGTGGTTCTGGCCAAATTCTAAGGTAGGTCCTACTTTTTCTTATACATAAGTTCTAAAGCCTCCAGTTCTAGGGTGGTTCACAGGAACCACCTTATTATAACATAGGTCCGCCTCTGGTTGATATTAGTTTTTTACCTTTGAAATTTTTATAATTATTGTGGTAGAAAAAGTTTCTTTTATTGTTCATGTATCAATAACATTATAAGAGACTAACCAATGGTCATTCATAGAAGGGAATTAACGTTGTCTCTCGAGTTGTTCCTTCTCAAGATCCTCTTCCTCTTATAAAACCATTAACCACAAAATGTTGCAAGGGTTACTTCACATCCTTTATACTAACTTAACACTTAAACATTGACGAGCTAACATATTTCGACATAAAAAAAACTAAAAAGATGAACATGACTTTGGTTTTGTCCCACATTGGTAAATGAGAGAAAACTTCTAAGTTTATATACCATGTTGCATTTAAATGGTATGTCTCAAAGTTAGTACAATGCATTCGAACTCTTTTACATCCTCAATAAATTTGTTGGGAGTTGTATTTGAGTTTGGAAAAATTATATGAGCTCATTTTTTGTAACAAAAGACCCTAAACTATAGATTTCTTTTGTAAGTTTACCAACAGTAACCAAGAGTAACAAAAACGAGTTACTCATTCAATAGGAAGATCTATACAAGAAAATTTTATAAAAATAAAAACTAGTGATGAATAGTTGTCTAAGTCATAAAATTCATGCAGGGTACTTAATTGTAAGAAGAAATAATGATGTCTCTTTTATTTAAATCTTTATGATATCAAACCAAGTTTATATTTAAGGACTCCCATTTCGGTTTAACAGTTTCATATAACAAAAGATATATCATATCATCATTTTATTGCGAAGTTTTAGACCAGTTTACATTTACATTAGAAAGAGTATGAAATATAATGTGAGAAGGACAAAGTTAACATCTCAATTGCTAATCACCATCTAGCTAAAAAATTACTTAATGTAATTAAATTTAGGGGTTTAAACACCGAGCCGAGCCCGAGTCCAATAAGGCTCGAGCTCAGCTCGTTTAGCATTACATGAAGTCCGAGTTCGAGCTTATTTGGTTAATATTGTATCTAAATAGGTTATTTTTTCTCAAATGTTATAGGATATATGATTGTACTATTCATAAATATGTTATTTTGTATCTAAGTTGCTTATTTATCTCAAAAGAAATATGAAATCTACTTTTACTATTCACCAATATGTTATATATGTAAAGCTTGTTTAGGCACGCGAGCTTAATAGTGCTTGAAATTAGAAGGTTGGGCTCGAGCTCGATTATTTAACGAGCTTTATGTAAGCTCGAGATCGTTAAGGCTTGGCTTGTTTCAAGCTTTAACTGAACTGATCTTGAGTAGGTCCACGAGTAGCTCAACTCGTTTACACCTAGGGGTAGACCTACATGGATGCTGCACGTGGACGTGCCACACCCAATTTTGGGTCACGCAGTGTAATATTTTTCAAAATGTGTTATTTTTTGGTATGTGCAACCCCCGTTATTTGTGCTAGTTTTATTATAATGCAACTATAGCTTTGGCTAAAAAATTCTTTATCATGCAAATTTTAGTAATTATGATAGAAAAAAATTTGTGCAACACCCTCTCGAAAATCCTAGATCCGCCTTACACCCCTAACTGAATATAACTAAAAGTCAAAATAATTAAAAACGAAGATATAGAACCAATGAACATTTTATTAAAGTTTTAAAAGTAATCAAGAAGATTAATAAGAAAAAATGAAAGAAGGATAACCTCTTTTTAACAGTCTATTGAAATAAAGGATAATTTCTAGAGCTAAAGCGTAGTGGTATCAACTTTCAATTTTTTTTTTTTTTTTTTTTTTTTTTGGTGTTAAAATCTTATAGGAAGAAAAGGGTAACTGTATAAACGGTTATTAAATATTGCTTGAGTGAAAGTTAAAACATTTTTAAGCAAGAACAACTTGATCTCGTAAAGACACTCGTGATTGACATCTTACATATAGGGATTATGTGTACTTATTTAGTTACCTGTATTTATTTAAAACATTTCTAGCAAGAACTACCGGCAAGATTTAGAAAACTGCAGGTAACAAACTTACGCCACTAAAGCCACACGATTAAGCTGCTTATGTATTGATATCGAATGTGTACGCAACATTTGGTAATTGGGAAGAAAGAGAAGACCGTTAATAAAGAAGCCGGTTATAGTTGTATAAATGTCAAGAAAAGAAAGCATAAGATACTTCACATCCATTTGAAACCATTCTAACATTTTATCCCACTAGGTAAATGATGGAAAGTCTTCTAAGCTTATATAGCATAGTGCATACAAAATACATGTCTTAAAGTTGATAATATGCTTTTAAATTCAAGCAGTATACCTATGAATTTATTTGGTTGTTATGAGTTTTAAAAAATTATGCTCTTAAAATTTTGTAACAAATACTTTAAACTTTACTTTTCTTCTATAAGTTTACGGATAATATTCCACAATAACAAGCTCGATATGATTAACTCATTCAACAGGAAGATCGATAACAATTTTTTTTTTTATATTGTTTGTATATCAATAAACGTTACAAGAGACTAACCATGGGTCATTCATAGAAGGGGAACTAACGCATCTTGGGTTGTTGCTTCGTTAATTAAACCATTAACGAGAAAATGTTGCAAGGGATACTTCACATCCATTACTAACTTCATAATCAAACAATTGACGAACCGATATGTGTTCAACATGAAACATATACTTAAAAGAAGGAAATACGTTTTGGTTTTGTCCCACATTGGTAAATAAGAAAAAATCCTCTAAGGTTATATACCATAGTGCATATGAAGTGTATGTCTTATAGTTAATACTATACTTTGAAAGACATATATCGTCTCATAAGTTTATTGGGTTTGATATTTGGTTTTCGAAAAATTGTATAAGCTTGTAAGTTTTTGTAACTGAGACTTTCAAATTTTACTTTTCTTTTATAACCATTAAGAATGATAATCTGCCATAACAAAAACAATAAAATTAACGTCCTCACTCCTAAATGGAGGGTATTTAGGTCATATGTTTACCTGAAAATTTTGATAATTATCAAAGTTGTAAAAATCGCTAGGCGCTAGTGAGGCGGTTGGGTAGGGCCTAGCGATTAATCGGTTAGGCGAGGATTAATCGGGGATTAATCGGATTGGACTTTTTATGCACAAAATTGTAATTTTAGATATTATATTATATTATATGTATGAGATAAGCACAGTGCATCAAAGTTCAAATATTTCAAGTGTTCAAATATAAACATAATACATAATTCTACAAAGTTCAAAGTCATACATAGATATTACTCGGTTTGTTAACCTCTTTTAAGCGATCTTTGACCGATTAATCGGTTTGTTGACCCATTTTTAAGCGATTTTGTTCGATTAATCGGTTTGTTGACCAGTTTTTAAGTGATCTTTGACCAAAACGATTAAATAGGCCGATTATGATAAATCAAGGCGCTTAGTGAGTGATCAGCGATTATGCGGGGATTAATCGGCCGCCTGGGCCGATTTTTACAACAGAGATAATTATACAACATTGTAATAATCGATTACAGATTCACCAAACGTTTAACATGCATATTGCCAAACATTCAATAGGAAGATTTGTATATTTTCTTCGTTGAATCTTCTTATTAGAAGCTCACTAATTATGAGAAAAAGGGTCAACTTATGCAATACTGTTGGATAAAGCTATGACCCTTACCAAGTTTGAGTACATAGATAAGCCCAACAATTTGGCTTAAATCGAGTTTGCTTGATCAAGCCATAATTTAGCAGATATCTTTGAGTTACTCCAGCTGAAAAAAAAAAAAAAAAAAAAAAAAAAAGTCATTTAACTATCAAACCAACATTATGCCAAAAGATAAATCATTTTCATTGCAAAGTATTAGACCAACTTACGTTAATTAATAGAAATTTTGGTCTAAAGGTACATCACAACTGACTCACTCAACCATGGTACACTAAACACCCTTGTGAATTCTCCTACGTCAAGTCATATAAAAGTCATTAGTGTCTATCAAAATTCAGTTATCGCTATCGGATACTAACCAAGAGTCATCGACCATGAAAGGGAACCAGCTAGTGGCTCTTGGGTTGTTCTTTTTCAGAATCATCTTTCTTCTTTACTCTCGTCATCTTCTGGTGGAGGGTTATATGGTGATGTGGTAACTGATCCTCACTTCAATGTGTTATGTGTAGAAATTTTCAACTATTATTCTGTTATGAGGAACGTCACTTTAATGTGTTATGGTAAGAAAAATCAAAAGTTATGAAATTAATGGATGAGAGGAACATCAACAAGGAAACTACTTACAATGGATAAAAAACTAGAACAAAATATATTCATATTTTGCCAGGTTACTACGCATTCTTTAATAGCTTCAAAATTTAACCATTAACGTGCTAATATATGTTCAACATGAAGCTAATGTGAATGGAATTGAAGATTTTGAACCAAAAGCTTAAAGATAGAAATGAGTTTTGGTTTTGTCCCACATAGATAAATGTGAAAAAATCTTCTACGCTTATAAGAGCACTAGGTGTCACGACAAGCCTTAGGCTCGTCGTCGTGCCACCTCAGCGCCACATCAGCATCCCATTTTTTCACAACTAACCACAACAAACCCCCTCCTCACTCATAACAAACCTCAACCTCTTCATTTGGGGCCCACCACTACCACTTTAATTTTTTTTATTCAATTTTCATTTTCAAATAAACTAAATTCATTTCATTCAAATTAAAAATACGATACATAACGCAATAATAAAAAAACAACACTTACTAATAAAAACGATACGAAAAAAAAAACCGACACGGGTAAAAAAAAATACAACACATACTAATAATATGTAACCTAGTCGAGTATTTGATGATATTTCTTGACTAGACGTTCCTGCCTCTTGCGGATGATTTCTGTTTTTACCGGGTCAGAATTTGTGCCTCTTGTGGAGGCCGTGATAGGTAAAAAACTGTGGAGGTTGTGACGGGTTAAAAAACTGAGGTGATGAAAATCGGCCGGGGTAATTTTCGAAACCATGTTGAAGCCGATATTGTTGGTTAAGCATTATTTCTTGTGGAGCAGGGTGGAATTGGTCGAGGAGGGTGAGCGGGTTTGAAGAACCCCGTATTTTAGTGGGTTTGAGTTAAGTAGGTTTGTGAAGTACCCTCTGTCATTTGGGTTTTGAGACATTGTGAGATATTTTTTCTTTGGGTTAAGTAAGAATGGAAGATTTTGGGTTTGAAGATGTTTGTAAATGGTGAAGATGAATATGATATAAATAGGGGTGGTGGGTTTTTTAAAAAAAATATATATATTAACGTTTTAATATATATCCGTTTAATAACGGATATATATCCGTTTAATATACTTTGTGTCAGTGCATTTCTCTCGTCGTCACCACGATGAGCCAGCCGACGGCGAAGGACGACGGGGGTGTCGGTGTCACGGCGAAGCACGGCGACGTGCCAGCGTGGACGGCGAAGGGCAACAACGAGAGGACACCGTGTGCTCTAAACCAAGATGCATATCTACTTTATGTCTTAAAGTTAATACTATGTTTCACCCTACAGAAACACTCAAATAGTAGCAAAATTATAAGTTAGGGTGAAAAATTGTATTAAACTCATAGTTTTTTTGTGATGAAAAAGATATTCGTCTTAGAGCTAATACTATGTTTTGAAATCGAAAATCGCGTCCTCGAAATTTATTATATGAGCTCTTAAGTTTTTGTAACACGGACTTCAAACTTTACTTTCTTTTACAAGGATTAAGAATAATATTCCACAATAACAAAACATTAATATCAACGTCCTTAGTCCAGAGTGGAGAGTTTAGTCACATGTGGATGAAGAGTTGCAAATACAATTTTAGTACAAACCTCCAACATCAATTGAAAGATCGACTAGATTTTGCAAAAATAAGAAGCTGCCCTCTAATATGTATACCATCGAATAAATGGATAACACTCGAAACTATAATCCTAACCTAATAGTCTTAGCATCTTCACAGAAAACATGGGCTCGCGAGCTTAATCGATCATGATATCAAAAGCTTGGGCTCAAGCTCTCTATTATTTAACGAGCTTTATGTTAAGATCGAGCTCGTGAAGGCTCGGCTCGATTCGAGCTTTTACCAAGGCGATCTTGAGTAGCTAACGATCATTAACACCTATAACTAAATAGAAGAATGCTACAACCACATAATTTTCACACAAAGAGTTGTCATAATGTAATATGCCAAAATAAACTTAAATTCAATCTCGCTTCTATTTAAATGTACAAATTAGTGAAATTACCATGTCATCTCATTGTTTAAATGTTTTTGTGTGAAACTTTTTAAGCGTAGGGGTACCTTTTTTTTTAAAGGTTTTATTTTTTGTTCATTTTTAAAGTGTATAAACAATTTTTAGTTCTCGCTTTAATCATAGTCCAGGACATCTTTAAGAAAATAACAACTTGCAAAATTTTATATTTTTTGCAAGCTATTTCTGGTCAAGTATTTAATGGACTAGAATTGTGTTGGATATTTTAGTGTAATTGGATTAACTTGTTTTACCAATTTCATCATAATAAGACATCATTTAGGCTAAGAGGTGCGGAGTGCACACCTACTTGAATTTATTATGATATTAGGAGCGAAGCCCCTAAGGGACGGGGGTTTGGGAGCAGGGTCCAAGGGGCAGCGCCCATGGCTGGGGTCGAGCTTGAAACCTTGAAAACGGCCTTTGACAGTTACCCGTTTCATAGATATATACGTTTTTATTTGGTCGTTATTCTCTCTGGTTCGCAAAAAATCTCATACAAAACATACAGAAAATTCTCAATCTCTGAATTGTATCCGATTGAATAATTCGGGAGAACCACCGAATTAATTCGATCTGAAAGTGTTCACACGCCTTTCAGAGATTTAAGCATATCCGATTGTGTTCGTTACTATTTATCCCATACAAATTGTCTTTTTTGTTGTGTATTATACCTTGAAGTCCTCAAGACAGTCGCGATTACATCTTAAAAATCGAGGCTATATGTAGTCGATATTAACTTTTTACCTATGATATTTTAAGTGATGCCGGTAAACTTTGTTTTATTGTTCGTGTATCGGTATACATTACAAAAGACTAACAAAGGGTCATTCATTGAAGGGGAACCAACAACTATCGGGTTGTTCATTTTGAAGATCCTCTTCCTCTTATTAAACCATTAATGACAAAATGTTTCAACGGATGCTTCACATCCATTGCTAACTTCAAAATTAAACAATTGAAAAGCTAATAACTGTTCAACATGAAACATAAACTTAAAAGATGGAAATAAGTTTTGAATTTATCCCATACTGATAAATGTGTGAAAGTCTTCTAAGCTTATATATCATGGTGCATACAAATTATTTGTTATTTTGTTTTCAAATTCAAATATTTCCTTCATGTAACTAGGTGTAGTATTTGAGTTTAGAATCATTGTATAAGCTTGAAATTTTGGTAACATAAACTTTCAAATTTTACTTTTCTTTAATAAGGATTAAGAATAATAATCCACGATAACAAAAACAAAAAATAGCGACTTTACTCCAAATGGAGAGTATTTAGGTCATATGTTAACATGAAAAATATTCGACATTTTGTTCAAGCAGAAGCTAACAAAGTATTTTGAATGATAAATCACTACAACCATACGCCCAATGTTGACATCATTCTCCAGCTAACATAACGTCATATAATCGTTAAAACTTATGATGAATATTATTATAATCTAAAGGTTGAAGTAAGAAACATACATTCTGATTAAAAGCTCATGAACTTGTATGAACCTGAATTGATAATTAGCAGATCAGTGTGACTATTTAGCATGCAAAGTCAATATGGTTTGATTCAATGATGAAAGTCTCTAAATGTTGGTCAAAACCATGCAATCTCTTGATTTATTTTTATTGCTTTTCGTTCTCCTTCCATTAATTTTTCTTGTACAAAAGATGCATTCCACTAGTTTTTGTTGTGTTAGATGTAGAATAAACATAACAAGCAAATGCAAACAACTGCTTCACTTTATTTGAACTTAAAAAGTGGATGTGTTGACTTCAGTTTGTGGGAAAATATGAACTAATAGAGAGTCTGCAGTTACTTATATAAACGTGTATATATCTTTTATTACGTAGTTATGTTGTTTGTGGTATATATCTTTCATTATATATGTAGCTCACAAGCAGTTCAACTCATTTACATCCCTAATTAACTAAGGATAACTAAAATTCAATATAATTAAAAATGTAGATATGATCATGGAGATTAATAAGAGAAAAATGAAAGAAGGTATTTTATGCCATCGACGTTTGAGCAAAGACAAAAACAAGCGTAATATTACAAAACGAGCAAGAGACTAATGAGGAGGAATTTACCGTCACCGGGTCAATAAATAATCAGAAAAGTCCATAGTCTAAGCTTATTTCTAACCTTAATTTATTAACAATCTAGTGCAATAAAGGTTAATTTCTAGAGCTAAGCGTAGTAATATCATTTTTCATGGTTTTATTTCTTTTTTAGAAATGAGTTTGTTGATATTCAGCCCCTTCCCCACTGCCCACAAACACCAATCAAAATGACAAGATGGGTTTTAATGATTTTGTATATTAACAGGAAGAAAACTGAATACATACAATATGAAAGCTACTACCTATTTATAGACTAAGCTAAGGTACATAACAGATAACATGGGTACTAAACTACTAACCCACTAAGCTAGAAAACAGGAAACAATAACTCCACTTGCTGGAAACTCGTTCAACCACAAGACCTGGTAAACCCACTTCCTTTTCCTGAATACTTAGTCCAGCAGTGAATAAACTGACCCATGAATACTTATCCGTGACCCACATACTGATTCATGACCCACAACCTGATTTAACCCATCAAGATTATCCAACATTCACCCCCGTAATCTTGATGCCTATCACGGTCTCGGCTTCTGTCGATCATACTTAGGAACACGGTCTCGGTCACGTACTGCTTTTCCCGTCTCTCGTACTTTGCTTCTCTTCTGATGCGTTCTTTTGGTCCATCGTTGTGATCATAACTTTCTGCTTGCTTTCGTCTTTCGATCTCTTACTGCTCGTCCGCCCCGTAAATGGATCAACTCACTTCTGAGATCCATACCCACTGAACCGAGACCCATGGCCTGCTCCATGGATACAACCTGTTACGTGATCCACTTGCTTAAAGTTCTTGCTAAAATTTCTTCCTAAACTTTTGAGTTCCAAAACGGTATTAATTCCTTGCTAAAATACCGGTCTTGATCTCGTTCTTGCTTCTTGCTTATCGATTCTTGCTTGCTTACGATTGTTTCTTGGTTGCTACTTGCTACAAACCCGAAACTTTCTACTTGCTACGGTTGTCTTGTCTGCTACTTGCTACAAACTATACGACAACTTTCTTTCTTTTGATCACCACGTGATCAACCTTGTTGCTTGCTTTGTTTCTTGCTTGCGACCATTCGACAAACTGCTGCTCCTTCTCTTTCTTTTGATCATCATGTGATCAACCTTGCTGCTTGCTTTCTTTCTTGTCTGCCTTGCTACAGACTTCTTGCTGCTGCTTTCTTTCTTTCTTTCTCGTTCTTCTTGCTGTGATTTCTTGCTTTCAAGAAAACAATCCTTGCTATCTTCCTGCTGCGTTCTTCTCGTTCGCCCGCCCTTTAATCGAACTCAGCTCTGATACCATGTTGATATTCAGCCCCTTCCCCACTGCCCACAAACACCAATCAAAATGACAAGATGGGTTTTAATGATTTTGTATATTAACAGGAAGAAAACTGAATACATACAATATGAAAGCTACTACCTATTTATAGACTAAGCTAAGGTACATAACAGATAACATGGGTACTAAACTACTAACCCACTAAGCTAGAAAACAGGAAACAATAACTCCACTTGCTGGAAACTCGTTCAACCACAAGACCTGGTAAACCCACTTCCTTTTCCTGAATACTTAGTCCAGCAGTGAATAAACTGACCCATGAATACTTATCCGTGACCCACATACTGATTCATGACCCACAACCTGATTTAACCCATCAAGATTATCCAACAGAGTTTTGGTTTTATCCCACATAACATAGTTAAATGAGAAAAACCTTCCAAGCTTATATACCATAGTGCATATTAAATGTATGTCTTGTGTCTTAAAGTTAATACTATGCTTTCAGACTCGTTCATTGACGTTGTTGTTAATGTTACCGGCATAAATGTATGAGTTTGGAAAAATTATATGAGCTTCTAGGTTTTTGTAAAAGTGACTTCACGATTTACTTTTAATATATGAGTTTGGAAAAATTGTATGAGCTTTTAAGTTTTTGTAAGAGAGACTCCCCGCTTACTTTTCTTTTTTAAAGACTATCAGAATATGTGAGGAAGCTATTTTATTTTATGTTTTGTCATTCACAATGACAAAAAATAAAATAAAATAGCGTCCTCACTTCTAATAGGAGAGTTTAGTTATATATTGTCGTAAATGAAGATTTGCAAAAGCGATTTGACTAGAAACTCCGAACATCAACTGAAATTCAAAGATCGACTGCAACAATGCACAATTAAGATGTTGCTTTCTAATATGTATTGCATTGAACAAAATCAGGATAATTAGGCCCATTCGAAGGCTTATCCATAAGACCCTCCTTAACCGAGTCATCCAAACCACCATCTTCATTAACGACACAAGGAATATTGCCCGTCTGATCAATCAGCCCTTTATCAATAGACTTAGAAGTCGAAGCTTCCATAGTACCACCAAGAGGTTTAACAACCGGCCTATAATAAAAACTTGGGTGAGGTTTAGATAAACGAACACCATGTATAGGACGTGATTGGGTGTTAGCGGTTTCTTACCTTTACCATTCTTCCGTTTCACTTCCACATACCCATCATCCGTACTTGGAGTAACAACATCAACCCTAGGCTTCTTAGGACATTGTTCATCCGTATGACCAAAAAATTTACAAGTTTCACATCTGGGGATACCATTCATATTCAATAGAAATAGTTTCGATAGAATGACCGAAACCATCAAGGAAAGGAATTGCTACCTCTAAAGAATCTTTCAAAACCACATCCGAAGAAACCTCAATAAGGGCCCGCGCATAATCCGATTGTCTCCAAGATTTGAGACACATAGTACTCGTATACGCATCGAGCATAATTGGACGACCAATCTTAGTAGCAATTAAACTTAACCCTACATCAGTATAGGCAGCCACGGGGATATTATGCAACTTAACCCAAACGGGCACACATGTAATCTCATCTTTCTTAAGTTTCGTATTAGGAGTCCAAGTACTAAGAATAATCGGGACATTCCTAATGATCCAAGGACCATGTTCAAGCACCTGGTTCAACCCATTCTTAGAAGCAAACTGAAAGAAAAAGAAACCGTTCTTTCGCATTATTCTTTCAAGACCATATTTAGCCCACGTATTCTTAACATAGGTTTCAACCAAAGGGAATGCAATACTCTTGCCAATAAAGTAACCATATAGAGTATTAGCAAATCGGTCACTAACTTCCTTAACCGTATCCATAGGGATGACAAGATCTGCACGCGGAACATTTTCCGAATTAGTTAACGATAGAAATTTTACCTTAGGAACAAGAGCTTCCTTATTAAGCATGGATGCATACGATCCTTTTGTGCCCACATTCTGATTGCTACGATTGAAACCTCCCTTACCATCATCATTATTTGCTTGCGAAGAAGACAAACCCCCAACATCAACATGGCCAACATTCGAATTTTGAACATGTACATCCTCAACAGAAGAAGCATTACATGTTACCTTAGAAGTTGCACCCGTAGTAGTACTAGTCGACACAATAAAAATACTATGAAGACCAGCATTAGTGTTGAATATAAGCTTTACCAAACAACAAGGACTGAAAGAGCTACTTCTACATAGTTAAAGGATCAAAGCTGTTTCAAGTTTAGAGTTCAAGGGAGTAAAGTGCAACTTCAATTCTTGAGAGTATATAAGCTAGTTTCTCTCACATATCTCATCATTCTCAATATAATATCTGTGTGATAAGTTTGTATCTCTCTCGTTAAGTTCTGGTGATTGTTGTTTAGAAGGAAACCCTTTACTTGATTTGTATCGTTTAAGTTTTTGTATTGTAAACAATTGTTGCTATTCGCAACCGATTCATATAATAAAAGAGTGAGCCAAGGGAGGTTGGTGGGTTCATTCTAATCGGTTTTGCAAGTTAAATTGGCTTTGGTTTACATGTTTTACATGGTATCGAGCCAGTTGCTCTATACCAAAGCTTGAAAACGTTTTTGAAAATTAGGGTTTCCTTGATTTTGGGGTTCTTGATCTATTGTTTAGATCTTGTTGTTTTGAGGACTATTCGATGGTTTTGAGTTTGGATTGTTAAGATCTGAAGAGTAATTTGATCTTGTCAAAATTAGGGTTTCTAATTTTGGGGTTTCTGATTCGGTGGTTTTATTCAATTGATAATGATCTTGTGATCCTGTTATTTAATTGAGTCTCGGAGTATTGTTTCTTGGTATAATTAGGGTTTCCTGTATCAAACCCTAATTTAGGTGTTTTTGTTAGATATCATTGTTATATGATTTTCTGTTTTGTGCATATTTCTTGGTTGATTGTTTGTGTTTATATTTCTGTTTCTCATATTCTTGGTTGTTTTCTATTTTCAGGTGTTTGTTTCCGCTGCATTGGTTTCTCTGTTAGATCTTCTTGATCTGGTTGGAAGCTTGCGTGGTTGTAACACCTCTCAAGCCTTCTCTTTAGGTTTTTTTGTTAGTTTTATTGGTTAGGTTGTTTGGAGGTTGAGTAGTTTAAGGGATTGTTGTTGGAGTTGTTGAGATTGCTTGGTGGTTAATTGTGATTGAGGAGTTACAAGGTGTTGTTGATTTTTTTGTTTATTTCTATTTCTTGCTTGTGCTTTTATTTTCTATTGTTTGATCATCATGGTTGATGGTCCTGATGATAAGGGCAAGGGCCCAGAAGGGGGTAGTAGTGAGTTAAAACTTGATATATATGACCCTTTATACTTGCACCCACAAGACATTGGTGCTCAGTTGATTACCTTCAAACTTGAAGGGACTGAGAACTATAAGGTCCAGTCTCATTGTCTTGATTGGCTTTACATACTAGAAATAAGCTTGGGTTTATTAATGGGAAATGTGTTAAAGATACCATCGATGCTCTTCGTCGACTCGATGGGATAGGTGTAACTCATTGTGTTATCTTGGATTCTTGGTTGTATTTCACAAGACCTCTATAAAGGTCAAGTGTTTTCATTAATGCTAAGTCTGCATTTGGGATGAGTTAAATGAGACATACAATAAGGAAGATGGTTCGATGATTTATAACTTGCATCATAAAATTCACACTCTAACTCGATGCGGTATGAGTTTATCGAATACTATCATGAATTTAATGCTTTGTGGAGGCAGTTTGACTCTCTTGTTGATCTCGCTGCATGTGTTTGTGACACTGCTCCCACTCTGAAAAAGCATTCAGATCTTTTAAGGCTAATGCAATTTCTTATGGGTTTAGATGATGGGTTCGATTACGTGAGAAGTCTTATTCTTACTCACGATCCTTTACCCGATGTTAAGTGCCTTTTGCTACTTTGTCTAGAGATGAATCTCACGAAATAGTAATGTGACTAATAAAACTGTTAAAAATGGTGCTGCAGCCTTTGCAGCTAAGCCTAATAATGTCAATTCTCAAAACAATAACTGGACCTCTAATAGAAACAATAATAATAACAATAGAAGGTTTGGCAGGGTGTCTAATCTTGTCTGCAAACATTGTAATATGACTGGTCACACTATTGATAGATGTTTTGAGTTGGTTGGATATCCTCCTGGTTTTGTTAAAAAAGGAATTATGAATCAGAATAGTGCTAATAATGTGACTGATACTAGTAAGAGTACTACTCATACTCTTACTAGTGACCAGTATCAGAGATTAATGAATTTACTGAGTATTACAGGTGATGCTAGCAAGTCTCATGCTAGTGTTGCAGGTACAATTGTGACTTCTAATTGTGTTATCAGTTTCTTCTCTTGTAGATTTTTTAATTTTAACTCTAATATAAGTACATATAGTACTTATATTGGATGGATTATTGATTCAGGAGCTAGCCAACACATAACTTTTTCTACTACATATCTCTTTGATATAATTGATGTTTCACACTTAAACTTAACTGTTGCACATCCAAATGGAACTGTTGCTCTTGTTACACAAATTGGAAGTTTTAAATTTGGTAATAATTTGGTTCTTAAAGATGTGTTGGTTGTTCCTGGTTATCATGTCAGTTTATTGTCTGTTCATAAGTTGTCTAAGGATAATAATGTGGTTGTTAGCTTTAATAAATCTGTTTGTAAAATTCAGGATTTAACTCAAAAGTTCCTGATGGGGACTGGTAGTGAGAGAGGTGGTCTTTATTTTCTTGATGAAGGTAAGAGGGTCAATAATAGTAATATTAAAAGTTGTACTTTGTCAAATTGTATTTGGCATAACAGACTTGGACATCCCTCTGACCAAGTCTTGACTGTGCTTAAAAGTAGAATAAGTGATATTAAGACTACTAGTTCTAGTCCCTGTGAAATTTGTCATAAAGCTAAACAAGTTAGAGAGTCTTTTCTTCTAAGTGATCATAAGACTAAATTTACGGGTGATGTAGTTCATCCGGATGTCCGGGGCCTTATAGAGTGACTAGTAGGGATGGTTTCAAATATTTTTATTTGTTGTTGATGATTACACCGAGGCGGTTTGGGTGTTTCTTATGAAAATAAAGGTGAAGTATATGATAATATTGTTAACTTTGTTAATCTCATTAAAAATCAATTTGAAAAAACTGTTAAAATTTTTAGAAGTGATAATGGTACAGAATTTGTAAACAAAAAACTGGACAGTTTTCTTCTTAATAATGGGATACTTCACCAAACTTCTTGTCCTTATACACCTCAACAAAATGGTGTAGTTGAAAGAAAACATAGGCACTTGTTAAACACTGCTAGAGCCCTCATGTTTCAGGGGGGGTTACCTTTGAACATGTGGTCTGAGTCTATTCTAACTGCTACATATTTGATTAACAGGTTACCTACTGCTGTGTTATCTGGAAAAAGTCCTTATGAAATGATTTATAAAGTTGTGCCCAATTTGTCAAATTTAAGGTGCTTTGGTTGCTTATGTTTTTCAACTGTGTTGAATGAATCTGATAAGTTTAGTTCTAGATCTGACAAATGTGTGTTTGTTGGATATGCTTTTGATAAAAAAGGGTATAAGTTGTTTAATCTTGAACAAAAGAAGTTTATTTTTTCTAGGGATGTAAAATTTTATGAAACTGTGTTTCCTTTTAAAAATACTTCTTTTACTAAAGAGTTTGTGTTTGAAGAACAAAACTTGAATAATCTCAATTTTTATGATCAACATAATGAGAGCAGCCAAAGTAATCTTGAATCTGATGAGCCCTGTGATGAAAATATAGATAGTGCAGACAATAGTGATAAGTCTGTGTCAGATAATGATACTCCTAGTGTCAGCACTGTAGATAAAACTATTCTAGAAAACACTCCTAACTCCGATGCGCCAGAAGTCGCAGATAATGCAGAACTACTGCATGCAGTGAGGATCTCTTAGGTAGTTCATCTAGTAGGAAGGACACTAAGTCTAAGTATACAACTGAAACACTTGTTTCTGATGGTATACAGAGTATTATTAATGAAGATGAAAATTATGAATCTGAGGGTGAAGATTTAAATTTGTTTGGGCAAATATTTGAATCTCCTGGATCAGCAGTAGGTCAAACTGTTAGGAGAACTAGTAGGATGACTGCTTTACCATCTAAATATAAAGATTATGTGTTGGATGAAAAGCATAAGTATAGCATTAATAAATTTGTCAATTACTCTAGTCTGAATATAGAAAACTTTGTTTTTATATCATGCTTGAATAAAATACATGAACCTGCTACTTATGAGGAAGCTGTTAAGGATGCTAAATTGATAGAAGCTATGAATAAAGAAATAGAAGCTCTAAATAGAAATGGAACTTGGGAAGTGGTTGAATTACTGTGGCGGTGAAAGCCATTGGGTATAAGTGGATTTTAAAGTAAAGTATAAAGCTAATGGTGAGGTTGAAAGATTTAAGGCAAGACTTGTTGCTAAAGGTTATAATCGAGAGAGGAATAGATTATGATGAGACTTTTCACTGTGGTGAAAATTGTCACCATCGATGTGTTCTTAGTATTGCGATTAGTAATAAGTGGCCTTTATTTCAACTTGACATTAATAATGCTTTTTATATGGTGATTTAGAAGAGGATGTTTATATGACCTTACCGGAAGGGTTTTCGATAAGGATGATAAAAGGGTGTGCAAGTTAGTCAAATCTTTGTATGGTTTAAAACAGGCTCCTAGAAAGTGGAATGAAAACTTACTTGATTCTTAAAGAAAATGAGTTTGTTCAAAGTCCAAATGATTTTTCTATGTTTGTCAAACATAAGAAAGATGTTTTGTTAGTTCTTCTAGTGTATGTGGATGACATAATAATTACTGGAAATAATGTTGATGAGATTGAAAAGTTCAAAAAGTTTTTAAGTTCTAAATTTTTAATAAAAGATTTGGGTAAACTTAAATATTTTTTGGGAATTGAAGTTTTGGATATAGAAAATGGTTTATGCTTAACTCAGAGGAAATATTGTACTGAATTACTTACTGAGTTTGGTATGTTGGGTTGTAAACCATGTAGCACACCTATTGAAGTTAATCCTGATAATAAAAAACAAGTTTCCAAGTTTGGTGATGATGAGCCTCTATCTGGTATTACTCATTATCAAAAGTTGGTTGGGAAACTGATATATCTGACTTTAACCAGACCGGATATTTCATATCTTGTGCATTGCTTAAGTCGTAATGCATAAGCCTATGAAGTCTCATTTAAGGCTTGCTTTCGAGTTTTGAGATATCTTAAGAATGAGCCCAGTCCGGGAATTACTTTTGAGAATGGTGTGATGTTGGATTGAAAGTCTTTGTTGATTCGATTGGGCAAAATGCAAAATAACTAGAAGATCGATTCATCGGTTATTCGTGTTTTGGGAACAATTTGGTTTCTTGGAAAAGCAAGAAACAAGCTGTTTTGGCTAGATCCTCTACTGAGGCTGAGTTTAGAGCTATGTGTAATGTGTGTTGTGAAGTTATGTGGATTGCTAAAGTTTTAGCGGATCCGCATGTTGATGTTGAGTTACCTATTGAGATGTGGTGTGATAATAATTACGCTATGCAAATAGCGGTTAATCCTGCTTCATGAAAGAAGTAAACATTTTGAAATTGATCTATATTTTCTAAGAGAAAAGTTGCATCTGGTTTCTTAAAGCCTAAGAAAATCAAGTCGAGGATAACATTGTCGACATGTTTACTAAGGGCTTGGTATTTCGACCATAACAAATTTTGCAAAAGTCTTGGATTGTTGAATATTTTGCGGTACTAAGACTAGTACAGAGGTGCGGAAAGCTAAAGCTTATGGGGAGTGCAGTTGACGATGTTGATGAAGATATGCGTTAGGCTAAAGCTTATGGGGAGTGTTGAATATAAGCTTTACCAAACAACAAGGACCTAAAGAGCTACTTCTACATAGTTAAAGGATCAAAGTCATTTCAAGTTTAGAGTTCAAGGAGTAAAGTGCAACTTCAATTCTTGAGAGTATATAAGCTAGTTTCTCTCACATATCTCATCATTCTCAATATAATATCTGTGTGATAAGTTTGTATCTCTCTCGTTAAGTTCTGGTGATTGTTGTTTAGAAGGAAACCCTTTACTTGATTTGTATCGTTTAAGTTTTTTGTATTGTAAACAATTGTTGCTATTCTGGCAACTGATTCATATAATAAAAAGAGTGAGCCAAGGGGAGGTTGGCTGGGTTCATTCTAAATCAGTTTTGCAAGTTAAATTGGCTTTGGTTTACATGTTTTTACAATTAGTCACATTGTTCGCTTCCATATTCTTGATTTTTGCAGTAATCGAGCTCAATAAAGAACTTATATCCTCCGCTCCCATATCATCAACCATCAAAAAGGCAAAAAAAGGATATTCACTTTGTTACTTTTCTTACAATATATTATGATATATTGTGACGTTGATATTAACTTTACCTTGAAGATTCTTAATAATTGTTTTTTATTGTTCATGTATTTCTCAAATCAAAGTTTATCATCTTTCAGTAACACAAATTAATTTTATTGTGTTGCCACCTCCCACTAAATCCATAAAATCTGATATGAATTTTCACACAATCCCTTATTGAGTGGCAACATTGTGTGTACAAAATCTCAAAGTCACTATCAAATCTCGAGTTTAGAGTAATGAAGGAGAGTTTATGTTGAAAGGACTTCCACTTAAATTAATCTTCTAATATCGAAAGATCAAAGTCTCATACCAGTTTATATTACATTGAAGAATATAGAAAATTGTGGTGTAAAGATACATAATAACAACTCACTCACCTATTGTACACTAAACACCCTTGCAAACTCTCCTACAACAAGTCATCTAAAAGTCGTGAGTGTCATCAAAAGTAAGTTATCGTCATCAAGGACTAACCAAAAGGTCATCAACTACACAAGGAGAACCAACAACTTTCGTGTTGTTCCTTATCCGGATCACCTTCCTCTTCTTCTTTTCATCAAAATATGTGTTTGTACCACCCGTTAATCTTTATCAACCAATGTTTATACGGAGTAAGTTCGACTAGTTAATTAATGTTAATTTTATAATGTTTTGTTGTCGATGATACGAGTATGATCCTAATAGACTAGTGAAATCGATACTTACTGTTTTCTGCTGAAACCATTTGAATCATTTTCCCACATAGAAAAATGAGAGAAAAACTTCTAAGCATATATAGCATAGTAAATTTGGATTGTATGTCTAGTAGTTAATATTATGCTTTCACACTGCTGCCAATATACCATTAAATATAACAAATGGGTATTTGGTATGAGTTTGGAAAAATTATATGAGCTTTAAAGTTTTTGTAAAAGAGACTTCAAGCTTTACTTTTCTTTTATAAAAATCACGAATGTTAAAGTTTTTGTAAAAGAGACTTGAAACTTTACTTTTCTTTTATAAAAATTACGAATGTTAATCGTCACTTCTAAATGGAAAGATTTTTATCATATGTAGACTAAGCGCTGCAAAAATAAGAGGTTACCTCTAATATGAATAGCCTAGAACAAAATTTGTAGTTTACTAAAATTACTTGTATACATGATTAATATGATAAGTAATACAACATTGTACAGTAATAATTAGAGATTCACCATGTGTTCAACATGCATGTGGCCAACAATACAAAACGAGTTACTCATACACTGGGAAGATATGTACAAGAAAAAGTTATAAAAAAGAACACTAGTGATGAATCGTTGTCTGAGTCATAAAATAGTTTCACGGTATGTATAAGCATTGAGTTTAACATTATTTATGTCACTCTAGTACAAAAATGCAACAAGCGATGATGTTGTCTTGATTATTCATATCTTTATGATATCAAACCAAGTTTATATTTAAGGAAACCCATTTTGATTAACGGTATCATTTAACCAGAGAAATATCATTTTATAGCGAAGTCTTACACCAGTTTATATTACAAAAAGTATAGATAATCGAGTCTAATATTAAACAACTTAACACACTAAATTATTATACATTAAACACCCTTGCAAAGTCTGTTATCGTAGTATTATAAAACCTGATATAATTGAAAAGAAAAGCAGGGAAATTAGTCTTGCAGAATCAAGAAACATTTTTGACAATGTTTTAGAAAGGAAGATTAAAAAGAAAGAAAAATGAAAGAAGAATAAATTGGATCCTCGACCTGGTTAATGAATAATTAAGAAGGTCAATGGTTTAAGTTGCTGACCTGCTTACTTAATGTCGGTCCAAGTTGTTGCGTCTGCGTCATAGTTTGTGCCCGGCCTCTTATGTTTTGCTTTGAACCTCCCATTAATAGTTTTACTGTAAAAGGTTGCGTAATATAATTAATTGTTCAGAAAAATTTTAAACCGCTTCAACGAAAAACAACGTGGCGGAGACGGAACCGGGACCAAGTATGACTGGGTGCACAAACTTTTGAATACGGTAATAGAAACACATTTCGAAAAATGGGTGCATTTTAGATGCATTTAGAAAAAATTATGTTTTTTTCAAAATTTAACATAATATCGAAAAAAGCCATAGGGGTCTCCGGGCATCCGCGAACCCCTACTTCCGTCCCTACGTGCAAGATTGTATATGTTTTGCAAGTTTCAATTGGTCCGAATATTTATAAAAGGACTAGGTTGTGTACCTTGAAGTCATCAAATGGGGATTGTGCGTAGGTTTTAATGTTTTATAGACTACCTTTTGACGATCTATTATGAAGTTGATGGTGACTTTTTACCTTTGATATTTATAAGAATCGCGGTAGATAAAGTACAGTATGTTTTAAGATTCGTGCATCTTTCAAATGAAAGATCATCTTCCGACCACACAAATCAATCCTATAGAAAGTTTTGAAATTAATATAAGCTCAATTAACAAATAATTTGAGATAACAGTTAACAAGTACCAACAATGATAACTGATCCTCACTTCAGTGTGTTATGTGCAGCAATTGTCAACTATTATTCTGTTAAGAGGAACGTCACTTTAATGTGTTATGGCAGGAAAGATCAAACGTTATGAAATTAATGTCTATATAAGCCACACAATACATTGTTCATGTTGACCATATGCCACCGTTCATTAGATAGATGCGTCTACTAACTCATAGACGTACTTTGTTTGTGAGAAGTCAAAACTTAGGTGTTCGATAAACTTAAAGAATCATTGACATGTGTAAAGTATTAGAAGAATAATTTTTCGTTTTGATAGCCCCCGAATTGTTTAAGAATTAAATCCCATAAGAGTAAATAAAACGAGGTAAAATAATCTCGAGTAAAATCCAACAAATCCATTCTCATAAGTTATCGAACACCACCGAAGGCATTTAAGTGTATACAAATAATAATAATAATAATAATAATAATAATAATAATAATAATAATAATAATAATAATAATAATAATAATAATAATAATAAAATAAAAATAATTAATCAAAAACTTAAAGCAATGTTATGAGTCTGTGAACTAAATCCAGAGCCTCACAAAATCACATGTAGTTTATTTTAATCTCTCAAAATCAATGTAGCCTTTTGATGGTCAAACTGGGTAGCGATCGTACATGCTTCGTTTTGTATAATTAGCTTTGTAAATTCTTGTTGTTAATCTTGCAGAATGTTTGTGAATTAGAATTCACCCTTCATTTCACATGAGGTATGAAATGGGGTTGTAGCAAACCATTTTATCATTTGAATCCTACATTGATCAACTAAAACTATGAAGTTAAGATACAAAATGAGAAACGTTATTATAATATAATTTTGGAATGAAAAATTTAACATCTCAATTGCTAATCATCATGTATCTAAAGAATAATTAGTGTAATTAAATAAAAGGGTGTAATAAAATATCGAGCTGAGCGGGGATTAAACTCGCGCCACGCATTTGGTTTGCAAACTACTTAACCATTAAACCTATAAAAGAGGTCTAGAGCAAGGTTTCCCACATAACCTATTGTTGCACAATAGGCTTTAATATGAAGATGTCGCAAGTGAGTTGCGAAATGTGTCACTAATCTAACATAGTGGAATATGTGTTTGTATTTGCAATATCCTTATTAACCAATTTTCTTTATGTGGAGTATAGTTGAACTAGTTACCTAATGTTCGGAACGATGTTTTATTGTAGATGATAGAAGTATCGGCCTAATTGATTAGCGAAATAGATACTTGCTAGCTATTTTTTGATGAAAGCATTTGAACCTCTTGTCCCACATAGGTAAATGAGAACATATTTTCTAAGATTATATACCATAGTGCATTGAGAGTGAATGTCTTAAAGTTAATAGGTTTCTTTGAGGCTTCAGAAACTCCAAGGAATTATATGAGCTCTTAAGTTTTTGCAAAAAAACCATTCTAGCATCCTCACATGGAGAGCACATAGTCATACGTAGATCAAGATATGCAAAGACAATTTTATTTGACTACAAACGTCATATATCAACTGAAAGATCGACCACAAGTACACATATTGAGGTTGCCCTCTAATATCTATAGCACACAGAACTTTATTGCGACGCCTTATAACTGTTTTGACTTTGAGAAAGAAAAGAGAGTAAGGCCAACTGCAAAAATCATATTCAGGATCGACTGCGCACACATGACATTTACTATATCCTCAAACACAGTTGTTTCCTTATGTCCTAGTCGTTTTCTGATTTAGCAGCTATACTAAAAGAGAAAAAAGTGTATCTTTTATGCATATAATCTTCTTAATCAATTTACTCCAAAAAATAATTTAGCATTGGTAATCATTTCTCATAAACAGCAAATACTTGCACACAGTTTCTAATGACACTCGCCTTCACACCCTATGCTTAGTGAGATGCGAGAAGCAACTCAGTAGCCGCGGAAACAAACTACTTCCCATATTTCGCTCTAAAATTCTTTTTAACCTCCACAAGCTCCTCGATATCTGAACATCTAGGACTTGCAAATATCACGCTTGTAATTGCTTCCTTCAAATCAATTGGACAAGTCCTAACACAAATAAATTCGCCACAAAATTAGTAAATCGCTAAGTTACAGTAGTACTTTAAAGAAACGATAATAAAAGATAGCTTACTTCTGTGACTCGATAACAGGCAAACGTGCTACAATAAGCTCACAATATATTTCGATCAAATCATATGCGCCTATCATCTTCTCTTCTCTGATTACATGCTCAACCTGATACAATATATACAAATCAGCCAACATTAAACAAGCATATTTTTTATACCGACTAATCAGAATGCATACTCTAATTCGCGCAGTTCGATCATCTCCTGCTGCCAACAACTGAGCTAGTTCCTTCTTCATTTGAATAACCTGTGCTCCTTTCTTATTCCTCATTAACTTGATTCGTGCTGTAGCTAGCTTTAACGACGTCTTACTGTATTAATCATTCAACATATTATCAGCCAAAGTCAACTTTTACACAATTACAAAAAAAAGGACAAAAAAATCAAATGAAAAACTCGAGATTCAGGTTGCGTTCAGTTGTAGAAAAATGACGGTCTATTACAAAAAATATTACGTGTTCAAATCGAATATTTACCATAAAAGAAAATTAGAAAAACGGTCACGATGATACCTCGGTTAGACCGAGTACATCTAAAAGTCTAAAGCAACATGTTTTCTAAAATTTATTTTGCAGCTTTTACGTTTCTTGAAAACCGCATCTAAACACGTTTTCTAAATTTTAACCAGTTCTTTTCTACAGCAAAAAACACCAAGAAATTTTTCTACAACTAAACGCAATCTTGATATCTTGATCATAAGCAACTAACATGCATGAATATGAATCAAAGAACATAAGACAAAGCCATGCAAACAAAAGTCAACGTTAAGAAAACTAAAAAAACAAGATGATCATACCATTTAGCGACATGAAATCTTTTCTTAATTCCAAGCATTGTGAATGAATGAATTTAGTGTTTAGTTCTTGATGATGATATGTAACTGTATGTATATATAACTATGATCGACTTTCTAAGGTTTTGTAACGAATTTAATGAATGAAAAATTTAATTATGGAAAATAATATGGGATTGTTATAGGAGAGTTATTTAAATATGGTAGTTTGTCGGTTTGAAGGATCCAAAATACAAAATAAATAAAATAGTATGTTGCAAAATCCTCCCCTCTAGTTTGGTTAAATTAAATAGTATTCACGGTTTTTACAACTTTGAAAATGTTGGTGCGGTTTTGAGAGAAACCTTGATGTGCAGGTATCGTGTTTTCAAGAAGGGATTCGAAAGCGGTTGTAGGCTAGACGGAAACGTTTTTGTTGGTGAAAAGTAGTTATGGATGGCTGATAGAATTATGAACAGTGTATCCGATTGTTTGAGTTGAGGATATCGGTTGACACTGACACATAAGGATACCCGACAAATTTTATCTGTGAAATTCTATTACGATACAGGACAAGGGTTGTTTGGACTTCAACATATATCAGATGATAGAGAGGTGAATCAGATTATGTGGGCAGAAGTTTTGATCAAATTAAATTACCCTCAACATTTTTGTAAATGGAGAACATTTTCTATGTGGAGAACATTTTGTAATATAGTAATGTAGTCTAGAACAAATTTTGTAGTTTACTCAACTTACATGTTTACATGATAATTATGATAAGTTATACAACATTGTACAATAATAATTAGAGATTCACCAAATGTTTAACATGCAAATTGCCAGAGATACAAACGAGTTATAAATGAACACTTATTAAGAGGACATGTACAAGAAAAAGTTATAAAAATGAACACTTATTAAGAGGAGCAATACAAACATTGAGTTTCACCATTTTAGGATACGTACAAGCATTGAGTTTCACCATTTTAAGGATGGTGAATGTTCTTGTGGAGAATATTGGCGATAATCATTTTATAGATTTAATTATTGGTCATAACTCATAAGTTTACAGAGATCATGTTTATGTGTAACTATTTCAGCCTTAAGGTCTTCTGCAATTTATAAAATAAACATAAATTTACTTGATTAAGAGGAGCAATACAAACATTATTCAAGGTAATATTTGAATCTAGTAGGGTTGTGTTCATGGTGATCATAATAATCCGCTTATTTTAGTTTCTATATGACAACTTTATGCTTTAAGCAGCTTTACTGATTCATAAATGATCATGAGTCAATTTAACTTCAATAACTTAAAATTTGAACCTTTAATAGTTAAGCTAGTATATGTCTAATGTGAAGCTAACGATAATGGGAGTTTAGGCATTTGAAAAAATAAAGCTTAAAGATAGAAATGAGTTTTGTATTTATCCCACATAAGTGAGTGAGCAAACATTGGTGGAGTTTATAAGTGAGACCATTAAGACATTGAATGTAGTTATGATGAAATGCTAAATGGTACTTGTGGTTGTAAGCCACTTCAGCCTGTTAATCATTTTTTTTTTCGGGATATCGATTATTGCATGGGTGTGTTAAAATGTTAATGGTACTTATAGTCCAAAAAATTACATCAACTCTTATGTTATGTAACATAGCATACAAGATCAAAAAATTATATAACTCTTATGTATTTGTCACAAAGACTTCAAGATTTACTTTCTTTAAGAATAACAATCCACGATGACACAAACAATAAAAACTAGTATCCTAACTCACAAATTGCAAAATCAAGTGCATACGCAACATCTTATAATTGGCAAGACATATCAAAAGTTAGGAAATTAATGGATAAGAGGAACGTCAACAAAGAAACCGCTTACACACCCTTTAATAACTTCAAAATCAAACCTTTACTAAGCTAATATATCTTCAATATGAAGCTAATGTGAATGATCTGAAGAATTTGAAACAAAAACTTAAAAGATGGAAACGAGTTTTGGTTTTGTCCCACATAGGTAAATGAGAAAAAATCTTCCAAGCTTATATACCATAGAGTATATGGATTATATCTCTTTGAGTTAATACAATGCTTTCAAACTTGTAAATGGCTGTTAATATCATGATTAACATCCATCATAGTTTGTAAAAATTATATGAACTCAAAGTTTTTATAACCGAGACTTCAAGTTTTACTCTTCTCTTGAATTGATGAAGAATATCAATCCACAATGACCAGAACAATAAACTAGAACCCTCACTTCGAAGTGGAGAGTATTTCATCTATCGAAAAGACAATTTAATTACAAACCTCTAACATCTATCGAAAGATCTACTGCAAGTTTTCAAAATTGATAAATTCCAATATAACTCAACTTATATTTATACCATACGTTTACATGAAAATTATGATAATTTATGTAACAACGAGAGACTCACCAAATGTTCAACATGCATATTGCCAGAAATAACAAAAACTAGTTACTCATTCAATGTGAAGATTCAAGAAAAGGTCATAAAATTGAACACTGGTGATGGATTGTTGTCCGAGTCATAACATAGGACCACGTGAAAACGTGCATTCATGAAAGCTATTAGAACTTAGGACCTTATGAAAGCGATCATGTTTGAAATACTTATGGGTGTTTGGGAATGTTTACTAAAATAACTTATTTGTTTATTTCGGATTTTGTGTCACCTGCGCACTTCTCACTTCACTTGACGATCCATGTCTATATAAAGTACACGATATATATTGTTCTTGTTGAGCATAGGCCACCATCCCTTAGACAGATGCGTCTTCTAACTCATAGACGTATTTTGTTTGTAAGAAGTCAAAACTTAGGTACTCGATAAACTTAAAGTATCGTTAACATATTTGTAAAGTCCAGCGGGCTGAGGAACTAAAACAATATTTTGCTAGTAAGATAAAGTATTAGAAAAACAGTTTTTGGTTCTGATAGCCCCCAAATTGTTTAGGAGTTGAACCCCACAAATTTCAACAAGAGTAAATAATGAGGTAAAATAATCTAGTGTAAAAACCAACCAATTCCTTTTCATAAGTTATCGAACACTCACATTTAAGTATTAAAAAATAATTATCAAAAATCCCAATTTTATTAATTCTGTAAACTAAAGGCAAAGACCTGATAAAGCGAATGAGAGTGCACCATGCTTACATGCTTATTAATACTTTGGAAGGGTACTATTCTACCTCTAGACCACTGATGCTTACATGCTTATTAATACAATATATTTTTGTTCAACCAGGAGCTAACAAAGTATTTGAATGAAAAAACAATACAACTTTAACCCGTTCATGGGAGATGTCACCATGACTACATTTTAAAGTAGCTAGGAAACATCAAAAGCTTTTGAATTTATTTACAATCTCATGAACAGCTAGCTGAATAACTCTGTTTTTATGCATATTTGAATAATCTGTTTATCACGTAAATGTTTCCATGGTAACATGATATGATATTTTTAACCAGAGGAAAAAGTCATCTAAACTACATAATTTAGACTCTGAAAATGTCAATATCAACTCCAAATAAAGCTGCATAAAGTTTAAATACACTTCTGAGAACCACGAAATTGCTATGGGAATCCATGTGAAAATTACATTACATGCTTAACAGGGATTGAACTCATTTGAACCTTTGATTAATGTTCTCAACGATGTTTTATTGTAGATGATAGGAGTATTAGCCTATTTGATTAGTGAAATAGATACTTACTATTTTATGATGAAACCGTTTGAACCTTTTGTCCCACATAAGTAAATGAGAGAAAATTTTCTAAGGTTATATACGATAGTGTGTTGAGATTGTATGTCTTGAAGTTAATAGTATGCTTTGGGGCCTTTGAAGAGCACATGTGTATAACACACTTGAGTTCTCAAAATCCCATAACATTATATGAACTCCTCTTTTTTTTACAAAGACTCCAAGCTTTACTTTTCTTTTACAAAGATTAAGACTAATAATTCAACGATGGGGAACTAACATCTCTAAGGTTGCTCCTTCTCTAAATTATCTTCCTCTTATTAAACAATGAAAGAATTAACGTTGCAAGGGATACTTTAAATCGGGGCTACACTAGACGTGCATTTAAAATAGACGTGCAAAAAGCATATGACACGGTTAGTTGGAGTTTTTTTGGATGATATCCTGATTGGTTTCGGTTTCCACTTGAATATGGTAAGGTGGATCGTGGCTTGTGTCACGAGTACGTCATTTTCCATTAACGTAAATGGTAATTTGCATGGTTATTTTAAAGGGAAACGTGGGTTTCGTCAAGGAGACCCTATGTCCCCGTGTTTGTTCACTTTAGCTTTTTTCTATCTTTTATTATCTATCCTTGGATAGTCTTACGTAAATTTTGAAAAGAAAGGTTCTTGAGGATGGGAGTTTTACATACCACAATAGGTGTACGAAGCAAAAGATTATAAATATTTGTTTTGCTGACGATTTAATCATGTTTTCTCGCGGTGATGTGAATTCTGTTGGGGTACGTCCTAATGGAAGCCTTGAATGAGTTCAAAGAAGTATCTGGTCTCGTGCCTAGTATACCAAAGAGTGCGGTGTTTATGTGTAGTGTGCCTGCCCACGTGAAGGCTCGAATTATGCAACTCATGCCATTTCAACTAGGTACTCTTCCCGTTAAGTACTTGGGTGTTCCACTCATCTCATCGAGATTGCTTTATAAGGATTGCAAAATCCTTGTTGAGCGTGTTCGTAAATGTGTTGGGGATTGGAAGAATAAGTGGTTCTCCGTTGCACAGAGACGTCAACTTGTGATCTCAGTTCTGTCATCATTGCATCTATATTGGGCATCCGTTTTCATTCTTCCAGCCGAGATTATTCATGATATTGAGCAACTGATGTGTGGATTCTTATGGTGCCAAGGATATATGAGACGAGGGAAAGCGAAAGTGTCTCGGGAGGATGTGTGACTCCCAAAGCATGAAGGTGGTCTTAGTATTAGAAAGCTTGGAACGTTTAATATAGCCTTAATGGCCACTCATATCTGGAAGCTTATTACTCATAAAGAATCTATGTGGGTGAGATGGATTCACGCGTATAAACTTAAGAACAAAAGTTTTTGGTACGTACATTTAATGGCTAATGTGAGTTGGGGTTGGCGTAAAATATTGCAAATTCGTGAGTAGGTTCTCCGTAAGTTGGGTAAAGGTGAGAAAGCGTATGCATGGTTTGATAACTGGGATACTCGCTGTCCTTTAATAAATCATGTTACTAGTCGTATGCTTTATAACGTCGGGTATAGTCGTCATGAGAAAGTGAAGAACATCGTGTCGCATGATGGGTGGACGTGGCCTGTGGCCTCGAATGATGCTTTCCCTGTTTTAAATCAACTTATTGTTCCAACTTTGTATGAGCAGGTTGACACCCCCTACTTGGAAAATGCATGATGGGTCTCTATCCAAGTTTTCAGTTCGGCATGCATGGCAATGTGTACGTGAGCGTGGAAATGATGTTAACTAGGTTCATATTGTTTGGTCAAGACAAAGTATTCTGAGACACGGTATTCATTTATGGCTTGTTATAAAGAGATGTCTTCTGAACCAAGATAGACTGAGGCAATGGTATGTCGGAAATGATATCGACTTAAACCTGCTTCGTTGTCCTCTTTGCAAAACTCAACCTGACTCGCACGATCACTTGTTTTTTGAATGTGGGGTCTCGATGCAAGTCTGAAATCAGGTTCTACGCATGGCTGATATTGGATTCTCTACATCGAAATGGAGTGATATTATGGGATGGTTAATGCCTATCGCTAAAAAAAAACAATGTCACGACTATTGTTGCTAGATTAATTTTGGCCGCTTCATCGTACTTTGTTTGGCAAGATTGTAACTATAGAGTACATGGTACAAGAGTGAGGACACCTGATCAAGTTTCGAAATGTGTAGTTGATGTGGTTAGACTCAAGTTAGCGTCCATTCACTTCAAGAAGAAAGCCAGAGTTGACCAAATGAGAAGAACTTGGAGTATTACTGATGGAGGTTGAACTTGTATGATTCCTAGAGGCCATACTGTGTTCGTTTCTTATCTTTATACATGACCTCTAGTTAGAAGTTTTATATGAGAGGTTGTTATGTCTTGAGTATGTTCAAGCATATAGTTGTTCGTTAGGTCTAAGGGTGGCGCATTACCACCCTTTCATGTACCTAAACTCATTTTACTCATTTATATTTTCACGGGGTATAAACCCCTTACCCAAAAAAAAAAATCCTTTAATAACTTAAAAATAATACCATGGACGAGCTAACCTATGTTCAACGTGAAACAAAAACTTAACAGATGGTCATGAGCTCGTTTTGTCCCACATTGGTAAATGAGAGAAAATATTCTAAGCTTAGATACCATGGTGCATGTGAATTGTATTTCTTAGAGTTAAGTACTGATAACATCAAATTTAACTTTTCTGTTATAAGGATTAAAAATAATCATCCACAATAACATAAACAACAAAATTAGTGTCCTAACTCCTAAATAGAAAGTATTTAGGTCTTATGTTTACCTGAAATTTATGATAAATTATACAACATTATAATAATCAATTAGGAATTCACCAAACCGTTAACATATGCCAAACTTTCAATTGGAAGATTGGTAAATTTCCTCCGTTGAATCTTCTTATTAGATGCTCACCAATTATAAGAAAAAAAGTCAATTTATGCAATAGTATTGGATAAAGCTATAACACTTACCAAGTTTGAGTACCTAAATAAGCTCAACAATTAACCTTAAATCTAGTTTGCTTCGATCAAGCATAAATGTAGCAGACACTTTGAGCTATTCCAGCCGCACAAACAATCTTGACAAAGAGCTCACATTTGAATTAAAAGAAAATTCATTCAACTATCGAACCAAGTTTATTCTAAAAGACTCTCATTTCGACTACGTTTCAAACCTTCAAATACCAAAAGATAAATCATTTTCATTGCAAAGTATTCAACCATAATACACTATAACACCCTTGTGAACTCTCCTACATCAAGTCATATATAAGTCCTTAGTGTCATCAAAATTCAGTTATCATTATCATGGACGAACCAAAGAGTCATCGACCACGAAATGGGAACCAACTAGTGGGTCTCGTTGTTTTTTTCGTCATCTTTCTCTTCTTTATGTAGGGGATATATAGTGATAATGAACACCGTGGATATGCTTAATACTACGAAGGCGTGAACACTTTCGATTGAATCAATTCGGGTTCTACCGAAATATTCAATCGGATACAATTCGAGTTGAGAATTTTCGTATGTGTGTCTCGAGATATTATGAACCGTTATTTTGATAATGACCAAACAAACCGTATATAACATAAAACATGGATAACGCCAATGGCGCTTTAGGGTTTCAAGTTGACAAGTTTTGTCCCTCAATTTCCGAAAATTAATTTCGAGAACATAACTTCAGAGAATTAAAGCTTCAAAGAATCATACTACTTCAAAGAATCACACTACTTGAATAAATGAATCCGTCGGAATGAAAATTCACATGACCCGGCCGTGGCTCGCCTTGGACCTACTACCGGGCGCCCCCGGACCCCGTGCCTTGGGGCTTCGCCCTAAGATCATAATAAATTCAAGTAGGTGTGCACTCCGCACCTCCAAACCTAAATGATGTATGGTTTTAAGGTGGTGCAGAATCGGAAAGCCAAACCCCAAGGTCCGAAGTTGTCTAGTGGTATTAATATGGGTAGGGTCCTAAATTTGCTCCTAGGAAGCGGTTTATATCCCAAAGAAGAAGACGCGGACGTTGCTCTTGTTAATGCTACTGGTACTCACACTACTTCTAACTCTTTTGGGACACTTGAGGTGCATGAGGACACGGGCATTCAAAGTCCTGTGGTTGATTCTAATACTGAGGAGGCGATGATTGGGGATTCTACTGGTTGTTCTAAGGAAGCAGATGTGGATAAGGGTCGTACAATGGAGGTTAATGAGGATGTGTTAAATAAGACTGGTTCTACATCACATGTACCGCTTGTGAGTGATTCAATGGGAACAATGGATGTTGGTTCTACTCCCATAGTTGAGAAAATTGGTAAGCTTGAAAAACTACTTATTGCTGGGAAAGCTACTCTTGTGGATGATGATGGTCAACCTATTCCGTCTACCTCTTCTACTAAGAGAGCTAACCCTTTTTCTAAAGTGGGAGAGATTGAGGTGTCTGATTCTGAAGATGAGGTTGTTGCTAACCCATTTGATGAGTCTGCTAATATATTTGGTGGTGGCCAAGGGTATGAAGATGAGTATGATGAATATGACTTCGACGACTATGCGAAACAGGTTCGTGATCTTCCTGGGAATTTGGATGCCTTTAATGCCATGTATGGCACAACGTTTCAAGGTCCTAGGAAATAATTTCGTTGTGTCATATGTTATCATTTGAGTAGTGTTTTGTTTCTTGTTTAGATAATTGGAAGTATCTTGTTATGTAAGCTCTATGCCTATGTAACGGGCTGATATATGGGATCTCACTCATATACATTGTACTTAAACATTTCTTTGGTTAATATATTTACTAGGGTGCAGGATTACTCCCCTTTACCCAAAAAAATTGGTCAAAACAAGTTAATCCAATTACACTAAAATATCCAACACTTTACTCTCGTCATCTTCTGATGGAGGGTTATATGGTGATGTGGTAATGGTGTTTTCACAAATTGGTCAACTCTTGGACTTTGAGATAACAATTATCAAGTACCGACAATGATAACTGATCCTCGCTTCAATGTGTTATGTGCATAAATTGTCAACTATTATTCTGTTAAGTGGAACGTCACTTTAATGTGTTGTATGACCCTGAATTGATAATTAGCATATCAATGTGACTATTTATCATGGAAAGTGAATAAGGTTTGCTTCAATGATGAAAGTCTCAAAACGTTGGTCAAATCTTGATTCATTTTTACTGCTTTTCGTCTCCTTCCACTATTTTTCATGTACAAAGATGCATTCAAGCAGTTTTTGTCGGGTTAGATCCATAAAACATAGCGAGCAAATGCAAACAGCCACTTCACTTTATTTGAGCTAAAAACGTGGATGTGTGACTCCATTTTGTGGCAAAACAGAAACACATTTAGATAGTCTACAGTTACTTACATAAGCGTGTATATATCTTTTATCACGTAGTTATATTGTTTGTGGTATATATCTTTCATTATATATGTAAAGCTCGTTTAAGCTCATAAACCTAATTGGGCTCGATATCTCAAGCTTGGGCTCAAGCTTGATTTTAACGAGTTTTATGTTAAGCTAGAGCCTTGGCTGCCTCGTCTCGACCTTTACCCAGCCGATCTTGAGTGGCTCACAAGCAGTTCAACTCATTCACATCCCTAACTAAGGATAACTAAAATTCAATATACTTAAAATGTATATATAGAATCAGTGAACATTTCGCAAATGTTTTAGAAGTAATCAAGGAGATTAATAAGAGAAAATGACAAAACAAAACAAGCGTAGTATTACAAAAGGGTTAATATACAAAAAGTTACTAAACTTTCAAAAAATTTGTCCTAAGTCACTAATGTTTATCTTCATCATCTAGGTTACTATACTTTACGTAACCAGTTATCTTGGATACCAATAGTGAGACAACCGGTTGTTACCGGTTAAGGTATACACACCGAGTTGTGGCACATGTTATCTAAGGTATTAAACTTTGCGAAAAATTTGTCCTAAGTCACTAATGTTTCATTCCTGTCATCTAAGGTACTAAACTTTGCGAAAAATTTGTTCTAAGTAACTAATGAAAAATTTGTCCTAAGTCACGAGTTGTGGCATATGTTACTGAACCTTTAAAATTATACGTTTTATACAATTTTGTACACCTTTTATCGTTTTATTTATTTTCATTCGTTTTATCGTTTTGTTTATTTTTACGTTTTATCGGTTTTATCGTTTCGTCATTTTATTCCATTTTCGTCCGTTTTATCGTTTTATGTTTTCATCCGTTTTGTCCGTTTTATATGGTTTTATAAATTACTTATCGTTTTTTGGTTTCATCCGTTTTATTCGTTTCATCCGTTTTATCGTTGACGTCCGTTTTCTTACGTTTTCGCCTATTTTCTTAAGTTTTCAAACATAAAAATAGACAAAACGAATGAAACATAGAAAACGGGCAAAACATAAGAAAATTGAACGGAAGCGTAAAAAGCAGAAAACGCATAAAACGGATGAAACGAATAAAACGTATAAAAACATACAAAACCATATAAAAACGGACAAAAACGTATAAAAACGGATGAAAACATAAAAACGTATAAAAACGGATGTAAAAAATGGGACAAAAACGGACGAAAATGTATAAAAACAGACAAAAGCGTAAAAAAACAAACAAAAACGAATAAAAATGAATAAAACGTATAAAAGGTGTATAAAATCGTATAAAACGTAAAATTTTAAAGGTTCAGTAACATGTGCAACAACTCGTGACTTAGGACAAATTTTTCATTATTGACTTAGGACAAATTTTTAACAAAGTTTAGTACCTTAGATGACAGGAATGAAACATTAGTGACTTAAGACAAATTTTTCGCAAAGTTTAGTGACTTGTTTGTGTAGGTTTAGTAACGTATGTGCCACAACCGGTTACCAATCATTCGAGTGACTAGGGTGACACTTATAAAAAGGTTTAGTAGCATATGTGAAAAACCGTGAAGTATAGTGACCTAGATGACATAATACAAACATTAGTGACTTCGGACAATTTTTTTTTGAAAGTTTAGTAACATTTTTGTATATTAACCCTATTACAAAACGAGCAAGAGACTAAGACTAGAAGGCAAAGATACTACATATTTACCTTACACATCACACACACTTCCCCTCACACACAATCACTTATTTTTGGACAATGTCACCTTACCCTCACATTTTAATAAAATACTCACTTTATATAAATGGGATGTGATACTCACACTATATTTTTTTATTCATTCATCATCATTTATGCATTACAGTATATTTATGCATTAGAGTATTGTACTGTACAATACTATAATGCATAGATGGTGGTAAATGAATCAAAAAATGTGATGTAAGTATCAATTCCCTATATAAATATACCCACTATATATGCTACACACACTCACAAACAAAATATAAAATAATATAATTGCAAAGTCACACTAGGTGACGGGTTCACCTATTTCCTTCTCTCTCCTCGTTACTCGCGCGTGACTTTTGATGTGAGACAAGGACATGGCGCGTGAATTTATGCATTCACCTAAGGCACTCACCTCTTTGCCTTCTAGTCCAATGAGGAGAAATTTACCCGAACGGTCAATAGATAATCGAAAGTCCATAGTCTAAGTTGATGACGTGCCCGCTTATTCCTATGGGTCATGTTCGTTTCTAGCTTTTTATTAACAGTCTAATGCAAGAAAGTTTAATTTCTAGAGCTAAGCCTAGTAGTATCATTCTTCATGGTTTTATTTCTTTTTTAGAAATGAGTTTTGGTTTTGTCCCACATAGGTAAATGAGAAAATTCTTCCAAACTTATATACCATAGTAGATATGGAATATATGTTTTAAAGTTAATACTATGCTTTCAAACTTGTCTATCGGTGGTGTTGTTAATGTTACTACGACATAAATGTATGAGTTTGGAAGAATTATATGAGCTTTTAAGTTTTTGTAAAAGTGACTTCACGATTGACTTTTAATATGTGAGTTTGGAAAATTTATATGAACTTTTAAGTTTTTCGTAAAAGAGACTTCACACTTTTACTTCAACTTTTCTTTGCAAAGAATATAAACCCACAATGACAAAAACAATAAAATAATGTTCTCACTTTTAATTGGAGAGTATTTAGTCATATGTTGTCGTAAATGAAGATTTGCAAAGACGATTTGACTAGAAACTTCAAACATCAATTGAAAGATCAAGTGCAAGTATGCAAAATTGTGATAACTCGCACTTTTTCAAGTTAATATTTACCTAATAACATGAAATTATTCAAATTGGATGCTTACGTGCACGTTTGACACACGTAGGGAGGTTATCCCGCATACAACGTAAAACGTCATTTAACGCTGCATCGATGCTAGAGTAAGTGTAGTCTACTCACAATAAGTATATTACGAGCATTTCATAAATCATATATACTTACATTATTATATTTAAGTAAACCGTATACGTAATATGTTTTTACAAGTTCAGACATGCATGCATACATACTAGTTCACCAACTTACAATATATACCCTTAATATATACATATATACACAAATAAACCCCACTAACATATTCAATTACAAAAGTCATCCAATCTTATCTTATCCTAACCTAAACATACTATTAGTAACTATGTAATCACCATAATCCCAAATTCTATCTTAAAAATCCTACCTTTTACATGTTTTTTTTGGGTAAAGGGGAGTAATCCTGCGCCCTGGTAAATATATTAACCAAATAAACGTTTAAGTACAATGTATATGAGTGAAATCCCATATATCAGCCCGTTACATGGGCATAGAGCTTACATAACAAGATACTTCCTATTTTCTAAACAAGAAAACAAACCACTACTCAAATGATAACAAATGACACAACGAATAAGATTACTTCCTAGGACCTTGAAACTTTGTGCCATACATGGCATTAAAGTTATCCAAATTCGTGAAGATCACGAACTGCTTTGCATAGTCATCAAGTCATATTCATCATAGTCATCTTCAATCTCCGCCACCGCCAAATATATTAGCAGACTCATCAAATGGGTTAGCAACAACCTCATCTTCGAATCGACACCTCAATCTCTCCCACTTTAGAAAAGGGTTAGCTCTCTTAGTAGAAGAGGTAGAGCGGAATAGGTAGACCTTCATCATCCACAAGAGTAGCTTTCCATCAATAATTAGTTTTCAAGCTTACCAATTTTCTCAACTATGGGAGTAGAACCAACATCTATTGTTCCCATTGAATCACTCACAAGCGGAACATGTGATGTAGAACCAGTCTTAATCGACTCATCCTCATTAACCTCCATTGTACGACCATTATCCACATCTGTATCGTCCATATTAAGAGCATCATACTGATTAGACGTAGTGATCCTGGTTCCACTCGAACTAGCCACATTAGAAGCCATCGTCTTACCGACATTTACTTTCTTGGGTTCAGGAGGAGGCTTTTTGGGCCGATATTCAAAATGCTTGCCCACCACAGATTTAGTAGAACCTCCTCGACCCGGATTCGGCCCAACTTGTTTTCCCTTCTTCTTATTGTTAACAGTCTGAAAACCATCACTTACGTCCTTATGAGGTTGGGCGTTGAATCACAACCTTAGGACAATCCACCAAAGTATGTCCAAATACGACATTTCTCACATCTAGGCGGTTTCCATTCATATTCAACACGGATCTTCTCAATAGTCGAACCCGTACCATCAAGTAAAGGAATCTCGACGGTGAGGTCATCCCTAAGAACCTCATCCGACTTCACTTCAATCATACACCTAGCAAAACTACTACGGCCCCAAGATTCTTTGCACATTTGACTAGTAAAAGCATCTAACCTTTTGGGCGTACCAATCAATGTAGCAAGAAGATGAGCCCGTCATCGAAAACATAGCTAAAGGAACATCATGGAATTTAACCCACACCGGAATGTTAGTCAAATCCTCTTTAAGCAAGTTGGTGTTCAATGTCCATGGTTTAAGAATAATAGGAACATTACGAATCAACCAAGGACCATTATCAAGAACATCATCAACGCCTTTTTTCGAATTAAACTTGAAGAAGAAGAATCCCTTAGCGTTCATCGTAACCTTTTGTAAACCATACTTAGCCCACGTATTGCGAACATAATAGTCAACAACAGGGAAAGCAAGGCGTTGACCAAGGAAGTATCCGTAGAGAGTATTCTCAAACCTCATGTTCACCTCTTCCACCACTTTCATTGGGACTGAAAGGTCAACATCATTCTTCTTTTTGCTGCATTCTAGCCTCCGAAAATTAGACACGTGTTTCTGGGATTCATTAGAAGCAACACCCGCGTAAGAAACCGACTTAACTCCATTACCACTAGTAGTAACAACCTTGGGTGCATTAGGATCAGAAGTAACACAATGAGTAGTACCATACATCTGGGATTGCATAGCCACATCAAAACTCGACAGAGGAGTATTTGCTGAATAAACTTTAGTACCATTCGACTTAGATTGAAGCCCAATACCACTTGAATTGTTCACATCAGAAGATGAAGCCATCTTAGCAATATCACTGTCAATTTTATTCATTGCTTCATCAAAGTTCTGATGCGCATTAGCAATCAATTGCTCCACACTAGGCTGTTGTGAAACATTAGAGGCCGAATCAGAAGCAGGTGTATCATGGCTTTGCTCCAAATCATCCAAAACAACCTTATCCTTAACCTTATTCACGTTATCAGCCCCATCACATTCAATATGATCAACAAGACTCTCGTCCTGACCAGTACTCCCATCATCATTGCTTGTATTCAACCGTGCATCAAGTTCATCATCCTTTTGCACCCCAACTTGATCGGCCAAGTTAGATGGTGCATCAATAATTTGCGAACCACTAGTTTGATCGGCCAAACTAGTAGAAGACCCCACATCTCTGGTGCCCTTACGAGCACTATTCTTGTTAAAGAAACCTTTTTCCATCCCTCTTAAACCCTCAACCAACCGAACCAAAACCCCACAAACAAGTACCAATCAACCAGCTAGCATCAAAAAAGATAAACCCAAGGACAATCAAAAAAGATAAAACCCTAACTGAAAAAGTTAGGGTTTTAAGCGTAAGCACCAAAAAATCTAACCTCCAGCCATGTAATCGATCAACTAATGAATTGTAATTATGATAATCGACTAACAAATAGTACCTTGCCGTCACCTGATTCAATAAATATTATGATAATGATATGTACCACCGAACAATTGTTTGTTGGTTATGCACGCTCGCCGAGAACAATTATATAATAAATATCATGAATCAAATCTAATATTGCGAATGAAGTATACACCTCCGAAAAGAATCGATAAAACACATTAACAAGAATGAGAACAATAATATTATATTATTGAATCATTAGTGAAAGAGTGAGAAAGCGACATATATTAAATCGATTTAAGGATTATTGGAGGTATCGCAATCGCCAATATCGCCACACAAAGGGAGGATTCGTCAAAGGTTTTTTAACTCGAACAATGGTTGGTACTAATTTACCTTTTACATGTTATAAACCACTAAACAACAAAAATAAAATCCCCCCTCTCCCCCATGACCGGCCTTATGGTGTTCAACGAACCATTCCACCTAATTTTGTAACTTTGCTCTAAATCACCCATTATCCTTGATAAGCTTTAAGGATATCCCACTAAGGATGTCATTTGGTCCTTTTATGAACTAGCAAGATGTGAAATCTTCCAACGCACAAATTTTCAAAAACACTTCTTCCTTGTCTATCCCAAACTCACGGCCAAGCATCAACCACCACACAAAAACTATTTTAAAAATTTGTACAAGTGTTATTCAAGCAAGAAAGTTGTAGTTTATTAGGTTTCTTGATAATTTGAAGTTACAAGCTAGTGTAGAAGGAAGCATTTGGGTAAAATTTGAGTTAAAAGTTGCAAGATCGTGTATTAGTTAGTTTTATACTTGGGTTAAGGGTATTTTGGATTACTTTTGCATTTGGGTCTTGTGTTCTTGTGCTCATCATCCATCCTCTTCATTTGTTTGTAAGCATCAAAAATATTTTTTAATACTTTCATTTATACATTCAATGCATGACATATCTCTTTAGGAGGTTATTTGTACACTCATCAAATTGATTGGCACACTCCATTTTAGAGTGTGTTGACAATTATACCCTCACGAGTAAAAATGTGTAAAAGTGATATAAGGGTATAAATATCAAAAACTCTAAAATAGAGTGTACCAATCAATTTGATGAGTGTACAAATCACCTCTATCTCTTTTAGCACTTGAATAGACTTTTGGGTTGGGTTTCGATATTAAACAAGTTTACAAAACATTAAGTACACCTTTGGTTTCTTTACAAAACTTTGGCTTGAGTGAATCGAAAGTAGTTTCAAACCTTTAAATACCAAAAGATAACTCATTTTCATCGACTCACTTCACTATGGTACACCAAACACCATTACAAACTCTAAATGTCGAGTCATCTATAAGTCCTCAATATAACGTTATCAAAGGACTAGCCAAGGGTCATTGATGCAAGGGGAACCAACAGATCACGAGTTGTTCCTTATCGGTATCAAAATGTTGTTTTGAACAGGATCAATTGTGGAAATATATCATATCTTTTACCTCGCTTGCATCTCTCCCATTCTAGTCATATATAACCATAAATAGGGATGGCGAAAGCTTTGAAATCGATGGGAAAACCGAAACCATAACAGTTGGGTCGGGTTCGGGCGAGTTGGCGAGTTTGGATGCGGGTTTGGGTATTGATAAATTATTTTAGCCTAATATGGGTTCGGTGACGGGTTCTTGTAATACCCGTCTGATTACCCGTACCCATAACCGTATACCAAATTCTATACCCGCTTTATTGATATTATAATTAACTAGAATATATATACATTATATATAATTTCTTCCATTATATTTTTTTATATGGGTATCTTATTACATAACACATTTTATTTTGTACATTAATTATTTAAAAGCGTTCAATCGTTTGAAACAATATTCATTTTCTTTAACGTTAAAAAATTTGAATATGTTAGGGTGTTTTTCATTGTTTTGTCAGTGGATTTTAGTATGACTTAATCTTAATACCGTCATTTTTTCCATATAATATTCAATTAGGGATAACCGGTACACACGAGGAAACCCGAAAAACTGATGGATAATATTAATTGGGTATCCGGTGAATAATGGGGAAGAGGTTGCCTGTAATTAGCATTAGGGAAGTCCGAGCTTGAGCTCGGATAGCTTCGAGCTTATTTTGTTTAATATGTATTTAAATAGCTTATTTGTCTCAAAAGTTATAGGTTGTATGATTGTCCTATTCATAAATATGTTATATTGAATCTAAATTGCTAATTTATATCAAAAGACAATGAAATCTACTTTTACTATTCAATAATATGTTATATATGTAAAGCTCGTTTAGGCTCGTGTAGTGTAATAAATGACAATTTCTAATGGGGTTATTTTCTTTATAACCTTTTTAACAATGCGTCTAGTGTAATAAAGGTTAATTTCTTCACTATCGTGGTATAACTTTTCAAGGTTCTATTTTTGTTGTGTTAAAATATTATAGCAAGAAAAGATTAAATGTATAGAGTTTTAGTCACCGCTCAGTTGAAAGTTAAAACATTTTTAAGCAAGAATAACTTGAAGTCATCATGACACTCATGAGCTTACACATCAGGATTATGTGTAATTATTAGTTACATGGATTCAATGAAAGTTAAAAGATAAACATTTCTAACGAGAACAACCGCAAGATTTAGAAAAACTGAAGTTGACGAACTTATGCCACTAAAGCCACAAGATTAAGTTAGTTATGTATTGTTATCGAATGTATCGCAACATCTGGTAATTGGCAATAAAGATCAAAGTTAATGTTTACAGTTGTATTAAAATCAAGAATAGAAAATGTAGCGAAGATAGTTCAAATCCATTTGAAACTTTTCAAACAGTTTGTCCCACATAGGTAAATAAGGAAAGTCTTTCAAGGTTATATAGCATAGTGCACGAAGACTAAGTGTCTTAAAGTTAATGCAATGCTTTCAAATTCATACAATATACCAGTTGCGGATAACGGTTGTAATATATGATTTTGGAAGAATTATATGACCTCTTAAGTTTTTTAACAAATACTTCAAACTTTACTTTGTTTCTTTAACAAATACTCTCAACTTTACGTTAAGTTTCTTCTTCAAACGGTAGTTTTCAAACTACAAAAAAATACACAATCGTGACGATAATTAAATTATTTTTCTATAAATATGCATTTCTTTATATTTTTGACAATTTTTTTTTCAAAAGTTCCGCCCAGAAAAATAACATATTATTTGTAAAATCATATATGATTTTCAAAAAGCACACGTGATTCGATTTTACAAATCACATATGATTTGCAAAAATCACATGTGATTTATAAAAATCGAATCACATGTGATTTTCAAAAATCACATATAATTTTTGTGGGCCGAAATTTTTAAATTTTTTTCTTGTTAAATATATATATATAGATGCACATATTTATAGAAAGATAATTTAATTTTTGACGCGATGGTATGATTTTTTTCTCGTAACAATCAACGGTTTGTCAACACAAAGGTTGACTGAGTTCATAGAGTTTGCGTTGTCATGAAGAAAACCTTTAAAGAATGTTCATGCAGCAAAGGCATTGCAAATCCACTAAGTTTCAAGTTTCGCCCATACAAAACTTGCAACTTGTGTATTTACAACCCACTGCCAAAACATGTATTGTTTATATTCAAGCACATGTTGTCAAATGAATTCACATAATAGTAAATAACTTAATGTATTGATAGTCAATTGATATAACACATAATTCGTATAGTTTCAAATAGTTCCAAGACCATTAGTTCATGATTGTACCAATTCCGCTAGTACATGATTATACCAAGACACTAGTTCAATGATTATACCAAGACCGCTAGTTCAACATTATACCAAGTCCATTAGACCGTGATCATACCAAGTCAATTAGCCCAATGATTTATGATATAGAAACTCTAAGTATGGCAATCTCATTGCCGTATGACTAAACATTCGATTCGAGATAAACACATAGTTTGCAAATAGTCATGAATGTCATAAAGTTGTTGAGCATGTATCTCCCCAAAAGTAGTATAAAACAATTGAAAATGGGGCTATGGAACTCACCTGATGCAATGTTTATGATGACAAGATTGGATACCTTTGAAATGAGGTGCAATCTCTAACGCAACCTATGATGAATGGTATGTTCTAATGTAAGTCATGAAATAATGTATTGCATGCAAACTCATATGATATCCATACCACTTGTGCATTTTGAAAATAAAGTTTATCGTCGAAATATATGTTTATGACACCTCGTCATGTTATAAAATACTTTACAAGTACATACGTTGAAATGATATCCTACGATAGTCATTTAGTGATTTATTAAGAAATTATAGCTTTTCGTCGTAAAACAATATAATTTGACAATTCATGAAAGTGACTAAATAGCCTCGAAAAGCTAGTCGTAAAATAGTGAGTTGAGATGAATGTAGAACTAAAAATATCTAAAGATGCAATGAACCAATCCTAACTACTAAATTTTTTCATCAAAATAAAAAAAGAAAAACCCACGTTCCACTTCATCTTTAAAAATAAAATATTTTGCAAACGGGAGATCGTCAAGTGAAAAAACAATACACTATCGCGACAAGTATTTTTTTCATTTTTTTCAGTTTCATTTGGAAAGATAATTTAATTCTCGTCGCTATGATATGATTAGTTTTGCGTAACGATTAACAGTTTGCGAGATATTTAATTTTAAAAAAAATGGTGAAAATTTATTTTCTTCTACAGGGTTTCATTTTAACACGGTATCGTAACGAGTCTGATTTTTAGACTTAGGTGGCTAAGTTGAGCCACCTCTTTTATGTCATCCCGTCAAAACCTAGCCATCACCAGTATACATTTTCCGGAAAAAAAAAAACTATGTTTTGCTTTATTTTTGTTTCTTTACCTTTGTTGATCTTTGCATGATTAAGATTACTCTCCGCTTGCTGTCGGATATCATCATCAAAATTAAGTATTTGCTTTATCGCTTTTAATTTTCTTTGCTATCGCTTTATTTTGCTTTTGCTACATGAGATGAAGATTTATATTAAACGCTATCAAACGTCTTCATCAACAAGACTTTCATTGCTTTAATATTTATTTAGCTTTTTCATCCAATCCAAACTTTTGTGATTTCGCTGGTCGTATTGCGGGAAAGTATATATTAGAGGATATATTAGTAAGCCCAAGCCCGGGTTGTTGGTTTAAGATTCATTAGGGTTTTAGGTTATTTACATTTTAAATAGTCGATCAATTGCATAATACCAATAGGGTTTGCATCATTCTAACATATGCAACAATCATTTAAAAAGTGATGTGTAGGATAAGTTTTGTTTTAGTGGCCGAATTCAAGGAAGATATATGTGGTTTGAATTTGTGAAAAGAAAGAAAAATATGTTCTTTATATTGGGTTTCAAAAATTAAAAAAAGAAAAAAATGATTCTTAAAAATATGGTATGGTACTAATAGTGATGACAGCTTGGTAGGAGTGGTGGTGAACAGAGGGTGGTGGTGGGTGAGAGGTTCAAGAAAAGATGTGGTTGGATTTTAAAGTTCAAAAATTGAAAGTTTAGGACCGACGATGTTAATGAGGTGTTTGGACAAAAAAAAAATTTAAGTGGTAAATGACTGATTGATTATCTTCATAAAATACATAATACATAGACTATTTTAGAAACGGATTGAAAAGGCGAAAAAGCTCTTGCAACTAACGATATTTTTAACGAACATTACCACTTACCATAAAGAGCGAATTTTGAGAATTTAGAACTAAATGCATGAATTTGGTTCGAGGTGGGGACCAATGGTGTAATTCACTTTAAGATGCATAAAGTACCTTGCATGTCAAGAACAAAACATTAAAAGAAAACATGTTTTTTTGTAGAAAAACTATATACTCAACCAGTAATAATACCAATAAAAACCTGGCGTCTCACTCTCTCTAAAACTCTCCTACCTCTCTAAAACACATCCACCCAATCAATCCTTTTCTTGATGGTCGGTTTCGACCGGCCGTCCGGATCTTTTCTTGTATTTTATTTTCCTAAAATAAAAGCCTTACTCATGAATCATCATCTCTCGCTTCTTGCCGTTGTTGTCATTGCCGCCACGTCCGCCATCGATAGCTTCTTTGTAGCCTTGGTTTTGTTTCTAGATCTGTTGGGTTTTACTCGCTCCTTTTAGGATGCTTAGTTTTATCTTCTATGTATGTTTTATGTACTTTGTGTACTTTTGTCAAGCTACATCTTCGTATGGTTGTGTCTCCCAAAAGCTCACTTTGGTGATTCCCCCCACCCTTGTATGGTGTTGCTGTGGTCTGTCACAACTATTAGGGTGTATGCTTTCTTTTGGCTTAACTTGTTGCCTCGTGTATTTTGTTTGGCAAGTCGGCTTTGATTTTGCCCTTTATGTTCAAATTACCTCCATTTGTGAGGAGTGATATGAAATGTAATCTTTGTTCAAAAAAAAAAAAAAACAATAATAATACCCGTGCACGCATTACGTTTTTTCTTAAGACTTGTATTATGTATTACTATTAACATGCAATTGCAAATGCCAAAGTATTATTATTCAAATTACAAAGTCTGCTCACTGCTTTATTGAGATTCCAACCCCTGTTTGGATAACCTCTATTCCCAACTAGTAAGCTAATAAGCCTAAGTCACTCATTCCAAACTTTTCTTCCATTTGTGACTTAAACTTTTGAAGGTCTTTCTTACTGCTTCCAGTAACTATTAAATCACACACATAAACTCCAACAAGCAACATAGAGTCTTTACTTATCCTTTTGTAGATTGTTTGTTCTAATGTGCATTTCTTGAAATCTAGAGATTTCAAAGTTTGATCTAACTACATGTTCCACGCACGCGGAGCTTGCTTTAACCCATAAAGTGTTTTATCTAGTCTATACACATTATTTTCATTTCCTAGTCTCTTAAAACCTTTTGGTTGTGTAACATAAACTTCTTCTTTAAGTTCACCATGTAAAAATATTGATTTTACATCTAAGTAGTGTACTTCCCATCCATGATAAGCTGATAATGCAAAAACTAATCTTACTGTTTCCATTCTTGCTACAGGAGCAATGACTTTGTCATAGTCTATTCCATGCTCTTGTACGTATCCCTTGGCTACTAAACGAGCCTTGTGTTTTACAATCTTCCCATCTTCATCTCGTTTAGTCTTGAATACCCATTTCAGACCAATAGCCTTCTAGTTTTCTGGTAGGGTGGCTAGCTTCCATGTCTTGTTTTTATCTATTGATTCAATTTATGTCTGCATTGCCTCAATCAACTTCTTATCTTGTGTAGCTTCTTTGTAATTTCTAGGTTCATCTTCTAGTAGTGGTAATTCATTACTTTGCACTTTTGGTGCTCGATCATAAATTCGAGATAGGATTATGTATCCATGAACGGCATATGATCAAGCGGCTGAATGAACTTGATGTTGATGATGTATATCCTGTAGATTCTTTTAAATTAGGCTTATAGGTATATGGTGGAGGTGTTGATGGATTGTCTATTGGTTGTTCAATCTCATCATCAGATATATCACCATGAGTGTTATTCTGCATGGGACTTGGTGCACTATCTTCATCATTTCTTGCCGAATCTCGAGTGCCAACTTCAACAATACTCCTTGTCGTGCTCATTACAGACCTATTCCTTCTCTCTACTATGCCATTCTATTGTGGAGAGTATGGTGATGTAAGTTGTCTAATTATGCCATTCTCCTTACAATAGCGTGTGAATTCCTTCATGTGAATCACCTCCTGCATCGTCCTAAAAGACATTAATTTTTCCGACCTCATTTCCACCTTCAACTTGAATTCCTTAAAAGTCTCAAATGCTTCATCTTTTGACTTTAAAGTATACCCACATGTACCTAGTACGGTCGTCTACTAGCACATGCACTTCTTTCCCGATTACATTCTTTGGGAAATAGGTCCATAATCTTCAAATACTAAGTTCAAAGGTTCTAATGACTTAGTATTTGTTTGGTTGGAAACGGAGCTCTATTATGCTTTCCTAGTAGCGGTGTTGCATACTTGACTCTTGTAATTAATAATGGGTATTCCTTGCACTAATTTCTTTTGAGTCATTTGTTTAATTGAATCGAAATTCAAATGACCCAACTGCATTCCAAAGCCATGCATGGTTTCCAAATTAGCCAATAAACACATAGGCATACCAATTTTCAAGTTGATCTTGTAAAGTCGGTTTCTTGATCTCTCAACTCTCATAAGGAGTTTTTGATCCTGACCATATAGCAATAGTATGTTTGTTTGCATAATGATTTTACAACCATTCTCTATTAATTGTCCTAGGCTCAAAATATTACTTTTTAGATTGGGAATGTAATAAACATTAGGAATTACTCTTTGTTCCTTGTTTTTACATTAGAGTAATATGGAGCCTTTACCCATAATCTCTACATATGACCCATCACCGAAACGGACTCTTCCTGAAATCGTTTCATCTATTTCCTTAAAGTGTGTACTAATTCCGGTCATATGGTTACTAGCTCCATTATCCAAGTACCAAAAGCTTTCATCCGTGCTTTCATCCATGCTTATGTACTTCTTAGGTTCGATCTCCTTCTAATTAAGAAGATTTCCTCACCCTTAGCTCCTTTTCCTTGAACTGCCATCAAGGGCGTTGGTTCTACATCTTTTGAACCAAGTTTGATTTCTCTTGCGCTCTATCCTTTAGTTTGAAGTTTCTCGTGACTTGTCCAAACTTGTTACAATTATAACATTTAACCTTACTAGAATCCTTTGTACCTTTTTTAAAATTATTCTTCCTGAACTTATGTGAAGGTTTCCTTTAATTGTTGAATTGTTTGGTTTTTCCATCTTGTTTGTTGTCCTGAGATGACATAAACTTCTCTTGTCCACCATTCCTAAAACCTTTCTCATGACTTGAACTATTATCATGGTTTGTGACCAGAAGTTGATCCTGATTGTTACTTGGGCTTCCATTAAAATGGTTTACCCTTCCCTCAAAGGTTTTCAGCCTACCAATTGTCTCATCTAAAGTTGTTCTCTCTAAGTCAGCAAATTGTTCTATGGCTGTCACAATCTATATAAACCTCTTTGGTACAAAACTTAAAAGTTATCGTACTAGAGTTTGTTGATCAAAAGATAACCCTAAGCCACTTGCCCTTGTGACAATACTATTGAGTTTTCTGAAAATTCATCAATACTATCATTTTCTTTCATTTTAACATCTCAAATTCTGTTTTAAGAGTTTGTAGTGTATGCTACGCATTCTATCTACACCTATGTATCTAGTTTGCGTGCTTCCCAAATTTCTTTTGCACTTTTGGAAGGTAATGCCCGGTAAAGATATCCAGTTGTTGCCATATCTTTCTTTATGTCTAGTTGTGCATTATCCTCAGGTTCTATTATTTCCCAAATCAAATTTTTCCTTAGTATGGTCTTTATACGAAGAGCCCATACTGTGTAGTTTGTATATTTCAAAATGGGGCATTGAAATTGAGAAAATGATGTAACCTCCTTGTGAATTATAATTTACTTGTTTTTATCTTCACTCATTGGGCTTAAAACTATTCCTAATTCTAATTAAAACTTAAAGTAGGAATCTAGGAAATTTATTGGTTCAACTAGGAATCAGAAACAATTTCTAATCTTATCTATGTATGTAAGACCAAGAATAAAGAAAATCAGATTTTGTTAGAACGAAAAACCCAAGTTTTGATGATTCCTCCTCTAATACGCTTTTCTTCCTTTGTTGCCTTTTTGAAACAGTAAGAACACGAAAAAGTTCTTCTTGTTCTTCCTTGTAAAACCAGTTTTTTTTTTTTTTTTTTTTTTTTTTTTTCAGAACCAACAAAAAAAACACAAATATGTGTTCTTTTTTTTTCGCCCCTCCTCTATTTGTCCAAGTGGTGTGTTTGGTTCCAAGTTTGTATATACAAAATTCGCCCCTTAATGCCCTCTCTTCTTCTTCGTTCTTATACTGTTAAAACGAAATCTAGGCTCTGATGCCAATTTGTTGCCCAGTGGGGTTTCAATCAAAGACGATACATGTAAATAACAACAGTAAACAATTGATTCAAACGCTTTGATTTCTGAATCAAACTAGTCGGTTTCAAATGAGTATTTTTTTACAATCTGAATTCCATGTAAAACGAAAATAAAGGCCCTATTTATACTAGTGTTGAGAAGCGGTTATCCTTCAACCATCATGACGCTTCAATATGCCTGTAGCCCTTTCTTGAACCGACATGTCGCTTCATTCTGTATTGCTTCATCAAATTGAAACATTGCCAGCTGTTACCAAGATATAGAAGTCATGATTCTTACCTATTGACTTTCTTAATTATACACATAACCCCTTACTTGGTTTAGGGGCCAGATTAGTCTAACATTAACCAATATGCTTTACTAAGAATATTGTTTATCCAATGAACACAAAAAGCATTAACCTATGAATGTTTTATTGAGAATAATGTTTAGCCAATGAACACAAAAAGCATTAACCAATGAATGCTTACTGAGAAATTTCACGAGAAATTTCACTCGTTTACACCCTTAACTAAATATAACTACAAATCCAGATATTTAAAAAAGTAGATACAGAATAAATAAACATATTTGCTAATGTTTAAAAAGTAATGAAGAAGAAAATTTTTGATGGTATCTCTAACACCCCAAGTTTTTACGGTAATGATTTATTATTAATTTATATACTTTAGTTATCCTAAAAGACCTCCCATGAACTAAGCTATACTAAATAGGAGTATCCTCGCAATTGCTCTTCTATCAAGGACCTAAGTTGTCAAATTGTGAAAGTTTTATGACAACTCTTATACTCTTTCTTGATGTCCAGGAAAGTTAGAAACCGACTCATTTCTTTTCCATCCTCCTGCTCTCACATTTCACACACACAATTTTATAAAAAACTATGGTTTGATTCAAGATTAATTATTAATAAGGTTTAACCAAAAATATACCATATATAAGCTCAGAATCACGTTCTTTAGGGTTCCTACAAATCCAATTTGAGGTAAAAATTATATGTAAGTTCTTTAATTGTGTTTTATGATTACCCAATAGTGGGTAATGATTAATTATGATGATTTTATGGTATGTATGGGTTTTTTTTTAGAAATTCATATGTTTATGTTAAGATGTGATTTTCAAAAATCACTAAGAACACATGTTAATCATGTGTATGAGTTAAGATTAATGATAGATATCATGTTAAGATGCCATAACACCAATTTATGGTACTAATTTTTAGAAAGTGTGTTGGTGTGGTCGCATAGGCCACGAACCAAACACCCCCTTATGGCATATTCATACTTTAGAGCTTATTTTTATAAGCTAGCCTATAATTTAATAAGTTCCATGTAATTTGCATGTTCTTAGATCAGAAGGGTTAGCCGAGGACATCTTACGGGAGCTTGTTCTATTATTCAAGCATTTTTGAGGTGAGTAACATATATGATTTTAGCAACGGGTTAATAGTAATCCGTTAGAGGTGTCATATATTTATGATATTTATGTAAAAGTTTTATTGCATGTTTATATGTTACGGTTATGTTAAGTATTCATAGTTCCATGTTATTATGAGCTTATTGACTTGTATTGTAAATGTACGTGGAAATAAAGTAAACGGGTCAAAACAGCCCATAATGACCCATCTGGTCCTAGTAAAGTGACTTTAATCAAAATTCTCTATCTTCACTTGTTTAGCGTCCTAAGTGAAAACATGTGCTATTATGTGATCACACATGTGTTCCAGACAAAGTTGGAACTTAGATCTCCTAAGTGGGGAATCGAGCCTCAGATTAGTAAAAGTTCCAAATACGGGACTTAGACATCCTATATGGATGATTATTATGTTTATATGGCTCATCAGTTATGTATATCACAATTAGTTATTAAAAGTCTCCAAAGATGAGACTTGATGTCCTAAGTAGACAATTAGTATATTATGAAAAGTATAAGATTTTAAGCTTATGATGGAGTATTTAGACTCCTATCGCACGTAAGGTGAAGAATATATGTTCCTGTGAAATTAGTGATGTTATGAGCATCTTACCGGAAAAAGTTTATATGAAGCAACATTTAATAGTTGGTTATGTTTAAATTCCATTTATATGTGTTAATTCACTAAGGTATTGCTTACGTTGCTTTCATATGTTTTTTTATAGGTGAAGCTAGTGGTAGTGCGTCCAAGGGTAAGAACGAGATCTAGTTCCGGTATAGTTAGTGGGTATGGAGCCTTTTCCCTTACATGCTCTTGTACCAAGAACGCCTTAGGATGTCATGGTTATATTCACAAATATGTAAACTTTAACTTGTGTGATAAACAAGTAGTAATGTAGTGTTTAATGTTTTAAAAAGGGTGTTTGGCATAGCTTCATTCTAACCCAAAATGACCCATTTTGATCATATACGGGTCTTAACGAAAGATATGTGTTATGTAGAGTTTTATGAAGTAAATATATATGTTTAGTTTAGGTTAAATCAATTTATGTGTTGCGCCAAATTAGTTTTCTACAAGTAAATTAGTGCGAATGTGCGGTCAAGAAAGAGGACCATACTGGCCTTATGCAATATCTGCATCTGTAGTATGCAATCATATGCTATTTTAGCATACGGCCATATGCATTAAAAAAATCTTAGTAAAGGCGTTTCAGTATCTCATATCGATTGGTAGAGAAAAACAAAAATGAGCGGTCTATTACAATAACTAGGTCAATGAATAGTCAAAAGGTTCGTGGTACAAGTGGCCCCGCATGAGTCTTAAGTTGTGCGCGACCCCTGACTTATAAAAGGTTTAATTCTTTTAAATCTAAGTGTAGAGTCATTAAATATTTATAGTGAATTGCATATGTATCCTTGCAAAAGCAAAAAATTGCATATATATTCAACTTAAACTAATAATTGCATATATATATCCTTTTTAAACTTTAAAATTGTCATATATATCCAAATAATTAATTTTTATATTTTTTCAATCACAAAATACATGAAAACTAAAATTTTATTTTAAAATGACTATTATACCCTTGGTCTTATAATTTTATATAATTGCATATATCTTCATTTATAAACTTATAAACTTTACAACCAAACACAAGAAATGCCATATTATACATTATCCATATGAAGCTAACGTGCTGAACATTTCTTGTTACAGTTTATCATGATGTGTCCATTACTTGCCATATGAACAATACACTTAGCAAATAGCCAAAAGACTTACGCTACAACATAAAACAACAACAACAACACCAAAGAAAAGAAAATTGACAAACAGGTAATAAACATATATCAATACAACAAGAGTTAAGCATTTAAACTAAGAAAATGAACCAACAGTTTAACTATTTTAGCATTGAAACTAACAAAAGATTAAGTGTTTTAGCAACTGAGCTAACACAAAATATGAAGAAGAAACCGCCTTCAGTAGGACTACTAATTCGACACCATTTCAAAGAAAGCCTCGCGACCTTTTGTATTTTTTCGTCTCCTTTTAACCGTGGATGTTTCACCAAGATTAACACTTTGAGTGGCGGATTTTACATGACTTTTGATGGTGTCCATATCCACGACATTGCTTACACGGTGTTTTTGGGCTCATCTGTGGGTGCAATTCTCTTCTTCCTAGGACGTCGAATTGGGCGTTTGATAACAGGTGGATATATTTTATCCTCTATTTGTAGGTGTACCCATTTATCTTTTCGAGGCATAGTAGCAACTTCTAAAGCATATGCATCTTAAAATGTTTTGATTGTGAAATACGGATCAACATAATTTTGTAACTTTTCTTTGTGAAAGCAATGAATGCGTGACATGAACACATGGCGACCCCCTTTACTAGCCAAGCCCGACAAGAACATTTTTCTCATCTAGCATAACCACCCACCGCTTCCCTTACTTTTCACTTGACATGGTTTTGTTGTACGCAAACTTCATATCCGCCTAAGTTCTACAAGAAAAAAACATAAATAAAGATACGTTAAGGTTCATACGTAGAAATTTAATTATAATATAAATTAAATAATTATAGCTCAATTTACTTGCCTTAGAGATAGTGTTGATATGCTTCTTGTTGGAAGTATTTAAGATAAATCAACCTTAAATTTGTTTAAAACTTAGTCATATTAGTATAAACATTATTATGTAAATATTTGTAATACTTGCGACCATATACATGTATAAATATAAAGTTTGCATATTTGAATTGATCTTGGCCATAGGCCAATGAGACCCTAAACTATGGTTAGATTAGTCATTATGACAATTAGAGTTAGTTAAGACAGTTAAATGCGGTTATTGATGAAGGACATAACCGTTGGTTCTATTGAACCATCACAACCCTTCACAACATACTTATTCATGTAGTATAAATACGTTTTATGTAATAAGAGTTAACATATCAATTTACAGTTAATATTTAGTTACTTTCGTTCCAATTTCTATCTTTGTCTATTTTTGCATATCACTTATGTACACTCACACTTTCTTAGACATTCACACATTTGTCTATCTTCCCTCCAATTTCTGTCTTTGTCTATTTTTGCATATCACTTCTGCACACTCACACTTTCTTAGACATTCACACATTTGTCTATCACAATATGGTGAACACAAACACATACCTTGAAGATAGATGGTCAAGACTATACAAAAGAGGATTTGGCCATTCTAATAATTGGCATCAGAGCAAACCTAGGAGGCCTATAAGGATTACAAAATCCTTGTTGAGCGTGATCGTAAACATGCTGGGGATTGGATGAATAAGTGGTTCTCCTTTGCAGGGAGATGTCAACTTTTGATCTCAGTTCTGTCATCATTGCATCTATATTGGGCATCCGTTTTCATTCTTCCAGCTGAGATTATTCATGATATTGAGCAACTGATGTGTGGATTCTTATGGTGCCAAGGATATATGAAACGAAGGAAAGCGAAAGTGTCTCGGGAGGATGTGTGACTCCCAAAGCATGAAGGTGGTCTTGGTATTAGAAAGCTTGGAATGTTTAATATAGAGTTAATGGCCACTCATATCTGGAAGCTTATTACTCATAAAGAATCTATGTGGGTGAGACGGATTTACGCGTATAAACTTAAGAACAAAAGTTTTTGGTACGTACAATTAATGGCTAATGTGAGTTGGCGTTGGTGTATAATATCGCAAATTCGTGAGCGGGTTCTCCGTACATCTGGCTCAAGTTGGATACTCACTGTCCTTTAATAAATCATGTTACTAGTCGTATGCTTTATAACGTCGGGTATAGTCGTCATGAGAAAGTGAAGAACATCATGTCGCATGATGGGTGGACGTGGCCTGTGGACTTGAATGATGCTTTCCCTGTTTTAAATCAGCTTATTGTTCCAACTTTGTATGAGCAGGTTGACACCCCCTACTGGAAAATGCATGATGGGTCTTTATCCAAGTTTTCGGTTCGGCATGCATGGCAATGTGTACGTGAGCGTGGAAATGATGTTAACTAGCTAGGTTCATATTGTTTGGTCAAGACAATGTATTCTGAGACACGCTATTCATTTATGGCTTGTTATAAAGAGATATCTTCTAACCCAAGATAAACTGAGGCAATGGTATTTCGGTAATGATATTGACTTAAACGTGCTTCTTTGTCCTCTTTGCAAAACTCAACCTGACTCGCACAATCACTTGTTTTTTGAATGTGGGGTCTCAATGCAAGTCTGGAATCAGGTTCTACGCATGGCTAATATTGGATTCTCTTCATCGAAATGGAGTGATATCATGGGATGGTTAATGCCTATCACTAAAAAAAACAATGTCACAACTATTGTTGCTAGATGAATTTTGGCCGCTTCATCGTACTTTGTTTGGCAAGATTGTAACTATAGAGTACATATGGTACAAGAGTGAGGACACCTGATCAAGTTTCGAAACGTGAAACAAAAACTTAATAGATGGTCATGAGCTAGTTTTGTCCCACATTGGTAAATGAGAGAAAATATTCTAAGCTTAGATACCATGGTGCATGTGAATTGTATTACTTAGAGTTAGTTAAGTAGTGATAACATCAAATTTTACTTTTCTGTTATAAGGATTAAAAATAATCATCCACAATAACATAAACAACAAAATTAGTGTCCTAACTCCTAAATAGAAAGTATTTAGGTCTTATGTTTACCTGAAATTTATGATAAATTATACAACATTATAATAATCAATTAGGAATTCACCAAACCGTTAACATATGCCAAACTTTCAATTGGAAGATTGGTAAATTTCCTCCGTTGAATCTTCTTATTAGATGCTCACCAATTATAAGAAAAAAAGTCAATTTATGCAATAGTATTGGATAAAGCTATAACACTTACCAAGTTTGAGTACCTAAATAAGCTCAACAATTAACCTTAAATCTAGTTTGCTTCGATCAAGCATAAATGTAGCCGACACCTTTGAGCTATTCCAGCTGCACAAACAATCTTGACAAAGAGCTCACATTTGAATTAAAAGAAAAATTCATTCAACTATCGAACCAAGTTTATTCTAAAAAGACTCCAATTTCGACTGCAGTTTCAAACCTTCAAATACCAAAAGATAAATCATTTTCATTGCAAAGTATTCAACCATAATACACTATAACACCCTTGTGAACTCTTCTACATCAAGTCATATATAAGTCCTTAGTGTCATCAAAATTCAGTTATCATTATCATGGACGAACCAAAGAGTCATCGACCATGAAATGGGAACCAGCTAGTGGGTCTCGGGTTGTTTTTTTTCAGAATCATCTTTCTCTTCTTTACTCTCGTCATCTTCTGATGGAGGGTTATATGGTGATGTGGTAATGGTGTTTTCACAAATTGGTCAACTCTTGGACTTTGAGATAACAATTATCAAGTACCGACAATGATAACTGATCCTCGCTTCAATGTGTTATGTGCATAAATTGTCAACTATTATTCTGTTAAGTGGAACGTCACTTTAATGTGTTGTATGACCCTGAATTGATAATTAGCATATCAGTGTGACTATTTATCATGGAAAGTGAATAAGGTTTGCTTCAATGATGAAAGTCTCAAAACGTTGGTCAAATCTTGATTCATTTTTACTGCTTTTCGTCTCCTTCCACTATTTTTCATGTACAAAGATGCATTCAAGCAGTTTTTGTCGGGTTAGATCCATAAAACATAGCGAGCAAATGCAAACAGCCACTTCACTTTATTTGAGCTAAAAACGTGGATGTGTGACTCCATTTTGTGGCAAAACAGAAACACATTTAGATAGTCTACAGTTACTTACATAAACGTGTATATATCTTTTATCACGTAGTTATATTGTTTGTGGTATATATCTTTCATTATATATGTTAAGCTCGTTTAAGCTCGCAAACCTAATTGGGCTCGATATCTCAAGCTTGGGCTCACGCTTGATTTTTAACGAGTTTTATGTTAAGCTAGAGCCTTGGCTCGTCTCGTCTCGACCTTTTACCCAGCCGATCTTGAGTGGCTCACAAGCAGTTCAACTCATTCACATCCCTAACTAAGGATAACTAAAATTCAATATACTTAAAAATGTATATATAGAATCAGTGAACATTTCGCAAATGTTTTAGAAGTAATCAAGGAGGTTAATAAGAGAAAAATGACAAAAACAAAAACAAGCGTAGTATTACAAAAGGGTTAATATACAAAAAAGTTACTAAACTTTCAAAAAAATTTGTCCTAAGTCACTAATGTTTATCTTTTGTCATCTAGGTTACTATACTTTACGTAACCAGTTATCTTGGATACCAATAGTGAGACAACCGGTTGTTACCGGTTAAGGTATACACACCGAGTTGTGGCACATGTTATCTAAGGTACTAAACTTTGCGAAAAATTTGTCCTAAGTCACTAATGTTTCATTCCTGTCATCTAAGGTACTAAACTTTGCGAAAAATTTGTTCTAAGTAACTAATGAAAAATTTGTCCTAAGTCACGAGTTGTGGCAAATGTTCTTGAACCTTTAAAATTATCGTTTTATACAATTTTATACACCTTTATCGTTTTATTCATTTTCATTCGTTTTATCGTTTTGTTTGTTTTACGTTTTATCGGTTTTATCGTTTCGTCATTTTTATTCCATTTTACGTCCGTTTTATACATTTTATGTTTTCATCCGTTTTGTCCGTTTTATATGGTTTTATACATTACTTATCGTTTTTGGTTTCATCCGTTTTATTCGTTTTCATCCGTTTTATCGTTGGCGTCCGTTTTTCTTACGTTTCGCCTTTTTCTTAAGTTTTCAAACATAAAAATGGACGAAAAGTAATGAAACATAGAAAACGGGCAAAACATAAGAAAATTGGACGAGCGTAAAAAGCAGCAAAACGGATAAAACGGATGAAAACGAATAAAACGATAAAAACGTACAAAACCATATAAAACGGACAAAATGTATAAAACGGATGAAAACATAAAACGTATAAAACGGATGTAAAATGGGACAAAAGCGGACGAAAATGTATAAAAGCGGACAAAAGCGTAAAAAACAAACAAAAACGAATAAAAATGAATAAAACGTATAAAAGGTGTATAAAATCGTATAAAACGTAAAATTTTAAAGGTTCAGTAACATGTGCCACAACTCGTGACTTAGAACAAATTTTTCATTAGTAACTTAGGACAAATTTTTAGCAAAGTTTAGTACCTTAGATGACAGGAATGAAACATTAGTGACTTAGGACAATTTTTTTTTGAAAGTTTAGTAACATTTTTGTATATTAACCCTATTACAAAACGAGCAAGAGACTAAGACTAGAAGGCAAAGATACTACATATTTACCTTACACATCACACACACTTCCCCTCACACACAATCACTTATTTTTGGACAATGTCACCTTACCCTCACATTTTAATAAAATACTCACTTTATATAAATGGGATGTGATACTCACACTATATTTTTTTATTCATTCATCATCATTTATGCATTACAGTATATTTATGCATTAGAGTATTGTACTTTACAATACTATAATGCATAGATGGTGGTGATTGAATCAAAAAATGTGATGTAAGTATCAATTCCCTATATAAATATACCCACTATATATGCTACACACACTCACAAACAAAATATAAAATAATATAATTGCAAAGTCACACTAGGTGACGGGTTCACCTATTTCCTTCTCTCTCCTCGTTACTCGCGCGTGACTTTTGATGTGAGACAAGGACATGGCGCGTGAATTTATGCATTCACCTAAGGCACTCACCTCTTTGCCTTCTAGTCCAATGAGGAGAAATTTACCCGAACCAGGTCAATAGATAATCAGAAAGTCCATAGTCTAAGTTGATGACGTGCCCGCTTATTCCTATGGGTCATGTTCTGTTTCTAGCTTTTTATTAACAGTCTAATGCAGTAAAGGTTAATTTCTAGAGCTAAGCCTAGTAGTATCATTCTTCATGATTTTATTTCTTTTTTAGAAATGAGTTTTGGTTTTGTCCCACATAGGTAAATGAGAAAATTCTTCCAAACTTATATACCATAGTAGATATGGAATATATGTTTTAAAGTTAATACTATGCTTTCAAACTTGTCCATCGGTGGTGTTGTTAATGTTACTACGACATAAATGTATGAGTTTGGAAGTATTATATGAGCTTTAAGTTTTGTAAAAGTGACTTCACGATTGACTTTTAATATGTGAGTTTGGAAAATTTATATGAACTTTTAAGTTTTTCGTAAAAGAGACTTCACACTTTTACTTCAACTTTTGTTTTGCAAAGAATATAAACCCACAATGACAAAAACAATAAAATAATGTTCTCACTTTTAATTGGAGAGTATTTAGTCATATGTTGTCGTAAATGAAGATTTGCAAAGACGATTTGACTAGAAACTTCAAACATCAATTGAAAGATCAAGTGCAAGTATGCAAAATTGTGATAACTCGCACTTTTTCAAGTTAATATTTACCTAATAACATGAAATTATTCAAATTGGATGCTTACGTGCACGTTTAACACACAGCCGGGAGGTTATCCCGCATACAACGTAAAAGCGTCATTTAACGCGTACCGATGCTAGAGTAAGTGTAGTCTACTCACAATAAGTATATTACGAGCATTTCATAAATCATATATACTTACATTATTATATTTAAGTAAACCGTATACGTAATATGTTTTTACAAGTTCAGACATGCATGCAAACATACTAGTTCACCAACTTACAATATATACCCTTAATATATACGTATATACACAAATAAACCCCACTAACATATTCAATTACAAAAGTCATCCAATCTTATCTTATCCTAACCTAAACATACTATTAGTAACTATGTAATCACCATAATCCCAAATTCTATCTTAAAAATCCTACCTTTTACATGTTATAAACCACTAAACAACAAAAAATAAAATCCACCCCCCACCACCCCCGCCATGACCGGCCTTATGGTGTTCAACAAACCATTCCACCTAATTTTGTATCTTTGCTCTAAATCACCCATTATCCTTGATAAGCTTTAAGGATATCCCACTATGGATGTCATTTTGGTCCTTTTATGAACTAGCAAGATGTGAAATCTTCCAACGCACAAATTTTCAAAAACACTTCTTCCTTGTCTATCCCAAACTCACGTGACATCAACCACCACACAAAACTATTTTAAAAATTTGTACAAGTGTTATTCAAGCAAGAAAGTTGTAGTTTATTAGGTTTCTTGATAATTTGAAGTTACAAGCTAGTGTAGAAGGAAGCATTTGGGTAAAATTTGAGTTAAAAGTTGCAAGATCGTGTATTAGTTAGTTTTATACTTGGGTTAAGGGTATTTTGGATTACTTTTGCATTTGGGTCTTGTGTTCTTGTGCTCATCATCCATCCTCTTCATTTGTTTGTAAGCATCAAAAATATTTTTTAATACTTTCATTTATACATTCAATGCATGACATATCTCTTTAGGAGGTTATTCGTACACTCATCAAATTGATTGGCACACTCCATTTTAGAGTGTGTTGACAATTATACCCTCACAGAGTAAAAAATGTGTAAAAGTGATATAAGGGTATAAATATCAAAAAACTCTAAAATAGAGTGTACCAATCAATTTGATGAGTGTACAAATCACCTCCCTATCTCTTTTAGCACTTGAATAGACTTTTGGGTTGGGTTTCGATATTAAACAAGTTTACAAAACATTAAGTACACCTTTGGTTTCTTTACAAAAACTTTGGCTTGAGTGAATCGAAAGTAGTTTCAAACCTTTAAATACCAAAAGATAACTCATTTTCATCGACTCACTTCACTATGGTACACCAAACACCATTACAAACTCTCTAATGTCGAGTCATCTATAAGTCCTCAATATAACGTTATCAAAGGACTAGCAAAGGGTCATTGATGCAAGGGAACCAACAACTCACGGGTTGTTCCTTATCGGTATCAAAATGTTGTTTTGAACAGGCTCAATTGTGGAAATATATCATATCTTTTACCTCGCTTGCATCTCTCCCATTCTAGTCATATATAACCATAAATAGGGATGGCAAGCACTTTGAAATCGATGGGAAAACCGAAACCATAACAGGTTGGGTCGGGTTCGAGGCAGGTTGGCGAGTTTGGATGCGGGTTTGGGTATTGATAAATTTTTAGCCTGTCTGGGATCGGTGACGGGTTCTTGTAATACCCGTCGATTACCCGCACCGTAACTGTTACCAAATTCTATACCCGCTTTATTGATATTATAATTAACTAGAATATATATACATTATATATAATTTCTTCCATTATATTTTTTATATGGGTATCTTATTACATAACACATTTTATTTTGTACATTAATTATTTAAAAGCGTCAATCGTTTGATACAATATTCATTTTCTTTAACGTTAAAAATTTGAATATGTTAGGGTGTTTTTCATTGTTTTGTCAGTGGATTTTAGTATGGCTTAATCTTAATACCGTCATTTTTTCCATATAATATTCAATTAGGGATAACCGGTACACACGAGGAAACCCGAAAAACTGATGGATAATATTAATTGGGTATCCGGTGAATAATGGGGAAGATGTTGCCTCTAATTAGCATTAGGGAAGTCCGAGCTTGAGTTCGGATAGCTTGAGCTTATTTTGTTTAATATGTATTTAAATAGCTTATTTGTCTCAAAAGTTATAGGTTGTATGATTGTCCTATTCATAAATATGTTATATTGAATCTAAATTGCTTATTTATATCAAAAGACAATGAAATCTACTTTTACTATTCAACAATATGTTATATATGTAATGCTCGTTTAGGCTCGCGTAGTGTAATAAATGTCAATTTCTAATGGGGTTATTTTCTTTATAACCTTTTTTAACAGTACGTCTAGTGTAATAAAGGTTAGTTTCTTCAGCTATCGTGGTATAACTTTTCAAGGTTCTATTTTGTTGTGTAAAATATTATAGCAAGAAAAGATTAAATGTATAGAGTTTTTAGTCACCGCTTCAGTGAAAGTTAAAACATTTTAAGCAAGAATAACTTGAAGTCATCATGACACTCATGAGCTTACACATCAGGATTATGTGTAATTATTAGTTACATGGATTCAATGAAAGTTAAAAGATAAACATTTCTAACGAGAACAACCGGCAAGATTTAGAAAAACTGAAGTTGACGAACTTATGCCACTAAAGCCACAAGATTAAGTTAGTTATGTATTGTTATCGAATGTATACGCAACATCTGGTAATTGGCAATAAAGATCAAAGTTAATGTTTACAGTTGTATTAAAATCAAGAATAGAAAATGTAGCAGAAGATACTTCAAATCCATTTGAAACTTTTCAAACAGTTTGTCCCACATAGGTAAATAAGGGAAAGTCTTTCAAGGTTATATAGCATAGTGCACGAAGACTAAGTGTCTTAAAGTTAATGCAATGCTTTCAAATTCATATAGTATACCAGTTGCGGATAACGGTTGTAATATATGATTTTGGAAGAATTATATGACCTCTTAAGTTTTTTAACAAATACTTCAAACTTTACTTTGTTTCTTTAACAAATACTTTCAACTTTACGTTAAGTTTCTTCTTCAAGCGGTAGTTTTCAAACTAAAAAAAATACACAATCGCGACGATAATTAAATTATTTTTCTATAAATATGCATTTCTTTATATTTTTGACAATTTTTTTTCAAAAGTTCCTTTAAAAATAACATATTATTTGTAAAATCATATATGATTTTCAAAAAGCACACGTGATTCGATTTTACAAATCACATATGATTTGCAAAATCACATGTGATTTATAAAATCGAATCACATGTGATTTTCAAAAATCACATATGATTTTTGTTGGCGAAATTTTTAAATTTTTCTTGTTAAATATTTATATAGATGTACATATTTATAGAAAGATAATTTAATTTTTGTCGCGATGGTATGATTTTTTCTCGTAACAATCAATGGTTTGTCAACACAAAGGTTGGTGAGTTCATAGAGTTTGCGTTGTCATGAAGAAAACCTTTAAAGAATGTTCATGCAACAAAGGCATTGCAAATCCACAAAGTTCCAAGTTTCACCCATACAAAACTTGCAACTGTGTGTTTACAACCTTTGCCAAAACATGTATTGTTTATATTCAAGCACATGTTATCAAATGAATTCACATAATAGTAAATAACTTAATGTATCGATAGTCAATTGATATAACACATAATTCGTATAGTTTCAAATAGTTCCAAGACCATTAGTTCATGATTGTACCAAGTCCGCTAGTACATGATTATACCAAGACCGCTAGTTCAATGATTATACCAAGACCGCTAGTTCAACATTATACCAAGTCCATTAGACCGTGTTCATACCAAGTCAATTAGCCAAATGATTTATGATATAGAAACTCTAAGTATGGCAATACTGTTACTTCGTATGACTAAACATTCAGTTCAGATAAACACATAGTTTGCAAATAGTCATGAATGTCATAAATTTGTTGAGCATGTATCTCCCCCAAAAGTAGTATAGAAACAATTGAAAATGGAGCTATGAAACTCACCTGATGCAATGTTTATGATGACAAGATTGGATACATCGAGCGAGGTGCAATCTCTAACTGCAACCTATGATGAATGGTATGTTCTAATGTAAGTCATGAAATAATGTATTGCATGCAAACTCATATGATATCCATACCACTTGTGCATTTTTGAAAATAAAGTTTATCGTCGAAATATATGTTTATGACACCTCGTCATGTTATAAAATACTTTACAAGTACATACGTTGAAATGATATCCAACGATAGTCATTTAGTGATTTATTAAGAAATTATAGCTTTTCGTCGTAAAACAATATAATTTGACAATTAATGAAAGTGACTAAATAGCCTCGAAAAGCTAGTCGTAAAATAGTGAGTTGAGATCAATGTAGAACTAAAAATATCTAAAGATGCAATGAACCAATCCTAACTACTAAATTTTTTCATCAAAATAAAAAAAGAAAAACCCACGTTCCACTTCATCTTTAAAAATAAAATATTTTGCAAACGGGAGATCGTCAAGTGAAAAAACAATACACTATCGCGACAAGTATTTTTTTTCATTTTTTTCAGTTTCATTTGGAAAGATAATTTAATTCTCGTCGCTATGATATGATTTGTTTTGCGTAACGATTAACAGTTTGCGAGATATTTAATTTTAAAAAAAATGGTGAAAATTTATTTTCTTCTACAGGGTTTCATTTTAACACGGTATCGTAACGAGTCTGATTTTTAGACTTAGGTGGCTAAGTTGAGCCGCCTCTTTTATGTCATCCCGTCAAAACCTATCCATCACCAGTATACATTTTCCCGGAAAAAAAAACTATGTTTTGCTTTATTTTTTGTTTCTTTACCTTTGTTGATGCTGCATGATTAAGATTAATCTCCGCTTGCTGTCGGATATCATCATCAAAATTAAGTATTTGCTTTACTGCTTTTAATTTTCTTTGCTATCGCTTTATTTTGCTTTTGCTGCCGCAGATGAAGATTTATATTCGCTTGCTATCGAACGTCTTCATCAACAAGACTTTCATTGCTTTAATATTTATTTAGCTTTTCATCCAATCCAAACTTTTGTGATTTCGCTGGTCGTATTGCGGGAAAGTATATATTAGAGGATATATTAGTAAGCCCAAGCCCGGGTTGTTGGTTTAAGATTCATTAGGGTTTTAGGTTATTTACATTTTAAATAGTCGATCAATATCATAATACCAATAGGGTTTGCATCATTCTAACATATGCAACAATCATTTAAAAGTGATGTGTAGGATAAGTTTTGTTTTAGTGTCCAATTCAAGGAAGATATATGTGGTTTGAATTGGTGAAAAGAAAGAAAAATATGTTCTTTATATTGGGTTTCAAAATTAAAAAAGAAAAAAAATGATTCGTAAAAATATTGTATGGTACTAATAGTGATGACATCTTGGTAGGAGTGGTGGTGAAGAGAGGGTGGTGGTGGGTGAGAGGTTCAAGAAAAGATGTGGTTGGATTTTAAAGTTCAAAATTGAAAGTTCAGGACCGACGATGTTAATGAGGTGTTTGGACAAAAAATTTATGTGGTAAATGATGGTTGATTATCTTCATAAAATACATAATACATAGACTATTTTAGAAACGGATTGAAAAGGCGAAAAAGCTCTTGCAACTAACGATATTTTTAACGAACATTACCACTTACCATAACGAGCGAATTTTGAGAATTTAGAACTAAATGCATGAATTTGGTTCGAGGTGGGGACCAATGGTGTAATTCACTTTAAGATGCATAAAGTACCTTGCATGTCAAGAACAAAACATTAAAAGAAAACATGTTTTTTGTAGAAAAACTATATACTCAACCAGTAATAATACCAATAAAAACACAGCGTCTCACTCTCTAAAACTCTCCTACCTCTCTAAAACACATCCACCCAATCCAATCCTTTTCTTGGTGGTCGGTTTCGACCGCCGTCCGAATCTTTTCTTGTATTTTATTTTCCTAAAATAAAAGCCTTACTCATGATCGTTCATCTCTCGCTTCTTGCCGTTGTTGTCGCCGCCACGTCCGCCATCGATAGCTTCTTTGTAGCCTTGGGTTTTGTTTCTAGATCTGTTGGGTTTTACTCTGGCTCCTTTTAGGATGCTTAGTTTTATCTTCTATGTATGTTTTATGTACTTTGGGTACTTTTGTCAAGCTACATCTTCGTATGGTTGTGTCTCCCTAAAGCTCACTTTGGTGATTCCCCCCACCCTTGTATGGTGTTGTTGTGGTCTGTCACAACTATTAGGGTGTATGCTTTCTTTTGGCTTAACTTGTTGCCTCGTGTATTTTGTTTGGCAAGTCGGCTTTGATTTTGCCCTTTATGTTCGATGTAACTTGTTGTGTTCAAATTACCTCCATTTGTGAGGAGTGATATGAAATGTAATCTTTTTTCAAAAAAAAAACCCAGTAATAATACCCGTGCACGCATTACATTTTTTCTTAAGATTTGTATTATGTATTACTATTAACATGCAATTGCAAATGCCAAAGTATTATTATTCAAATTACAAAGTCTCTTCACTGCTTTATTGAGATTCCACCCCCTGTTTGGATAACCTCTATTCCCAACTAGTAAGCTAATAAGCCTAAGTCACTCATTCCAAACTTTTCTTCCATTTGTGACTTAAACTTTTGAAGGTCTTTCATCGCTTCGGTAACTATTAAATCACACACATAAACTCCAACAAGCAACATAGAGTCTTTACTTATCCTTTTGAAGATTGTTTGTTCTAATGTGCATTTCTTGAAATCTAGAGATTTCAAAGTTTGATCTAACTACATGTTCCACGCACGCGGAGCTTGCTTTAACCCATAAAGTGTTTTATCTAGTCTATACACATTATTTTCATTTCCTAGTTTCTTAAAACCTTTTGGTTGTGTAACATAAACTTCTTCTTTAAGTTCACCATGTAAAAATATTGATTTTACATCTAAGTAGTGTACTTCCCATCCATGATAAGCTGATAATGCAAAAATTAATCTTACTGTTTCCATTCTTGCTACAGGAGCAATGACTTTGTCATAGTCTATTCCATGCTCTTGTACGTATCCCTTGGCTACTAAACGAGCCTTGTGTTTTACAATCTTCTGATAACGCTACACGCGTCGTTCGGGGTCAAGGAAACTTCCTTTTCTTCGAGCAAGTTTTATAACACCCTAGGCAGTGAACCTAATCGTTGTAGTGTAGTAATTAGGGTAAGCCACGGTATTGATATCATTCTCTGGGGAATAGGAATGCTAGTAAGGAGTTACTACGCTAAGGTTAAGGTTGAGGACGATTATTTTTTTTTATCTTTTTATGTTTTATGAAAATGGAAAGGTACGAATCTCGGGTATTGGATTTGGGGGGTTGGTATTTCTACCGATTACTCTACTATTATCTAATTATCTAAACTAAGGTTGTGGGAGTCTACGTCTAATTAATGTGTGCTCGTATGATAGTTTAAAGATGTGTTTACTTAAGTTGTATTACTCCTTAATTATCTCCTATTGATGGTTGAGTTGTCACGTCTTATTCTTAGTTGCGTTGTGTGTCTGAAGTTTTAGGGTATACGTTTCTCCCTAACTCTTTGAACTTACCAAAGGGTCTTGTCTACAAACCCACTAGGGATGATAAACTCCTACTCTAAGGCGCTCTTTGGATGGTTTAGCCTACAACTACTCAGGTAATTATATTCTAAGGTTCACAAAGATGAATCAAGCATTAAGTACACAACGAATGACCTATCGCATTACTAAATCATATATCAACCAAGATAAGAAACAACCAATCAATATTCAATAATTAAGTTTCATACTTCCTAAGCAAACACACAAATAAATTAGCGGACATGGAGAACATGCAAGCATACACACAAATAATCAAAGACATAATTGAATTAATGAAGTAAAGACTTATCTTGATGTAAGATAGGGTTTAAAACCCTAAAATCTTGTACAAGACACCTTAGGTTCGGTTTTAGGTTTTACTCCCAAGACTCTCCACACAAAGACCGAAAATTCGGATTCTATATATAAGATTACAATTGCGACGGCGTCACCTTATGTTTAGTGATCGCCGTGTCGCCGCCATTAGGGTTTCGTATTGGCGCGTTAACCTTGCGACGGCGTCACCTTATGTCCGTGACGCCATCCTCTTGACTTCGGCGTCGTCGGATTGCATCTAGGCGTCCGAGTAGCGACGGCCTACTCTTTTACCACCGGACGTCGTCGCTTGAAAATACAAGTTTTGGGTTACGCCCGTCACGAAATCTTGGGACGGCGTCGCCAATAGCACCGACGCCGTCGCTTCTAACTTCAAAGAATCGTAAGTGCCTCGATTCCGACTTTGGCTATTTTCTTCATATATTCGCGCTTTTCGTCCAAATAAGTGCCATTCCAAGATTTTGCCTTCACGAGACCTAAAAGTGAAAAGGAACGATATTAAGCAATAACGGATACAAAGTGATCAAATAAGGACTTAAACGACCCTCAAAATGGTACCTTTCAAAACCTTATCAAATATCCCTACACTTGTTATTTGCTTGTCCTCAAGCAAATGTGCTTTTAGCCAATTAATTTATAAGTTAGGGTCATGAAGCATTAATTCAAAACGGTCCACAACACATATAAGCCCATAAAAGTCATAACAAGCACGGAAATTACATACTAGCACCTCACATGGGGTGTTTAGATACTCACATCTATCTCGGTGTATATATGAAATATAACAAATAGGAAATGGAAGATAAACACTCATTAACCGGTCCTAGTACATAGATTACCATAGGCTTGAGAATAGATCAAACCTCCATCGCTTTGGCGTAAGCACCTAGGAAAGACTATCAAAGAGGTCTTTAAAGGGTTGTAATGTTAGGCTTAGGGTAGGAAATAAGGGTTTGGTGGGATAGGCTATATAGTGGTGGCAAGTCAAAAATCTCTATGTTAATCGCATATGAAGAATGGCGTTGCTAAGCCAAGACTCGACACTCTAAACTCTGCATAATCGAAATAAATAAACATAAATTTAAAGATAGATATAGGATGGTAGCCCGTATGTGTTTTTCTTTTTTTTTTTTTTTTCTTTTTCTATTTTTTCGATTTTTTTTTTTTTTTTTTTTTTTTATACACTTTTAGTCTACCATCCTCTACGATAACATCAAAATACTATAGATTTATAGGCATATCCCTACACTTGAGTTTTATTATTCTAACACTAATTTGACCCGATTTGAAAAGATCAAAACACTTGGGGTACATTATTACGCAAACAAAGGGAATTTGAATTTTTTACGTTCCTTCCGTCATTTCATAAACTTTAACTTTTCCCATGAATCCCAATCGTCCCAAAGCTGTATACAAAGGATATGACTCGACTTAGCAACTTATGCAAGCAACTAGATAATTGAACTAAGGGTTTAGGGTGATAACAAACATTTGCACTAAAAGTGAGTGCATAAGGGGTAGGCTAAGGCGATTTGGGTGTAAATTTGGGGTAGGGTGTAAACAATGCTCTTCATTGATATTCGGAAAACCGAAACATCACGAGAACCGCGAAAAGGATAGGCTCGAGGGGTTAACTAGGGTATCGTGTACTAAATATGAGTACAACGCAAAGGGTGTGGGGAATTACTCAACCGATGTGGAAGAAGTAATTATATTACGGTATCAAACAAGGGTTATCCTAATGCCTCTTATCATTTAGTTATTCCTAACTACACAAGTGTAGCCTCACTTGCGATCTCGGAATGCATCACAAAACAAGTTCTAGAATCTAATATACTACCGGTTCACACTCTAAGCATTGAAGATGAATGCTTTAATTCCTACTAATCTAAGGCGATCCTCACATTTTGGTGGAATTTGGGTGGTAAAGGGTTTTGTGCTAGTCATGCAACTTCCTATCCATGAGACGCTTTTGTTAAGACTAATGGCCCACTCCTATATGTCATGAAAATTTTAAATTTGGTGCCAAAATTACCCTAATCGACATTGTCTCATGGTTTATTACACAATCACAATTGGACAAAGCAAATAGTCAAGGATAAGCATAGTTTCAAAGTTCCGTTTATTTTCCTCCCTACACTTAGACCGAACATTGTCCCCAATGTTCCCGAAAGTATCAAAGTTATGATAAAGAAGGTAAAAACGAAAGAAACTAATACTCCCGATTAGCTCGGTAGGATCCGTGTAAAGTGGTGGTTAAATTCTTTTCAAGAAGAATTATTAGTGAAAAGCTCCTTCCAATCTTATGTAACTTCTTCTTGACAAACTAAACCTGCACACTTGAAGAAAACAAACGAAACCTTCGTAAAATCGGCGGTAATAATATATATAAGACTCGATTTAAACTAGGATATAATGCTTGTGGAATGGATGTTTACAATTTCTAAGAAAATAAAGACACGAAAATTCCAAAATTTATAAATAGCTCGAAAACGAGAAAAAGTAATCGATGTTTTACTCCTTCTCGACGCCAGTTATCCCGACAAAAAGCGGTCTGCGATTTTCGGAAAATTTACATCTTTAGAACTGGAAAAATTTCTTCAAAACATTCATTATGACTCGATACAAGCATTTGACTCGAACAAACAAACATAAATATCTTTTAGTTAATTGTTATTCTCATGTTTACGTTTCTTTTGAAAACGTGTGTAATCCTCCTACACTTATCCCTTATGTAAAATACCTTTATATGTAATTAAGACGAGGTTAAAACAAAATAAAGCATTTTACAAATTTAAACATGAGGATAAACAATTAATAAAAAAAATATAAGACACTAACAAGCAAACAATTAAACATGGGTTGCCTCCCACGAAGCGCTTTTCTTTATTCAAGAGTCTTGTAGCTAGAATCATAGTCGTTCTCCTACGTTTTCTCACTACCGCCCTCTTGACCGTTTCTAATGGGGGATTCCATGTTGTAGAAGTGCCCTAAAATGCGCTTCTCTAAGAGTTCATCCTCTCCCTAATCGGTCCTATATTCCGGTCCTAGGCTCAAGCAATCCTTATAGAATCCGAAAATCTTAGCCATAACATAATCAACACCTTTCTCCCTATCCTCGTCATTCCTATAATAGACCGACAGTTTAAGTTCCTTTTCATCATTAGAGTGAGAAAACTTCTCAATCTTAAACGGCATTTGGTAAGCTATGTCATCGGTCTCATTCTTGAATCGCACTACTCCTAATGAGGGGTCATAGGTTATCCGGTGCTTTCTATGAAAGGTTTTCCTAAAATAACATGGGACAAGCTAGGGTCTATGGCGTGCTAATATCATCCACAATTATGAAGTCCGTAGGAAACGTGAAACTACCTACATAAACGGGCAATCCCTTAACTCTTCCAAGAAAATTGCAACTAACATTAGGATCATTGGGTGCGGCCTAGTTGGAATAGGCTTCTTCAATATCCAATTATAATAGGTGCTAGTCATTATGTTGATTGGGGACTTGCGATCAATGTAGGCTTTTGCCACAAAAAGGTGTCCTATGACACACGGTATGTTAAGATTCCAAGGGTTCCCAAACTTGATTCGAGGATCGACGAAGGTCACGCACTAAGTGAGGGTGGCGAGATAGTTCTTCTTCCGTAGGAAATTTGTTAAAATAGTCAATGTCTACTTCATCTACTTCCTCGGTGTTTCATCATCCCAGTGTATAGTCCTCTTCGTCATTTGTTTCATTAGGTTCAACTAAGGCGATGGTATTGACGAATTGGACATACTTAGTTAGCTTGCTTGGATCCTTAATCTCTATGCACAAGGCTCGGGAGTTGAGATAGCATTAACCTTCTTATCGCTATTAGATATGGCTTTCAAAGGTTGTCTATTTTCCTATCCATCTCGGCTTGTTGATGGTTAAAGCGGTCCGAGAGCTTAGCCATTTGGGTTTGTTGGGATGCAACTAGGTTTTGCAACATCCTTCGATGTTTTGTTGGTTAGGACCGTTAGGTGGGGCCATGAGAAATCATTAGAGGTGAATTCTTTGGTTTGTCCCGGTAGAAGTCGGGCTTGTTTTCCATGCTTCACGGGTGTCATTGAAATTCCTAGGTCCGGGTGTTGTAGGAATCTTCCTCCGTTCCATTAATACGTGAGGATCCGTAGTCAACGGAAGCATGTTCGGGAGCGAGTGCTATTGCGCGTACTATTAGGATCACAACATGCCTCACACGAGGAAGAAGCTTTGTTCACATGGTGTGTAGACTTAGGATTTTCGTAGGAACTCATGAGGAATTTAACTTGATCTTCAAGTTCGATCATCCTGACGGTCGGAAGGAGGCAAGGAGATTGCCTTGACGGTTTTGGGCACTCACGGGGTCATCCCAACTTCGTTGTCATAGAGGCGAGGTCCTCTATTATTTCCCATGATTCTTCTGCGGTGAGATCACTAAGTTTTCCACCGCCGCTTGGTCAATGGATCGCTTAGTGGGGAAGTTGACATGATCATAAAAGATTTGGACTTGGAGCCAAAGATCAATGCCGTGATGAGGACTTTATGAAGTAATTCCTTGAATCGGGTCCATGCTTCGAGAGAGATTCACCTTGACGTTGTTGGAACATCAAGATGTCATTCCTAAGCTTAGTGGTTCTCCCGGTGGGAAAAATTGAGCAAGGAAGCGAGAGGTAAGATCATCCCAACTTGAGATGGAGCGGTGGGAAGTCTCTCAAGCCAATTACTAGCTTGGTCCCGTAGAGAGAATTGGAAGAGACGCAGCGCGCGTGGTCTCCCAGTAGTAGCATCAAGGTCGATGGAATCGACAATTTTGAGAAAATCCTCGGATCTTGATTTGGATCTTGAACGAAGTCCATGGAATGCACATCCGTTTTGCACCAACCGGATGGTGTCGGATCGCAGGTCGTAGTTTGGGCTTGGTCGGGAAGCTCAATGGTGTTCCTATAGCCTAGGTGGCTTGGTCTCGAGTATTCACCAAGAGTACGGGCTCTTGGCGGGTCATTTGGTGGTGGGTTGATGAATGGTAGTGGGTTATCACCTTCCATGATGAAAAGTGATGGGGTTACGAACAAAGGTCACAAAGAAGGGGGATAGACTAAGAGAAAGTTAAAAATGAGAAAAAAAAGTTTACTTGATAGGAATCAAGCAAAGGAACCTAAACGAGGTGGACTACTAACTAGCTATTCTATTCCCCGGCAGCGGCGCCAAAAACTTGATAACGCTTACACGCGTCATTCGGGGTCAAGGAAACTTCCTTTTCTTGAGCAAGTTTTATAACACCCTAGGCGATGAACCTAATCGTTGTAGTGTAGTAATTAGGGTAAGCCACGGGTATTGATATCGTTCTCTAGGGAACAGGAATGCTAGTAAGGAGTTCTTGCGCTAAGGTTAAGGTTGAGGAAGATTATTTTTTATCTTTTATGTTTTATGAAAATGGAAAGGTACGAATCTCGGGTATTGGATTTGGGGGGTTGGTATTTCTACCGATTACTCTACTATTATCTAATTATCTAAACTAAGGTTGTGGGAGTCTACGTCTAATTAATGTGTGCTCGTATGATAGTTTAAAGATGTGTTTACTTAAGTTGTATTACTCCTTAATTATCTCCTATTGATGGTTGAGTTGTCACGTCTTATTCTTAGTTGCGTTGTGTGTCTGAAGTTTTAGGGTATGCGTTTCTCCCTAAGTCTTTGAACTTACCAAAGGGTCTTGTCTACAAACCCACTAGGGATGATAAACTCCTACTCTAAGGCGCTCTTTGGATGGTTTAGCCTACAACTACTCAGGTAATTATATTCTAAGGTTCACAAAGATGAATCAAGCATTAAGTACACAACGAATGACCTATCGCATTACTAAATCATATATCAACCAAGATAAGAAACAACCAATCAATATTCAATAATTAAGTTTCATACTTCCTAAGCAAACACACAAATAAATTAGCCGGACATGGAGAACATGCAAGCATACACACAAATAATCAAAGACATAATTGAATTAATGAAGTAAAGACTTATCTTGATGTAAGATAGGGTTTAAAACCCTAAAATACTGTACAAGACACCTTAGGTTCGGTTTTAGGTTTTACTCCCAAGACTCCCACACAAAGACCGAAAAATTCGGATTCTATATATAGATTACAATTGCGACGGCGTCACCTTATGTCCGCGACGCCGTCCTCTTCGACTTTCGACGTCGTCTGGATTGCATCTAGGCCGTCCGAGTAGCGACGGCCTACTCTTTACCACCGGACGTCGTCGCTTGAAAATACAAGTTTTGGGTTCCGGCCCGTCACAGAAATCTTGGGACGGCGTCGCCAATAGCACCGACGCCTTCGCTCTAACTTCAAAGAATCGTGAGTGCCTCGATTCCGACTTTGGCCATTTTCTTCATATATTCGCGCCTTTTCGTCCAAATAAGTGCCATTCCAGATTTTGCCTTCACGAGACCTAAAAAGTGAAAAGGAACGATATAAAGCAATAACGGATACAAAAGTGATCAAATAAGGACTTAAACGACCCCTCAAAATGGTACCTTTTAAAACCTTATCATCTTCCCATCTGCATCTCGTTTAGTCTTGAATACCCATTTCAGACCAATAGCCTTCTAGTTTTCTAGTAGGGTGGCTAGCTTCCATGTCTTGTTTTTATCTATTGATTCAATTTATGTCTGCATTGCCTCAATCAACTTCTTATCTTGTGTAGCTTCTTTGTAATTTCTAGGTTCATCTTCTAGTAGTAGTAATTCATTACTTTGCACTTTTGGTGCTCGATCATAAATTTCAGATAGGATTATGTATCCATGAACTGGCATATGATCAAACGGCCTGAATGAACTTGATGTTGATGATGTATATCCTGTAGATTCTTTTAGATTAGGCTTATAGGTATATGGTGGAGGTGTTGATGGATTGTCTATTGGTTGTTCAATCTCATCATCAGATATATCACCATGAGTGTTATTCTGCATGGGACTTGGTGCACTATCTTCATCATTTCTTGCCGAATCTTGAGTGCCAACTTCAACAATACTCCTTGTCGTGCTCATTCTGCACCTATTCCTTCTCTCTATATGCCATTCTATTGTGGAGAGTATGGTCTGTAAGTTGTCTAATTATGCCATTCTCCTTACAATAGCGTGTGAATTCCCTTCATGTGAATCACCTCCTCTGTCTGTCCTAAAAGACATTAATTTTTTCCCGACCTCATTTCCACCTTCAACTTGAATTCCTTAAAAGTCTCAAATGCTTCATCTTTTGACTTTAAGAAGTATACCCACATGTACCTAGTACAGTCGTCTACTAGCACATGCACTTCTTTCCTGATTCTGTTGCTGGGGAAATAGGTCCACATAAATCTTCAAATACTAAGTTCAAAGGTTCTAATGACTTAGTATTTGTTTGGTTGGAAAACGGAGCTCTATTATGCTTTCCTAGTAAGCAGGTGTTGCATACTTGACTCTTGTAATTAATAATGGGTATTCCTTGCACTAATTTCTTTTGAGTCATTTGTTTAATTGAATCGAAATTCAAATGACCCAACCTGGCATTCCAAAGCCATGCATGGTTTCCAAATTAGCCAATAAACACATAGGCATACCAATTTTCAAGTTGATCTTGTAAAGTCGGTTTCTTGATCTCTCAACTCTCATAAGGAGTTTTTGATCCTGACCATATAGCAATAGTATGTTTGTTTGCATAATGATTTTACAACCATTCTCTATTAATTGTCCTAGGCTCAAAATATTACTTTTAGATTGGGAATGTAATAAACATTAGGAATTACTCTTTGTTCCTTGTTTTACATTAGAGTAATATGGAGCCTTTACCCATAATCTCTACATATGACCCATCACCAAACGGACTCTTCCCGAAATCGTTTCATCTATTTCCTTAAAGTGTGTACTAATTCCGGTCATATGGTTACTAGCTCCATTATCCAAGTACCAAAAGCTTTCATCCGTGCTTTCATCCATGCTTATGTACTTCTTAGGTTCGATCTCCTTCTAATTAAGAAGATTTCCTCACCCTTAGCTCCTTTTCCTTGAAGCGCCATCAAGGCGTTGGTTCTACATTTTTGAACCAAGTTTGATTTCTCTTGCGCTCTATCCTTTAGTTTGAAGTTTCTCGTGACTTGTCCAAACTTGTTACAATTATAACATTTAACCTTACTAGAATCCTTTGTACCTTTTTAAAATTATTCTTCCCGAACTTATGTGAAGGTTTCCTTTAATTGTTGAATTGTTTGGTTTTCCATCTTGTTTGTTGTCCTGAGATGACATAAACTTCTCTTGTCCACCATTCCTAAAACCTTTCTCATGACTTGAACTATTATCATGGTTTGTGAGCTGAAGTTGATCCTGATTGTTACTTGGGCTTCCATTAAAAAGGTTTACCCTTTCCTCAAAGGTTTTCAGCCTACCAATTGTCTCATCTAAAGTTGTTCTCTCTAAGTCAGCAAATTGTTCTATGGCTGTCACAATCTGTATAAACCTATTTGGTACAAAACTTAAAAGTTATCGTCCTAGAGTTTGTTGATCAAAAGATGATCCTAAGCCACTTGCCCTTGTGACAATACTATTGAGTTTTCTGAAAATTCATCAATACTATCATTTTCTTTCATTTTAACATCTCAAATTCTGTTTTAAGAGTTTGTAGTCGTGCCTTCTGCATTCTATCTACACCTATGTATCTAGTTTGCAGTGCTTCCCAAATTTCTTTTGCACTTTTGGAAGGTAATGCCCGGTAAAGATATGCAGTTGTTGCCATATCTTTCTTTATGTCTAGTTGTGCATTATCCTCAGGTTCTATTATTTCCCAAATCAAATTTTTCCTTAGTATGGTCTTTATACGAAGAGCCCATACTGTGTAGTTTGTATATTTCAAAATGGGGCATTGAAATTGAGAAAATGAAGTAACCTCCTTGTGAATTATAATTTACTTGTTTCACTCATTGGGCTTAAAACTATTCCTAATTCTAATTAAAACTTAAAGTAGGAATCTAGGAAATTTATTGGTTCAACTAGGAATCAGAAACAATTTCTAATCTTATCTATGTATGTAAGACCAAGAATAAAGAAAATCAGATTTTGTTAGAACGAAAAACCCAAGTTTTGATGATTCCTCCTCTAATACGCTTTTCTTCCTTTGTTGCCTTTTTGAAACAGTAAGAACACGAAAAAGTTCTTCTTTTTCTTCCTTGTAAAACCAGGTTTTTTTTTTTTTTTTTTCGAACCAACAAAAAAAACACAAATATGTGTTCTTTTTTTTCGCCCCTCCTCTATTTGTCCAAGTTGTGTTTTTGGTTCCAAGTTTGTATATACAAAATTCGCCCCTTAATGCCCTCTCTTCTTCTTCGTTCTTATATTGTTAAAACGAAATCTAGGCTCTGATGCCAATTTGTTGCCTAGTGGGGTTTCAATCAAAGACGATACATGTAAATAACAACAGTAAACAATTGATTCAAACGCTTTGATTTCTGAATCAAACTAGTCGGTTTCAAATGAGTATTTTTGTACAATCTGAATTCCATGTAAAACGAAAATAAAGGCCCTATTTATACTAGTGTTGAGGAGCGGTTATCCTTCAACCATCATGACGCTTCAATATGCCTGTAGCCCTTTCTTGAACCGACATGTCGCTTCATTTTGTATTGCTTCATCAAATTGAAACATTGCCAGCGGTTACCAAGATATAGAAGTCATGATTCTTCCCTATTGACTTTCTTAATTATACACATAACCCCTTACTTGGTTTAGGGGCCAGATTAGTCTAACATTAACCAATGAATGCTTTACTAAGAATATTGTTTATCCAATGAACACAAAAAGCATTAACCTATGAATGTTTTACTGAGAATAATGGTTAGCCAATGAACACAAAAAGCATTAACCAATGAATGCTTTACTGAGAATGTTTAGTTAAGGTTAGTAAGGGAGATCTGTATTAGGGTGCAAAGAACGGTAATTTTAAGAGAAGAGTCTATGATACCATATTAGTGGGAAAATGATTAATTATCATTAACAATAATCGTGTACAATATGTAGCTTACAAGGAGAGTTCTATAATCAGGCTTGAGCCCATTACAACATAATATAAACATAATGTATCGACTAACAATTATACTATTCATAAATATGTTATTTGTATCTAAATTGCTTATTTATCTTTAAAGTAAAATCATATCTAACTTTACTATTCACCAATATGTTACATATGTAAAGCTCGTTCACGATCGTGAGCTTGATCAAACTCAATGTCAGAAGCTTGGGCTTGAGCTCGATTATTCAAGAAGCTTTATGTTAAGCTCGAGCTTGTTAAAGCTCAGTTTGTTTTAAGCTTTTACCGAATAGATCTTGAGTAGCTCACAAGAAATTTCACTCGTTTACACCCTTAACTAAATATAACTACAAATCAAGATATTTAAAAAAGTAGATATAGAATAAATAAACATATTTGCTAATGTTTAAAAAGTAATGAAGAAGAAAATTTTTAATGGTATCTCTAACACCTCAAGTTTTTACGGTAATGATTTATTATTAATTTATATACTTTAGTTATCCTAAAAGACCTCCCATGAACTAAGCTATACTAAATAGGAGTATCCTCGCAATTGCTCTTCTATCAAGGACCTAAGTTGTCAAATTGTGAAAGTTTTATGACAACTCTTATACTCTTTCTTGATGTCCAGGAAAGTTAGAAGCCGACTCATTTCTTTTCCATCCTCCTGCTCTCACATTTCACACACACAATTTTATAAAAACTATGGTTTGATTCAAGATTAATTATTAATAAGGTTTAACCAAAATATACCATAAATAAGCTCGAATCACGTTCTTTAGGGTTCCTACAATCCAATTTGAGGTAAAATTATATGTAAGTTCTTTAATTGTGTTTTATGATTACCCAATAGTGGTAATGATTAATTATGATGATTTTATGGTATGTATGGGTTTTTTAGAAATTCATATGTTTATGTTAAGATGTGATTTTCAAAAATCACTAAGAACACATGTTAATCATGTGTATGAGTTAAGATTAATGATAGATATCATGTAAAGATGCCATAACACCAATTTATGGTACTAATTTTTAGAAAGTGTGTTGGTGTGGTCGCATAAGCCTCGAACCAAACACCCCCTTATGGCATATTCATACTTTGGAGCTTATTTTTATAAGCTAGCCTATAATTTAATAAGTTCCATGTAATTTGCATGTTCTTAGATCAGAAGGGTTAGCCGAGGACATCTTACGGGAGCTTGTTCTATTATTCAAGCATTTTTTAGGTGAGTAACATATATGATTTTAGCAACGGGTTAATAGTAATCCGTTAGAGGTGTCATATATTTATGATATTTACGTAAAAGTTTTATTGCATGTTTATATGTTACGGTTATGTTAAGTATTCATAGTTCCATGTTATTATGAGCTTATTGACTTGTATTGTAAATGTACGTGGGAAATAAAGTAAACGGGTCAAAACAGCCCATAATGACCCATCTGGTCCTAGTAAAGTGACTTTAATCAAAATTCTCTATCTTCACTTGTTTAGCGTCCTAAGTGAAGACATGTGCTATTATGTGATCACACATGTGTTCCAGACAAAGTTGGAACTTAGATCTCCTAAGTGGGGAATCGAGCCTCAGATTAGTAAAGTTCCAAATACGGGACTTAGACATCCTATATCGATGATTATTATGTTTATATGGCTCATCAGTTATGTATATCAGAATTAGTTATTAAAAGTCTCCAAAGATGAGACTTGATGTCCTAAGTAGACAATTAGTATATTATGAAAAGTATAAGATTTTAAGCTTATGATGGAGTATTTAGACTCCTATCGCACGTAAGGTGAAGAATATATGTTCCTGTGAAATTAGTGATGTTATGAGCATCTTACCGGAAAACGTTTATATGAAGCAACATTTAATAGTTGGTTATGTTTAAATTCCATTTATATGTGTTATTTCACTAAGCTATTGCTTACGTTGCTTTCATATGTTTTTTTTATAGGTGAAGCTAGTGGTAGTGCGTCCAAGGGTAAGAAGACCGAGATCTAGTTCCCGGTATAGTTAGTGGGTATGGAGCCTTTTCCCTTACATGCTCTTGTACCAAGAACGCCTTAGGATGTCATGGTTATATTCACAAATATGTAAACTTTAACGTGTGTGATAAACAAGTAGTAATGTAGTGTTTAATGTTTTAGAAAGGGTGTTTGGCATAACTTCATTCTAACCCAAACTGACCCATTTTGATCATATACGGGTCTTAACGAAAGATATGTGTTATGTAGAGTTTTATGAAGTAAATATATATGTTTAGTTTAGGTTAAATCAATTTATGTGTTGCGCCAAATTAGTTTTCTACAAGTAAATTAGTGCAGAATTGTGCAGGTCAGTAAAGAGGACCATACGGCCTTATGCAATATCTGCATACAGCCGTATGCAATCATATGCTATTTTAGCATACGGCCATATGCATTAAAAAAATCTTAGTAAAGGCGTTTCAGTATCTCATATCGATGGGTAGAGAAAAACAAAAATGAGCGGTCTATTACAATAACTAGGTCAATGAATAGTCAAAAGGTTCGTGGTACAAGTGGCCTCGCATGAGTCTTAAGTTGTGCGCGACCCCTGACTTATAAAAGGTTTAATTCTATTAAATCTAAGTGTAGAGTCATTAAATATTTATGGTGAATTGCATATGTATCCTTGCAAAAGCAAAAAATTGCATATATATTCAACTTAAACTAATAATTGCATATATATATCCTTCTTAAACTTTAAAATTGTCATATATCCAAATAATTAATTTTATATTTTTCAATCAAAAATACATGAAAACTAAAATTTTATTTTAAAATGACTATTATACCCTTGGTCTTATAATTTTATGTAATTGCATATATCTTCATTTATAAACTTATAAACTTTACAACCAAACACAAGAAATGCCATATTATACATTATCCATATGAAGCTAACGTGCTGAACATTTCTTGTTACAGTTTATCATGATGTGTCCATTACTTGCCATATGAACAATGCACTTAGCAAATAGCCAAAAGACTTACACTACAACATAAAACAACAACAACAACACCAAAGAAAAGAAAATTGACAAACAGGTAATAAACATATATCAATACAACAAGAGTTAAGCATTTAAACTAAGAAAATAAACCAACAGTTTAACTATTTTAGCATTGAAACTAACAAAAGATTAAGTGTTTTAGCAACTGAGCTAACACAAAATATGAGGAAGAAACCGCCTTCAGTAGGACTACTAATTCGACACCATTTCAGCAAAGCCTACGCGACCTTTTGTATTTTTTCGTCGTCTCCTTTTAACCGTGGATGTTTCACCAAGATTAACACTTTGAGCTGGCGGATTTTTACATGACTTTTGATGGTGTCCATATCCACGACATTGCTTACACCGGTGTTTTTTTGGGCTCATCTGTGGGTGCAATTCTCTTCTTCCTAGGACGTCCAATTGGGCGTTTGATAACAGGTGGATATATTTTATCCTCTATTTGTAGGTGTACCCATTTATCTTTTCCAGGCATAGTAGCAACTTCTAAAGCATATGCATCTTAAAATGTTTTGATTGTGAAATACGGATCAACATAATTTTTGTAACTTTTCTTTGTGAAAGCAATGAATGCAGCAGCATGAACACATGGCAGACCCTTTACTAGCCAAGCCCGACAAGAACATTTTTTCTCATCTAGCATAACCACCCACCGCTTCCCCTTACTTTTCACTTCAGCATGGTTTTGTTGCTTCTGCAAACTTCATATCTGCCTAAGTTCTACAAGAAAAAAAACATAAATAAAGATACGTTAAGGTTCATACGTAGAAATTTAATTATAATATAAATTAAATAATTATAGCTCAATTTACTTGCCTTAGAGATAGTGTTGATATGCTTCTTGTTGGAAGTATTTAAGATAAATCAACCTTAAATTTGTTTAAAACTTAGTCATATTAGTATAAACATTATTATGTAAATATTTGTAATACTTGCAGCCATATACATGTATAAATATAAGGCTGCATATTTCGAATTGATCTTGGCCATAGGCCAACAGACCCTAAACTATGGTTAGATTAGTCATTATGACAATTATAGTTAGTTAAGACAGTTAAATGACAGTTATTGATGAAGGGACATAACCGTTGGTCCTATTGAACCATCACAACCCTTCACAACATACCTACTCATGTAGTATAAATACGTTTTATGTAATAAGAGTTAACATATCAATTTACAGTTAATATTTAGTTACTTTCGTTCCAATTTCTATCTTTGTCTATTTTTGCATATCACTTATGTACACTCACACTTTCTTAGAAATTCACACATTTGTCTATCTTCCCTCCAATTTCTGTCTTTGTCTATTTTTGCATATCACTTCTGCACACTCACACTTTCTTAGACATTCACACATTTGTCTATCACAATATGGTGAACACAACCACATACCTTGAAGATAGATGGTCAAGACTATACAAAAGAGGATTTGGCCATTCTAATAATTGGCATCAGAGCAAACCTAGGAGGCCTATAAGGATTGCAAAATCCTTGTTGAGCATGATCGTAAACATGCTGGGGATTGGATGAATAAGTGGTTCTCCTTTGCAGGGAGATGTCAACTTTTGATCTCAGTTTTGTCATCATTGCATCTATATTGGGCATCCGTTATTCTTCCAGCTGAGATTATTCATGATATTGAGCAACTGATGTGTGGATTCTTATGGTGCCAAGGATATATGAAACGAAGGAAAGCGAAAGTGTCTCGGGAGGATGTGTGACTCCCAAAGCATGAAGGTGGTCTTGGTATTAGAAAGCTTGGAATGTTTAATATAGCGTTAATGGCCACTCATATCGGAAGCTTATTACTCATAAAGAATCTATGTGGGTGAGACGCAGTTCTGGCGTATAAACTTAAGAACAAAAGTTTTTGGTACGTACATTTAATGGCTAATGTGAGTTGGCGTTGGTGTAAAATATCGCAAATTCGTGAGCGGGTTCTCCGTACATCTGGCTCAAGTTGGATACTCACTGTCCTTTAATAAATCATGTTACTAGTCGTATGCTTTATAATGTCGGGTATAGTCGTCATGAGAAAGTGAAGAACATCATGTCGCATGATGGGTGGACGTGGCTTGTGGACTTGAATGATGCTTTCCCTGTTTTAAATCAGCTTATTGTTCCAACTTTGTATGAGCAGGTTGACACCCCCTACTGGAAAATGCATGATGGGTCTTTATCCAAGTTTTCGGTTCGGCATGCATGGCAATGTGTACGTGAGCGTGGAAATGATGTTAACTAGCTAGGTTCATATTGTTTGGTCAAGACAATGTATTCTGAGACACGCTATTCATTTATGGCTTGTTATAAAGAGATATCTTCTAACCCAAGATAAACTGAGGCAATGGTATTTCGGTAATGATATTGACTTAAACGTGCTTCGTTGTCCTCTTTGCAAAACTCAACCTGACTCGCACAATCACTTGTTTTTGAATGTGGGGTCTCAATGCAAGTCTGGAATCAGGTTCTCGCATGGCTAATATTGGATTCTCTTCATCGAAATGGAGTGATATCATGGGATGGTTAATGCCTATCGCTAAAAAAAACAATGTCACAACTATTGTTGCTAGATGAATTTTGGCCGCTTCATCGTACTTTGTTTGGCAAGATTGTAACTATAGAGTACATATGGTACAAGAGTGAGGACACCTGATCAAGTTTCGAAACGTGAAACAAAAACTTAATAGATGGTCATGAGCTAGTTTTGTCCCACATTGGTAAATGAGAGAAAATATTCTAAGCTTAGATACCATGGTGCATGTGAATTGTATTACTTAGAGTTAGTTAAGTAGTGATAACATCAAATTTTACTTTTCTGTTATAAGGATTAAAAATAATCATCCACAATAACATAAACAACAAAATTAGTGTCCTAACTCCTAAATAGAAAGTATTTAGGTCTTATGTTTACCTGAAATTTATGATAAATTATACAACATTATAATAATCAATTAGGAATTCACCAAACCGTTAACATATGCCAAACTTTCAATTGGAAGATTGGTAAATTTCCTCCGTTGAATCTTCTTATTAGATGCTCACCAATTATAAGAAAAAAAGTCAATTTATGCAATAGTATTGGATAAAGCTATAACACTTACCAAGTTTGAGTACCTAAATAAGCTCAACAATTAACCTTAAATCTAGTTTGCTTCGATCAAGCATAAATGTAGCCGACACCTTTGAGCTATTCCAGCTGCACAAACAATCTTGACAAAGAGCTCACATTTGAATTAAAAGAAAAATTCATTCAACTATCGAACCAAGTTTATTCTAAAAAGACTCCAATTTCGACTGCAGTTTCAAACCTTCAAATACCAAAAGATAAATCATTTTCATTGCAAAGTATTCAACCATAATACACTATAACACCCTTGTGAACTCTCCTACATCAAGTCATATATAAGTCCTTAGTGTCATCAAAATTCAGTTATCATTATCATGGACGAACCAAAGAGTCATCGACCACGAAATGGGAACCAGCTAGTGGGTCTCGGGTTGTTTTTTTTCAGAATCATATTTCTCTTCTTTACTCTCGTCATCTTCTGATGGAGGGTTATATGGTGATGTGGTAATGGTGTTTTCACAAATTGGTCAACTCTTGGACTTTGAGATAACAATTATCAAGTACCGACAATGATAACTGATCCTCGCTTCAATGTGTTATGTGCATAAATTGTCAACTATTATTCTGTTAAGTGGAACGTCACTTTAATGTGTTGTATGACCCTGAATTGATAATTAGCATATCAGTGTGACTATTTATCATGGAAAGTGAATAAGGTTTGCTTCAATGATGAAAGTCTCAAAACGTTGGTCAAATCTTGATTCATTTTTACTGCTTTTCGTCTCCTTCCACTATTTTTCATGTACAAAGATGCATTCAAGCAGTTTTGTCGGGTTAGATCCATAAAACATAGCGAGCAAATGCAAACAGCCACTTCACTTTATTTGAGCTAAAACGTGGATGTGTGACTCCATTTTGTGGCAAAACAGAAACACATTTAGATAGTCTACAGTTACTTACATAAACGTGTATATATCTTTTATCACGTAGTTATATTGTTTGTGGTATATATCTTTCATTATATATGTAAAGCTCGTTTAAGCTCGCAAACCTAATTGGGCTCGATATCTCAAGCTTGGGCTCAAGCTTGATTTTTAACGAGTTTTATGTTAAGCTAGAGCCTTGGCTCGTCTCGTCTCGACCTTTTACCCAGCTGATCTTGAGTGGCTCACAAGCAGTTCAACTCATTCACATCCCTAACTAAGGATAACTAAAATTCAATATACTTAAAAATGTATATATAGAATCAGTGAACATTTCGCAAATGTTTTAGAAGTAATCAAGGAGATTAATAAGAGAAAAATGACAAAAACAAAAACAAGCGTAGTATTACAAAAGGGTTAATATACAAAAAAGTTACTAAACTTTTAAAAAAAATTGTCCTAAGTCACTAATGTTTATCTTTTGTCATCTAGGTTACTATACTTTACGTAACCAGTTATCTTGGATACCAATAGTGCGACAACCGGTTGTTACCGGTTAAGGTACACACACCGAGTTGTGGCACATGTTATCTAAGGTACTAAACTTTGAGAAAAATTTGTCCTAAGTCACTAATGTTTCATTCCTGTCATCTAAGGTACCAAACTTTGCGAAAACTTTGTTCTAAGTAACTAATGAAAAATTTGTCCTAAGTCACGAGTTGTGGCATATGTTCTTGAACCTTTAAAATTATCGTTTTAGACAATTTTATACACCTTTTATAAGTTTTATTCATTTCATTCGTTTTATCGTTTTGTTTGTTTTTACGCTTTTATCGGTTTTATACGTTTCGTCATTTTTATTCCATTTTTACGTCCGTTTTATATCGTTTTATGTTTTCATCCGTTTTGTCCGTTTTATATGGTTTTATACATTACTTATCGTTTTTGTTTTCATCCGTTTTATTCGTTTTCATCCGCTTTTATACGTTGGCGTCTGTTTTCTTACGTTTCGCTATTTTCTTAAGTTTTCAAACATAAAAATGGACGAAACGAATGAAACATAGAAAACGGGCAAAAACATATGAAAATTGGACGGAAACGTAAAAAGAGACAAAACGCATAAAACGGATGAAAACGAATAAAAACGTATAAAAATGTACAAAACCATATAAAAACGGACAAAAATGTATAAAAACGGATGAAAACATAAAAACGTATAAAAACGGATGTAAAAAATGGGACAAAAACGGACGAAAATGTATAAAAACGGACAAAAGCGTAAAAAAACAAAAAAAACGAATAAAAATGAATAAAACGTATACAAGGTGTATAAAATCGTATAAAACGTAAAATTTTAAAGGTTCTGTTAGCCTTAATAGTTTTATTAGAAGTGATGGTCATTCACGATTAGGAACTTTGTAACGTGTGTTAGATATCGTGATAGAATAGTCAACGGGCTCGTGGATTGGGCTAAGCTATTTGGTTAAACGTTAAGCTTAGCTAGCCGTTTATAAAGAGTAATCCAATCCAAGTCCACGAAGCCCAAGCCAAGCCCATGGAAAGCCTTTAGGGCAACATGTGTCTTGTACTATAAATACCCCTCAAATGGTCATTTGAGGGGTGTGCTTGAAAGTGTGTGTGTGTGTTTTCCTTATTGAATATACAACATCTTGTGTTTATCTTGTCTCACATCATACACGAATTTATATCTTCAAGTCACCATCTTTCTCATCTTATTTCTAAGCTTTGTTTGTGTTTGTTTCACGTGGGTATACTTGTATACGTGTTGGGTTTGCTTGGTAAAGTGATAAGGTTGATAAAACTAAGGTCCTACAATTGGTATCAGAGATAAGGTTCATCAAAACCAGTCACTCCACCTGCCCCACCTAAACAAAATGTTGATAAAGGGAAAGCGGTTATCGTGAAACCAAAAGTATTAGCACTGGCCTTTTTAAGATGAGTACCACTAATGCATCCGCCTCCACATCTAAAGAGACTAGGATAGTGAAACCACCTCCTTCATAAAATGTGAATCCTAATGCGTGTGCCTCACCTTCTACAGGGACTAGAAAGCACCTCTAGGAGCAGCAGACTAAAGCCTAAGAGCAATACAAGGAACAATAGAGTCTCGATCGCCTCTAGGAGTAGTAGCTTGAATAAAGAGAAGAAAGTAGAAGAACACCCTAGAATTTGACCTTTGAATAAGAAAGACATTTCATCCGAATGTCTTGAATCTCTTTGTTTAACTTGCAAGAAATCTTTAAATGTTCAAGATGATTGTGTTTCTAAGAACGTGAATGATAAGCTCATTAAGAACGTCCCAAAAGTAATTACGCTAAACAGTAGGAAGACTAGTTGCAAAACTTAGGCTTTACACTCTTGACAAGAACCAACGTGCATACTTTAGGGATGATATTTGAAACCCACGGTAGAACTTACACACCTGAATGGTACAATGAGTGATAAACCGGACTTCCTCAGAAAAACCTCTCGAGTGTGATCGAGATTTTACCTCTAACCCAAAGGAACCAAAATCAAAACGGTTTCCACAATATTCTTTTACAGAATCGGTAGGTTATCGAAATTTGTCTTTGGATCGTCGACTCGGGTTGCTCCAAGCACATGACCGGAATCAAGTCACGATCAATTTCGTCTGAAATTCATTGGAACCATACGTTTGGAAATGATCATGTAGCGACTATCATGGGTTATGGAGATCTACCTTTTGAAATTATTTGATCACTCGGGTTTACTATGTCCAAGGGTTGGGACACAATTTGTTCTCGGTCAGGCGATTCGTGATGCAGATTTAGAGGTTGCTTTTAGGAAAATGCTTGCTTCGTTAGAAACTTGGATGGCACTAATCTCTTAACGGGAATCGTGATACAAACTTGTATGCTATCGACATTAACCAAATGGCCTCTTCATCACCAATATGTCTTATGAAACGAGCATCCGGAACACGGTCTGGTTGTGGCACGACGGTTATCCCATCTCAATTTTGACACCATCAACAAAATTGCCAAAGACAACATCGTCAACGGACTTCCAAAGTTCAAATACACCAAGGATCACTTATGTCCATCATGCGAACAAGGAAAAGCAAAGAGCATCATATAAACCCAATCCGTACCTAGTTCGGAAGCAAAGTTGCATATGTTGCACATGGACTTATGTGGCCCAATGAGAGTTGAAAGCATTAACGGAAAAAGTATATTCTTGTTATCGTCGATGATTATTCGAGATACACATGGGTTAAGTTTCGAGATCAAAAGACGAAGCACCGGCATCATCATCACCTTTACGAACGCATTCAAGTACTTCTTCAAACTCCGTAAGGGTTGTAAACGGACAACGGCACCGAATTCACGAATCGAGAGTTAAGAACTTATTTTGAAGATGTTGGAATTACACACGGACATCATTGTTAGAACTCCACGTGAGCGGAGTAGTTGAAAGAAGAAATCGAACTCTTGTGGAAGCTGCTCGCACAATGCTAATTTATTCTAGTGCACCGTTATTTCTACGGGGCGATCTTTGTTGCCACGCTTGTTTCACTCGAACCGATCCCTTATACATCCAAGATTCAATCAAACCCATATGAGATTGTGAACAACGAAAACCCGATATCTCTTACTTTCACGTGTTTGGCGCTTTGTGCTATCCTACGAATGACGAGAGAAGATCTTGGAAAACGAAAGCAAAGGTGATATTGGAATCTTCATTGGATATTCGGATAACTCGAGGGCATTGTGGTGTATAATGAAGGCTAAAGAAGATCATGGAGCGATGAATGTGAAGTTTGACGAACTTTCACAAATGGCTTCGAGAGACTCGCTCTAGAACCCGCACTAAACCGACATACTTACGGACACATCGATTCAGGACTCGTACCTCAAAGAGCTCAATCAACTTCGTTTGACAATCCTAAAGAACAAGAATGGGAGAATTTCTTGAGTTAATGTTCGATGAATACTATGGTGGAACTTGACAAATGCATCAAACCATCATTCCATGCACCCGCTCAAAATCATCCTCCAACACCAACGAAGATGCATCTACAACGGTGAAACAAATTCACCAACTCCATCAACATCATCTACATCTACTCAAGTTATTGCACCCGTTCTACCAGCGGTTGATGAGCAAAACCAAAACCGAGCGATGCAACGTTAGATGAAGACTTATTTGAAAACCCGTTTGCTACGGAATCGGTGAATCTTCTTCACGCTTACGAGAACCATCTAACTCGCATACGTATAACCAACGGTATCCATCTACTCAAGTGGACAAAAGACCACCCAATTGAACAAGTAATTGGTGAACCTTCAAGGCCAATTCGACGAGGCGCTAACTTGCCACCGATTGCGACTTGTGCATTTACCTTTGCTCAATTAGCAATCTAGAGCCAAAGAACATTCGCGAGGCAATGACGGATCCCGCATGGATAGAAGCAATGCAGGAGGAACTTCTTCAATACCGTCTACATGACTCGTGGGAAAAGGTTCCAAGACCCATTGACGTTCGAGTCATTGATCTTAAATGGTTATGGAAGAACAAACGGGATGAAGAAATGACTGTAATTCGCAACAAAGCTCGTCTTGTGGCCAAAGGATAAAATACCTATGTATTGTGACTCGAAAAGTGCCATAGCCATATCATGCAATCCTATTCATCACTCAAAGACTAAGCATATCCGTGTCCGCTACCACTTCATCAAAGAGTACGTCGAAAATGGTACTGTTGAATTATTCTTCGTGAAGACTGATTACCAACTCGCCGATCTATTAACGAAAGCCCTTCCAAAAGAAAGGTTTGAGTATTTAGTTCGACAATTGGAATCTGAAACCTAACCCACGAGGAGTTAGAACGTCTTCTCGATTCTTCTTGAAAATGAGTTTTCAAAAGCTTATTGTAAATATTTTTGAAAAACAAAATACAAAATTTGAAAAACCAACAAAAGCAAAATATAAAAATATAAAACTTTCAAAAATACAAAAACAATATAAAATCAAAAAATCCAAAATATTCTTCTACGACATGTCTCTTGTATAATCGATATTCATGCGTATCTAGAAATGTCATTCAACAATGATACGGGCATGTACGGATGCTTGAGCGAGAGTTCTTTAATTGTTTTCTAAAACATGTCGTTTCTCAAAATTTCTTAAATAATGGCTTTCGTATACATCGATCTGAAACCGGACCAAATGATGACTTTTGATTATTTTCAAATCAAAACTCGTGCTTTGATCGAAAAATGAGGTGTACGCTTGATTGCTACATTTAAAAATGGTGAGAAATCATCATCATCTTGAGCACCTTTTCAAGATTGTTCAAAAAGATTTTCAAAATCTTTCAAATAGTTTGTGCTCAATATAACTCCCTCTAAAACCCTTTAATGGAATATGCTTTATTAAAGGGGGAGTATAAAACAAAAATGTTCCAAATTCATGCTTAAATCAAATTCGTTTGTCTCCCCAAAAGATTCTAAAATGTTTGTTTAATCCGTTGATATCAAAAATATCACGCTTATGCTATTTTTGAGGGGGAGGAGACGTGATTAAAATGTGATCAAAAAGTTTAATGATCGTTGTTTGAATCTCATAATGAGCTCGACTCAGACGGAACCAATGAATTAACGAGCAATTATGTACCATCTCGAGAAACTTTCTATGGACTTGACCAGGACGGGTAATAATTTCAAGCTAGTTCGCTAGTGATGTAAACGTGTCTCGAATCGGTCTAGTTCATTTGAAGTCGATCAATTCAAAAGCGTCGAACTCTACCCTCTATGTGCGATTTCGTCAAAACTTATGAGCACATGTGAAGGGGAGTGTTTACGAAAATATAAAACTCACGGAGTGTTTCAAACATGTTTTCTTTCATAAACACTCGAGAGATTTTCAAAGTAAATGGTTTTATGGCAACAATAGGACAGTCATGGAGTTATAAGGTGACTAAGAATAGGAAATTCGTCCTATGATCCGCCAGAGCCAGAGGGATCTACCCAAGGACATCACAATAGTTTAGAACTATAAGTCCTTAGGAATGATTGAAAAAAAGGAGTAATGTGAGAAAGGAGAAAGAAGGGTTGAAGAATTAAAAGAAAAGTAAAAGAAATGGTGAAAAGAAATAGCCATCCATATTCAACCTTAGAGGCGAAACCGGGTTCAATACATATGCTCTTGGTTGTCACTAGATGACACCGGTATTGAAGTCAAAGACGTCATGGACCCAAAGGACGACCGCACTAAACCTTCTAGCCACTCAATTCCTCTTAAAAGGATTTGTTTCATTCTCACTGGGAACCCTACATAATCTATCGGTTTCTCTTAGAGATCGTTGATATTGAAGAAGGAGACCTCTCCCTAGTCTCCGCTCGGAAAACCAAAATGCACTATTGAGTCTAGAGCCACGAGATTCATCAAAAGATCTCATAGGAACACATGACATGACATCGCTTGTTGTTCATCTATAAGGACAAAAGTGATATATTATAGAGTCCTCACGCAGATCTTAGCAATCTGCCGAACATTTATGAGAAGTTTCACTACGTGATTCTTCGATGATTGAATGGAAACTCCGCCGGGGTCAACATCAAGCGACCGACAGCAGTCACTTCGGTAATTCTCCGTGGATTACGCTTAGTGTGTCTCAAACGGTCTCTGATCGTGAAGTGATGCTTGATTGTACTTCACGACTCATCGAGAATCGTAGATATACTTCGGTATATCGTGTTATCTCACTTGTGGGACTCCGGTTCGAGCGGCCTCTGTGAGAATTAGAGGCGTGTTTTCACACTATCTTGTTAACACCTCGAAATTCAAACTTGTAAGTGCGGAATCCGCTTATTACTAACAATGTTTTATGTTTTCTTCTTATGGAAGCTCTGGAGCGGATGGATCGTGCATACTTGCCACATGCTCATACCAACAACATATGAAAGTTCTCATCATAATCAAAGGAGATGATTCTTCGTCTATGTCAAAGAATCTACAAAGTTTAAAGACTCCAGAACTACATCATTGGTAACCCAAAAGACAAATAGAAGTGTGAGCATGGTGGAGAAAGAAGTGGAGAATGACGTGGAGACACCTAACCAACGAAGTTGACAATGGCAGACAACCACATTATCTGATCACAAAGCATGAAGGAACAAAGAATCAAGACTATTCTATATCTACACGCAAAGTTCTTGCTCGAGAAAAGTAGAGACCTAATCAAGTGGAGCATCTTTTGAATGACCACCCCTTAGGGGGAGATTGTTAGCCTTAATAGTTTTATTAGAAGTGATGGTCATTCACGATTAGGAACTTTGTAACGTGTGTTAGATATCGTGATAGAATAGTCAACGGGCTCGTGGATTGGGCTAAGCTATTTGGTTAAACGTTAAGCTTAGCTAGCCGTTTATAAAGAGTAATCCAATCCAAGTCCACGAAGCCCAAGCCAAGCCCATGGAAAGCCTTTAGGGCAACATGTGTCTTGTACTATAAATACCCCTCAAATGGTCATTTGAGGGGTGTGCTTGAAAGTGTGTGTGTGTGTGTTTTCCTTATTGAATATACAACATCTTGTGTTTATCTTGTCTCACATCATACACGAATTTATATCTTCAAGTCACCATCTTTCTCATCTTTTTTCTAAGCTTTGTTTGTGTTTGTTTCACGTGGGTATACTTGTATACGTGTTGGGTTTGCTTGGTAAAGTGATAAGGTTGATAAAACTAAGGTCCTACAGGTTCAGTAACATGTGCCACAACTCGTGACTTAGGACAAATTTTTCATTAGTGACTTAGGACAAATTTTTAGCAAAGTTTAGTAACTTAGATGACAGGAATGAAACATTAGTGACTTAAGACAAATTTTTCGCAAAGTTTATTGACTTGTTTGTATAGGTTTAGTAACGTATGTGCCACAACCGGTTACCAATCATTCGAGTGACTAGGGTGACACTTATAAAAAGGTTTAGTAACATATGTGAAAAACCCGTGAAGTATAGTGACCTAGATGACATAATACAAACATTAGTGACTTAGGACAATTTTTTTTTGAAAGTTTAGTAACATTTTTGTATATTAACCCTATTACAAAACGAGCAAGAGACTAAGACTAGAATGCAAAGATACTACATATTTACCTTACACATCACACACACTTCCCCTCACACACAATCACTTATTTTTGGACAATGTCACCTTACCCTCACATTTTAATAAAATACTCACTTTATATAAATGGGATGTGATACTCACACTATATTTTTTTATTCATTCATCATCATTTATGCATTACAGTATATTTATGCATTATAGTATTGTACTGTACAATACTATAATGCATAGATGGTGGTGAATGAATCAAAAAATGTGATGTAAGTATCAATTCCCTATATAAATATACCCACTATATATGCTACACACACTCACAAACAAAATATAAAATAATATAATTGCAAAGTCACACTAGGTGACGGGTTCACCTATTTCCTTCTCTCTCCTCGTTACTGGCGTGACTTTTGATGTGAGACAAGGACATGGCGGTGAATTTATGCATTCACCTAAGGCACTCACCTCTTTGCCTTCTAGTCCAATGAGGAGAAATTTATCCGAACCGGTCAATAGATAATCGAAAGTCCATAGTCTAAGTTGATGGCGTGCCCGCTTATTCCTATGGGTCATGTTCTTTCTAGCTTTTTATTAACAGTCTAATGCGATAAGGTTAATTTCTAGAGCTAAGCCTAGTAGTATCATTCTTCATGGTTTTATTTCTTTTTAGAAATGAGTTTTGGTTTTGTCCCACATAGGTAAATGAGAAAATTCTTCCAAACTTATATACCATAGTAGATATGGAATATATGTTTTAAAGTTAATACTATGCTTTCAAACTTGTCCATCGGTGGTGTTGTTAATGTTACTACGACATAAATGTATGAGTTTGGAAGAATTATATGAGCTTTAAGTTTTTGTAAAAGTGACTTCACGATTGACTTTTAATATGTGAGTTTGGAAAATTTATATGAACTTTTAAGTTTTTAAGTAAAGAGACTTCACACTTTTACTTCAACTTTTCTTTTGCAAAGAATATAAACCCACAATGACAAAAACAATAAAATAATGTTCTCACTTTTAATTGGAGAGTATTTAGTCATATGTTGTCGTAAATGAAGATTTGCAAAGACGATTTGACTAGAAACTTCAAACATCAATTGAAAGATCAAGTGCAAGTATGCAAAATTGTGATAACTCACACTTTTTCAAGTTAATATTTACCTAATAACATGAAATTATTCAAATTGGATGCTTACGTGCACGTTTAACACACAGCCGGGAGGTTATCCGCATATAACGTAAAACGTCATTTAACGCGTGCATCGATGCTAGAGTAAGTGTAGTCTACTCACAATAAGTATATTACGAGCATTTCATAAATCATATATACTTACATTATTATATTTAAGTAAACCGTATCGTAATATGTTTTACAAGTTCGAGACATGCATGCATACATACTAGTTCACCAACTTACAATATATACCCTTAATATATACATATATACACAAATAAACCCACTAACATATTCAATTACAAAAGTCATCCAATCTTATCTTATCCTAACCTAAACATACTATTAGTAACTATGTAATCACCATAATCCCAAATTCTATCTTAAAAATCCTACCTTTTACATGTTATAAACCACTAAACAACAAAAATAAAATCCACCCCACAACCCCCCCCTGACCGGCCTTATGGTGTTCAACAAACCATTCCACCTAATTTTGTAACTTTGCTCTAAATCACCCATTATCCTTGATAAGCTTTAAGGATATCCCACTAAGGATGTCATTTTGGTCCTTTTATGAACTAGCAAGATGTGAAATCTTCCAACGCACAAATTTTCAAAAACACTTCTTCCTTGTCTATCCCAAACTCACGTGAAGCATCAACCACCACACAAAAACTATTTTAAAAATTTGTACAAGTGTTATTCAAGCAAGAAAGTTGTAGTTTATTAGGTTTCTTGATAATTTGAAGTTACAAGCTAGTGTAGAAGGAAGCATTTGGGTAAAATTTGAGTTAAAAGTTGCAAGATCGTGTATTAGTTAGTTTTATACTTGGGTTAAGGGTATTTTGGATTACTTTTGCATTTGGGTCTTGTGTTCTTGTGCTCATCATCCATCCTCTTCATTTGTTTGTAAGCATCAAAAATATTTTTTAATACTTTCATTTATACATTCAATGCATGACATATCTCTTTAGGAGGTTATTTGTACACTCATCAAATTGATTGGCACACTCCATTTTAGAGTGTGTTGACAATTATACCCTCACAGAGTAAAAATGTGTAAAAGTGATATAAGGGTATAAATATCAAAAAACTCTAAAATAGAGTGTACCAATCAATTTGATGAGTGTACAAATCACCTCCCTATCTCTTTTAGCACTTGAATAGACTTTTGGGTTGGGTTTTCGATATTAAACAAGTTTACAAAACATTAAGTACACCTTTGGTTTCTTTACAAAAACTTTGGCTTGAGTGAATCGAAAGTAGTTTCAAACCTTTAAATACCAAAAGATAACTCATTTTCATCTGACTCACTTCACTATGGTACACCAAACACCATTACAAACTCTCTAATGTTGAGTCATCTATAAGTCCTCAATATAACGTTATCAAAGGACTAGCCAAGGGTCATTGATGCAAGGGGAACCAACAGCTCACGGGTTGTTCCTTATCGGTATCAAAATGTTGTTTTGAACAGGCTCAATTGTGGAAATATATCATATCTTTTACCTCGCTTGCATCTCTCCCATTCTAGTCATATATAACCATAAATAGGGATGGCGAAAGCACCTGAAATCGATGGGAAAACCGAAACCATAACAGTTGGGTCGGGTTCGAGGGCGGGTTAGCGAGTTTGGATGCGGGTTTGGGTATTGATAAATTTTTAGCCTAATACGGGATCGGTGATGGGTTCTTGTAATACCCGTCGATTACCCGTACCGTAACCGTTACCAAATTCTATACCGCTTTATTGATATTATAATTAACTAGAATATATATACATTATATATAATTTCTTCCGTTATATTTTTTATATGGGTATCTTATTACATAACACATTTTATTTTGTACATTAATTATTTAAAAGCGTTCAATCGTTTGATACAATATTCATTTTCTTTAACGTTAAAAAATTTGAATATGTTAGGGTGTTTTTCATTGTTTTGTCAGTGGATTTTAGTATGACTTAATCTTAATACCTGTTAGGAATTAGAAATTCCTGGTATTAAAGAGTCGGTCACCTCAAGTATATGTAATCGTTAAGCTCGTAGTCGTAGTTCTTTTAAGTTAAGTAGTAATTTAGTTAAGTAACACCGTGGAGGACGGACGGGTCTTTACCCATTGTATGCACGATCCACGCACCCAAAGTGTGGCGATTTGTGTAAGACTATAAATACTCTCTACCTCCCAAGGTAGAGAGTGGAGCTCATAATAATAATTTCACTTTCTCTCACTAAGTTCCCTAAACCTCTAACTTTCTCTCTAGAATTCCATCTATATGCTACTTTGTGTTATGGTTTGATGTGTAAGTGAAAAGTAATATCCTACAATTGGTATCAAGAGCCATGGTTAGATCATATCTTGCACATCTTTGGATTTATAGTGGTTTTAGGTGGTTTTGAGTTTGAAAAAGTTTAGTGGTTTTGCATCATTTGGTTGATCTCTTGTGTTAAAGTTTGAATTTTGTTGGTACTTTTATGTTTAGAATCATCAAAAGTGTTTAGGTTTTCATTTGGTAGCTTGAATCATCTTGGTTGGGTTGTTTTGGATTGAAAAGTGAAGGTTATATGGTTTTCAAGCTAGCGACTTAGCTCTCGGACTTTTTTCTTGGTAGCGACTTACTTCACGGTTTTGTAGCGAGTTCTGTGTTAAAACTAGCGAGTTAGTTCTAGCGAGTTAAAGTACAAGTAGTGGAATCTCCACTACGGTTAGCGACTTAATGGTAGCGACTTAGTCATGTGAGTTGCTCTTTAGCGACTTGCATATCTAGCGACTTGTGTAGCGAATTACTGCACAAATTTGGCTAGCGACTTAGTCTGTAGCGAGTTACTACTTAGCGACTTGCTTTTCTGTTAGCGACTTGGGACTCTAGCGAATTAGGGGTGTAGCGAGTTAATTTCTAGCGACTTATTGCACTAATTTCTAGCGACTTAGTGCATTACTTGGTAGCGAGTTAGCACTTTATCATCTAGCGACTTGAGTGATTGTTTACGGTTTTCTCTTGATTTAGTAAAATCCCGTGAAAGAATCTATTTCCCGGTTTAATCATAGAGTTATAAAATCCCGTATAATCTGTTAACATGTCTACCAACGTTCCCACTGTTCCCACTGTCATCTCCACTGTCGCCGAGGATGTTCAAGCAGCTGGCTCGGATACTCGTCCACCCATGCTTGCCAGGCGACTACGATTCTTGGGCTCAGCGAATCAGATTGTATTGCCTTGGAAAGGAAAGCGGTGTCAACATTCTCAAATCCATTGATGAAGGACCATATCGAGTTGAGGCGACTAGAGACATACTTGATACTAATGAAGATGGTACTCTGTTTACGGAATGGACGGACCTAAGATGTATGATGAGCTTGATGATAAGGAGAAAAGAGATTCGATGCGAGATATCGGGGCTTCAAACATTGTTCTTCAAGGTCTTCCTAAAGACATCTACAAGTGATCAATCATAACACCGATGCAAAGGCTGTTTGGGATAACGTTAAGATGCTTCTCTCGGGTTGAAATTAACTATGGAAGGCAGGGAATCCCAACTCTATGATGAATTTGAGCATTTCAAGATGAAACCGGATGAGAATGTCTATGAGTACTATGTGAGATTTCATAAGTTAGTTAATGACATGAGGAACATCGAATGACTATGCCTAACATTCGAGTTGAACTCAAAATTTGTGAACAACATGAATCCCGAATGGCACAAGTTTGTTCTTCTTTGTGAAGCTCACTAAAGGATTGAAGAACACAAACTATGAGCAACTCTATGCCTTCCTCCTTGAAATGAAAGACATGCCATGTTTGAAAAATTGATTCTCAATCGGTTCAAAACTAACCCGGGAGAGACAAGCTCGTCTAATGATTCAAGCGCCTTCTACTCAAACATCGGAATCAAAACCAAAGCTTCACAAGTCATACCCTTGGGTAATGGTAATCACAAACTCATTCACGATCCTATGTACAAACAAGGCGATCTTGATGCTCACATGGGTAGCTTCATTAATCAACTTGCTCTTCTCATTAGTCAAAACATGAATACTCTCCCACAAACCAACAACAACCTCGAGCGCATCTAACCCACACAATCAAGCCACTTGTTAAAGATGGAAGGATCGTGGTGCAACCGATTCGGAAAGACAGTATGAGCAGGGGACGAGGTGGGCTGGGAGAGGTTATGTTGGAAACGAGAATCGAGGAAGGAATGGTAACCCGGTCAAGCTAAGCCAATCAAATGCTTTAAGCGTGGTGGTGAGGACACATTGCAAGGCGCACATCTCCAAAGCGTCCACAAAATCTTGAATACTTGAGAGATAAGATGTTCTTGGCTCAAGCTCGGGACAATGGTGCTACTTTGAATGAAGAGGAACTGCTTTTCTTCTTTGAAGGCAATGCCAAGACCTATGATGCGAGATGTAGATGAGCGACCTATTCGGGAGATAGGTCACAATCATCAAAATGCCTTTCAAGTCGGTGGTGTGATGCTTCGACTCGATGTAGATGATGGACCTCTGCACACACAATTTTATGGCTAGCATTTCTCCCATGGTGTCTCCCAAGGTCACTTCTTCACCACCGGTGGGCCATCCCATGACAAGCTAATCTCGGAGGTATTAAAACTATACGATGATGCTAATGTGCAATGGATGCATGACAAAGTACAATCAATGAAACTATTGAATCAAATATTGAAAATATGGGTATCTTGATATTGTCCCATATGATCAATATGTGAAACAAAGTGAAAGTGAAGTTGTACCTAGTGATGCATCTTCTGCGATTAACAATGACTATGCTTTTGATGAATACACCGCATGTGCCTCGATGATTCCATTATCTCGAACTTAATGCATATAAAGAGCGTGTTGCTATCTATGAGCAGTGCTAAGTTTGAGTTGACCACTCGTGAGCGGGAAATGGATGACCAAATCGTACAACTATTAGAAAAAGTAGGTTTAGAGAAGAAGTATTAAAACAAGAGTTAAATGCCTTACAAGAAAAGCTTTCTAAAGCGCTAAGCAAAAACAAGAACTTGGAAAATGTTAAAGTGCTTAAGCAAGAATTCTATGCTAAGGAGTCAAAACTTTTGAATGATTTTCTAATCTAAAGACTTTGAAAAACAAGCTTGAAAATAAGTTATGCGTACAAGGAATACCATTGATTTGCTCACATGATCACTAAGCATAGAGTCTTAAGCGATAAGCATAGCATCCCCCTTGTTGAGGAACCAAATCCAGAGGTAATTAAAAAGGCTAGAAACGCTCATAAGGTACTTTATGATGGTAATGAAATCCTTAAGCCTAGACAAAAACCTAGTTGCGTTGAATGCACTGAGGAAGATAAGAAATCTGATGAAGTCACTAGGGAAAGGATGAACAAAAAACGAGATGACCCGAAATGCAAAGAGAAAAACATAAATATCACTCCTCATGATTATAAGAAGGAAAACTGGATTTCCTTAAACATGTTTAAGCCTCAGACTTTGTTGACTCCCGAACAAGTCTTCTGGAAAAAGGAAATAGATAAGCGAAAGCGAAAATATTGTAGAAACAAACCCTCCCTTAGGAAAATGCCTAGAAGCATGTGTATCCTCTAATACACCAATGCATCTTGTACCTAGAACAATTGCCACTAAAAGCAAGACATTAATTAGCCAATCGTCATATTCCAACTATTTGTTGATTTTGAGAAAACTTGCAAGAAAAGGATCACTCCATTGGTATAGCGAAGGTGAAAGAGGTTTTGAACAAATGAAAGAATGTTATTTAAGCGAGGTCATGCCTTTCTTTAAACTTCTAAAGATCACTTTGAGAGTCTTAAAAGGGGTAGAAGGCGATATTAAGGGTATGGAAAAGGAATTTGATGCAATGGTTCTTTGAAGTTAGTGATTATGAGCGTGCACTAAAATATAATGAGATTGAGAGAAAGAACTTACATACATTAAATGAGAATCTTATTCTTGAATGTGTTGCTCAAGATGTGTTTTCAACGCTTCAAATTGCTCTATTAATGCTTCCAAATTTCATGAATTATCGTGTGGCCTGAAAGTCTCCCATGATCGTGTCATTGAGCTTGAAAAACTAATTCTAAACTAAGCGAGAAAATTGAGCTGGATGATCACGACACCTTGGTTAAACATTTTTCTAAACTAGAAGTTGAGTATTTTAATCTACAACTAAAATATCAACATCTCAAAGAAAATGTCAAAACCTCAAATATCAAGACATCTTCGGATGCTCGAGTTTGATGCGGTTTTCAAATTAACAAGCGTGATGAGCGATTCAAGCTCGGTGCAACACGATCGAAAAGTTGAAAGCCCAAATCTCACAATTAAAGGGTCAAGCGAACAATATGACGGGCTCCCAAATGCCTCCTCCTTTAGATTCTCGAAATTCTCAAGCGTTTCATCTTCAAAACCTAGTAAATGCTTTACAAAGGAAAGCGAAAGTTTTCTAGAAGAAAATGAAAAGGTTAAACGTCATTTCAATGAGTTGTTTGAATCAATTAAAGTCACTCGTAACAAAACAACGAACAAATAACTTCATTGCAAAAGGAAATTGAGAATCGAAGAGTCGGGTAAAAGGAAAATGCCAATGATCAATGAGGAGAATGTTGTATCTAAGGTTCGCTCTAGTAATAAATATGCTTTATCGTGACATATGTCCCCCTCATCTAAGGAACAACAAACTTGCCATTCAAACATATTTCTCATCCCTTAAGGATTGCTTAGAATGTCTGCGTGAGATTGTTGAAGAGGATAAGCTAGAGAAACCTCATGATAATGCAATTGGACATGCTTGCTTATATGCCAAACGATCTCAAGAAATCTTAGAATGCTTGATCACAATATGCCCAAAGTCATTAGGTGAGAGAGTTAATCCTTTGATTCCATGCTCAATGCCTAAAGCTAAGTATGATACACATTCGATTCCCAATGTTTTGAAAGTGAGCAGTTGTGTGCCTTTAAGCATTTCGATTCGGATCTGTCAATGCTAAGAAAGAGAACTCAAGTGTGCCTTCTAGGAGTACAAATCACGGTGCCTCTAGTTTTAAGAAAGTGAACCTTAGTGCACTGCATGTAGTTCGGATCGATTACATCTAAGCGGTGATGCAAAGAGTAGTTAAGCCAACTAATGTTCCCATTCCTCTACGAGAGTGTCGGTGACATTAAGCGGAGCGGTCAAAGTCTCAAGACAATACAAGGAATGATAGGACCTCTCAAGCTAAGAATGTGCCTTTGGAAGAAAGTAGAAGAACAATCTAGGAACTTTAAGCTTGAATTGAATAAAGCGAATCGTGTTGATTCTAGTAATTGCCATAGGCGTCTTGTAATTAATCCGAATTCGATACTATTTGCAAACCTTGTGCGATGTCTGCTTGAATTACATTTCTAATCATGAATGTGGTGTTCTTGTTTTGCCTAATGATGTTAATTGTCCGATTAATATTGTTAATGCTAAAACTCATGCTAAAAAGGCTAAAAGGCAAAAGCGAAAGAAAGTTAGAAAACAATGGAAACCCACGGGAAGAACATTCGTGAGAATAGGTTTTTATTGGATACACATTGGTCATAAGACCAATCGAGATAATGCCCACTAGAAAATGGATGCCTCTTGGTAGAACTATTCCCTTAAGAAGTGGTCACACTTTGTAAATAGGGCTAATATAGACACTAGTATTGCATCTATTCACAATGATTCCATTACCTCACTTTACGATATGAATGCTTCTATTTACGATGTGGGTGGTCCAACTGTTGCTACTAACCAAATGGAACCCATTCTTGCATGGGGATCCCAATTATCGATTATCCATTCTTGTCTATGTTCAACTGCGGATCGTTCAAATCGTTACGTGGTACACGGACTCAGTTTGTTCCAAGCATATATTTGGAGACCGGTCACGCTCATGAACCGTGAGCAAATTCATCGGGGCTGTTAGATTTGGTAATGATCATTTCGGTGCTATTATGGGTTATGGAGATTATGTTGTTGGTGATAGTGTCATCTCCGAGTGTATTATGTGGAAGGTTTAGGTCATAATCTGTTCTCTGTCGGTCAATTACGTGATTACGATCTAGAAGTAGCCTTGAAAAACATACACCTTCGTTAGAGATCTTAATGGTAAGGAACTGTTGAAAGGAACTCGTGGCTCAAACCTTTACACCATCTCTATCGATGACATGATGAAAGCTTCACCAATCGCTTGTTATCAAAGGCTTCAAAAACAAAGTCATGGTTATGGCATCGTCGTCTCAATCACTTGAACTTGGCACCATCAACGATCTTTCGAGAAAGGACTTAGTTGTAGGTTTACCTAGACTAAAGTATGAAAAGGATCATCTTTGTTCGACATGTCAATTGGGAAAAAGCAAGAAGTATGCCCATAAACCTAAACCTACTAACTCATCACGAAGTTCTTCATATGATTCATATGGATTTATGTGGACCAATGAGGGTGCGAGAATATCTTTGGGAAGAAATATGTGTTAGTTGTGGTTGATGATTATTCTAGATTCACAGGGTCAAGTTCTTAAGGACAAAGGATGAAACTCGATATCATCATCAAACTCATCAAGCATTGCGAGTTAGACTAAACAAAAGCGTCGAATTGTCGAGCGGACAATGGGCCGAGTTTGTCAACAAACAACTTAGTGAATTCTATGAAAGCGTTGGAATCGACCATCAAAGAAGTGTTCCACGAACTCCTCAACGAGCGGTGTAGTTGAAAGGCGAAATCGGACTCGGTTGAAGCCGCTAGAACAATGTTGATATACTCAAAGGTTCCAATGTTTCTCGGGTGAAGCAATCGCCATGCATGCTATACACAAAATCGTTCCCTAATCCACACCATTCATGGAAAAACTCCATATGAACTTGTCCACAACGAAAACCCGATCTCTCTTTCCTTCGAGTGTTTGGTGCATTGTGCTATCCAACAAATGAGGTCAAGACTTGGGCAAACTTAGGGCTAAAGTCGACATTGGAGTATTTGTGGGATATGCACCAAACAAAAGGGATACCGAATCTACAACAAAAGAACCCGAAACATCATGGAAACAATTCACGTTCGTTTGATGGTGACCGGTCAAATGGCTCTGGACACTCCACTCGGGACCCGCACTTCAAAACAGTCCTATTGGTTCATCCCTTGTTCCAAACTCCTCTCAAGAAACACCATATGTACCTCCATCCGAAGATGATGTAAAGAAATTGTTTGATCCAATGTTTGATGAACTGTATGAGTCTACTACTAATGAGGTCTTGATCCCTCAACGAGAGAATGCTCGATTCCGATGAATGAAGTCAATCCATCGGTTTCAATATCGTAAGTCAAGAAGCACTGCTGCGATCCTTGATCTCATCAACAAATCATCATTCTTCAAATGTACATCATGGAAATGTTTACGCATCAATGATGAAGTTAATCCCTTTGCGACTCTGAAGATGCTCCATTTGAAAACATATTTGCTACTCACGAATCATCATCGAACCATCTTCTTGAGGAGACATCGACTCGGCTACCTCGGTTCCTCAACAAATGCCACATGAACACCTCGGAAAATGGACTCACGATCATCCATTAGACAACATCATTGGTAATCCCTCTCGTCTGTATCAACCCGGAAGCAACTAGCAACCGATGCCTTATGGTGCTTCTTCAACTCCGTACTATCTAAGATCGAACCAAAAGATGTTAAAACCGCCATGAATGAAGATAGGCGGTTCAATGCTATGCAAGATGAAATTCATGAGTTTGATCGTCTTGATGTATGGGAGTTAGTACACTCCAGGCTGTGCTATGATTATAGCTCTCAAATGGATCTTCAAAGTAAAACTTGATGAGCATGGTGATGTGTTGAAAAACAAGGCTCGATTGGTTGCTAAAGGATATCGTCAAGAGGAGGTATAGACTTTGAAGAATCGTTTGCTCCAGTTGCTCGAATCGAGGCAATCGAAATCTTTTGGCTAATCTTGCAAGTAAGAACATGGTGGTATATCGGATGGATGTAAAGGCGGCATTTACGAGCGGAGATCTTAAAGAAGTCGTCTCGTCGACCAACTGAAGGATTTGTGAATCAAGAGCATCCTACTCACGTTTATCGTTTGAAGAAGGCTCTTTACGGTTTAAAGCAAGCTCCAAGGGCATGGTATGATACATTGTCAAAGTTTCTTCTTTCAACGGATTCAACAAAGGCGCGATTGATCCTACATTGTTCACCGAAAGTCGAGCAAACATTTAACTCATGTTCAAATTTATGTTGATGATATTATTTTGCCTCGGTGACCCAATGGAATGTGATCGTTTTCAAATGAAATGAGTTCAAAGTTTCAAATGTCAATGATGGGACAAATGTCATTTTCTTGGGATTACAAATTTCTCAAAGTCCGGAGGCATTTTCATAAATCAATCTAAATATGCAACAGAGATTCTAAAGAAATTTGGATTTGATTCAAGTGACCTGTTGACACTCCATGATTGACCGAACCAAACTAGATGAGGACCTCTCGGGGATCATGATTGACCAAGCGAAATATAGGAGTATGATTGGATCCACGATGTATCTCACTGCTAGTAGACCGACATCTTGTTCTCTGTATGCATGTGTGCTAGATACCGAGCTAAGCCTACTAAAAGCACCTTGAAGCGATTAAGCGGGTCTTCGGTATCTCCAGGAACCATCAATATGGGACTATGGTACCCGAAGGACACCGGTATGTCACTAACGGCCTATCGAGATCTTGATCATGCGGTTGTCAAGATACACGTCGAAATGCGTGCGGAGGTGCTCGGTTTTGGGTGATAAGCTTGTGAGTGGTCTTCAAAAAGCAAATGAGTACTTCTATTTCCTCTGAGGTGAATACATAGCCATGTCATCTTGTTGTGCTCAAATCTTATGGATGAGATCTCAATTATCGACTATGGCTTTGAATTCAACAAAATCCTATGTCTTGTGATAATAAAAGTGCTATTGCTCTCTCATGCAACAACGTTCAACACTCAAGAGCAAAGCATATCGACATTCGACATCATTTCATCGGGAACAAGTAGAAAAAGGTGTGGTGGAACTATATTTTGTGAGGTGCGAATATCAATTAGTGACATCTTCACCAAAGCTCTTCCAAGAGAACGTTTTGAGTTTATTCTTCCACGTCTTGGCTTGAAAAGCCTTCAACGAAACACTCAAACGTCTTGAGGAGGAAGGCGAGGAGTAAAGGTCTATCTTCATCTATCTCTTGTAAATATTTATTCGAAAAACAAAATACAAAATTATAAAACCTTCAAAAATCAAATAGAAAAATATAAAACTTTCAAAATCCATAAAAATTTGAAAAATTGAAAAATCTTCAAAAATATTGTCATTTTGTCATGTTTTTCTCGATTCGATAATATCTACGGTCTTGATGTTGTCATTCAAAGAATGACACGGGACTTTAGATGTTGTTCGAATTTTATTTAAAAAAAAAAAAAAAAAAAAAAAAAAATCAAAAAATCAAAAATTTTTTGGGAGAAAGAGAAACAATGGTTTATTGTCATCTTGAGCAATAACCGGTTTTAAAAGAAAGAACGAGCCATGTTTTATCATGTTTTCAAAATTCCATGCTCGATTCTATAAACATTTATCTGCTGAAAACTAAATGCTTTGAAAAATAACTCAATCTCTATTTTGATAATCATCGGGACTTATTTGTCAAAATCTCTATCTCTCAATCAACAACCTATGTCATTGATTGAGGGAGAATGATTTCAATTAAATTAAAAAGTTATTTGGCATTAAATTGTTTTCAAAAGATATACATGCATGTTTTATAAATGGAGTTTAAAGTCTTAAAATCCGATCCTTATCAGTTCAAACACTTTCACAATCATGTCACAATTCTCCTTAAAAGCTTTCAAAATCAATTTAAATCTATACGAGATCACAAATCTCAAATGATTTGATAATTGTGATCGGGGAGAATGTGTGATTTAAATTAGATTTAAAGCGATAATTAGGTAAATGGTTATAAAAGGATGTACATGCTATCCACGCGATTTCAAATTTTCATGCACATGTTGAGGGGAGCATCTATCTTAAAACTTTGATTTAAAGCTTACATGTGACAAACGATTTCAAATTTTCATGCACATGTTGAGGGGAGCATCTATCTTAAACCTTTGATTTGAAACGTGATCATTTATCCCAATGTGCGGTTCCTCTAGTATGTGCAAAACTCTTTTCAAACCTCGAGGCACATATTGAGGGGAGCAAAATTCATGGAAACCTCATCCTTCCGGAAATGCTTTACCCACTTGATCCATTGAGGAAGTGATGTTGATATCTTTAGAAAATGGTAATCAAAAGAAGTTAATTCTTTCTCTTGCCTCCGTGTGCAAAACATTTTCAAATACTTGATGCACATGTTGAGGGGAGTTCTCGTTCTAAAATATCAAAAACAATTCGGTACAAAATGCTTTGATTATATATCACAAGTATCCGAATTGATTTTCAAATGGTTTTCAATTGGATCCAATGGCGGATGAACAATACCAAATAGACCGACCAACTTTACTTTATGTACGGTGATATAAGGATGATAAGGTTAGGTATTGGTTCCCATGATCCGCCGAGCCGGAGGGATCTACCGAGGACAATCCACTAGTTAGTGTAGAAGTCCTTAGGTATGATGAGAAAAGGAGAAAAATGAGATATGGGAAGAGTGCGGACTAAGGCGAGCTAGTCTTGGAATAAACCCAACAAGGTTCTAGTTATGAAGTCTCGGTAAGCAAGAAGGGTTGAAGAATGAAAAGAAATGAATGAGAAAAGGGTGAAAACAAATAGCCCTCCATTTATTCAACCTTAGGGCGAAACCGGGTTCAATTCATATACTCTTGATGGTAACATCGGTATTGAAGACAAGGCGTCATGGACCCGGTGGCGCTTTGCACTTCAACTTTCCAAACCACTCAAGTTCCTCTTAAAAGGACTTGTTTCATTCTCACGGGAACCGACATTATCTATCGACTTTCTCTTAGAGATGGTTGATATTGAAGAAGAGACCCTCTCCTAGTCTCCGTTATAGGATCCAAATATGCACAAATTGAGTCTAGAGCCACGAGATCATCAATAAATCTCATTAGGACACTTTCAATGAAGACTCTCTTTCACACAATGTGGAAGAGATTATATCTTGAGTCCTCGCATTATCCTTGTGGTATTGCGAAACATCCGAGTGATGTGTTTACATATTCACAATGAAGATGGAAAGCCTTGGAGCCAACATCAAACAAGCTCTGGTAGGTGGCATGTGAGATCTATTATATAGATCAACCATGTGACAAGCGAGCGAGAAACAATGGGGCGATTCAATTTCTTGAATCAATCACGGTTCGAGTTATGGATTGACGGATACCTTTGAAAAACCGGTCGTTGTGCTTAATAAACTCTTTTCTTTAGCACATCGATTGTGTACTCATTTTCAAACCAAAAGGTATTTTATGATTGATAATTGATTTTCAATAAAACCTTCGTTGTATTGCAAAAACAATTTCTATTGAGCAATACACGATTGTTTTCAAATCTCTTTTCATCAATCGGTGGACTTAAAATTATTTGGTTCACTCACTCCGTGTTGTCTTCTTTGAGATGTTCGGTTTGAGAACAGCTAGAACATTGCGAAACCACATCAAGGAGATTCTTTGGAATCCTACGATCACGAGCGATACTTGTCTTGATCAGCGGGGAACCGTGGGCGTGTACCTCAATTCATCGAAAGTGATCAAAGACACTTTCGTGCGATTTGTTGCTAAGCTGTTGTATGCGAGTGCGCCCGATGTTTGCGGTGATCGAATGAAGCGGTCAATCCATAGCCGCATGCTCACTTAACACATTCATCTCAAAAGAAATCATGATTAGTGCATCAATGACTCGATATTTTCACTCCATGCTTACGCTTTCTGCTGCGCCAATATCATGATTCAACAAATGCTTCCGCTACTCGATGAGAAGATATCATGATCCAAAATGTGAGCATGTCGGTCCCAAAGTCACAACACCACAATGGAAGTCTCGAGATTGTTGATTGTGATGATCTCAAATGATGGCTCAAAATTATCATCACGTGGATCGATAAAGACCTCCACTTGGAATAACCAAACATGCATTGTGAAGAATCAATGACTACGAGCTCAAGTACAAAGGACTACATCAAGAATGCAAGATCAATTGTTTAATGTATTATCTATTTGTATTCAATGTAATTTTGGTACATGATTGAGGTGACCTCCTTAGGGAGATTGTTAGGAATTAGAAATTCCGGTATTAAAGAGTCGGTCACCTCAGTATATGTAATCGTTAAAAGCTCGTAGTCGTAGTTCTTTTAAGTTAAGTAGTAATTTAGTTAAGTAACACCGTGGAGGACGGACGGGTCTTTACCCACCTGTATGCACGATCCACGACCCAAAGTGTGGCGATTTGTGTAAGACTATAAATACTCTCTACCTCCCAAGGTAGAGTTGGAGCTCATAATAATAATTTCACTTTCTCTCACTAAGTTCCCTAAACCTCTAACTTTCTCTCTAGAATTCCATCTATATGCTACTTTGTGTTATGGTTTGATGTGTAAGTGAAAAGTAATATCTTACAATGAAGATTTATATTCGCTATCGAACGCCTTCATCAACAAGACTTTCATTGCTTTAATATTTATTTAGCCTTTTCATCCAATCCAAACTTCGTGATTTCACTGGTCGTATTGCGGGAAAGTATATATTAGAGGATATATTAGTAAGCCCAAGCCCGGGTTGTTGGTTTAAGATTCATTAGGGTTTTAGGTTATTTACATTTTAAATAGTCGATCAATAGCATAATACCAATAGGGTTTGCATCATTCTAACATATGCAAAAATCATTTAAAAAGTGATGTGTAGGATAAGTTTTGTTTTAGTGGCCGAATTCAAGGAAGATATATGTGGTTTGAATTTGTGAAAAGAAAGAAAAATATGTTCTTTATATTGGGTTTCAAAAATTAAAAAAAGAAAAAAATGATTCGTAAAAGTATGGTATGGTACTAATAGTGATGACAGCTTGGTAGGAGTGGTGGTGAACAGAGGGTGGTGGTGGGTGAGAGGTTCAAGGAAAGATGTGGTTGGATTTTAAAGTTCAAAAATTGAAAGTTCAGGACCGACGATGTTAATGAGGTGTTTGGACAAAAAAAATTTAAGTGGTAAATGACTGATTGATTATCTTCATAAAATACATAATACATAGACTATTTTAGAAACGGATTGAAAAGGCGAAAAAGCTCTTGCAACTAACGATATTTTTAACGAACATTACCACTTACCATAACGAGCGAATTTTGAGAATTTAGAACTAAATGCATGAATTTGGTTCGAGGTGGGGACCAATGGTGTAATTCACTTTAAGATGCATAAAGTACCTTGCATGTCAAGAACAAAACATTAAAAGAAAACATGTTTTTTGTAGAAAAACTATATACTCAACCAGTAATAATACCAATAAAAACCTGGCGTCTCACTCTCTCTAAAACTCTCCTACCTCTCTCTAAAACACATCCACCCAAATCCAATCCTTTTCTTCGGCGGTCGGTTTCGACCGGCCGTCCGGATCTTTTCTTGTATTTTATTTTCCTAAAATAAAAGCCTTACTCACAGATCTGTCATCTCTCGCTGCTGCCGTTGTTGTCGCTGCCGCCACGTCCGCCATCGATAGCTTGCTGTAGCCTTGGGTTTTGTTTCTAGATCTGTTGGGTTTTACTCTGGCTCCTTTTAGGATGCTTAGTTTTATCTTCTATGTATGTTTTATGTACTTTGTGTACTTTTGTCAAGCTACATCTTCGTATGGTTGTGTCTCCTAAAGCTCACTTTGGTGATTCCCCCACCCTTGTATGGTGTTGCCGTGGTCATCACAACTATTAGGGTGTATGCTTTCTTTTGGCTTAACGTGTTGCCTCGTGTATTTTGTTTGGCAAGTCGGCTTTGATTTTGCCCTTTATGTTCGATGTAACTTGTTGTGTTCAAATTACCTCCATTTGTGAGGAGTGATATGAAATGTAATCTTTGTTCAAAAAAAAAAAAACCCAGTAATAATACCCGTGCACGCATTACATTTTTTCTTAAGACTTGTATTATGTATTACTATTAACATGCAATTGCAAATGCCAAAGTATTATTATTCAAATTACAAAGTCTCTTCACTGCTTTATTGAGATTCCACCCCCTGTTTGGATAACCTCTATTCCCAACTAGTAAGCTAATAAGCCTAAGTCACTCATTCCAAACTTTTCTTCCATTTGTGACTTAAACTTTTGAAGGTCTTTCTTACTGCTTCCAGTAACTATTAAATCACACACATAAACTCCAACAAGCAACGTAGAGTCTTTACTTATCCTTTTGTAGATTGTTTGTTCTATTGCGCATTTCTTGAAATCTAGAGATTTCAAAGTTTGATCTAACTACATGTTCCACGCACGCGGAGCTTGCTTTAACCCATAAAGTGTTTTATCTAGTCTATACACATTATTTTCATTTCCTAGTTTCTTAAAACCTTTTGGTTGTGTAACATAAACTTCTTCTTTAAGTTCACCATGTAAAATATTGATTTTACATCTAAGTAGTGTACTTCCCATCCATGATAAGTCGATAATGCAAAATTAATCTTCTTGTTTCCATTCTTGCTACAGGAGCAATGACTTTGTCATAGTCTATTCCATGCTCTTGTCGTATCCTTGGCTACTAAACGATCCTTGTGTTTTACAATCTTCCCATCTGCATCTCGTTTAGTCTTGAATACCCATTTCAGACCAATAGCCTTCTAGTTTTCTGGTAGGGTGGCTAGCTTCCATGTCTTGTTTTTATCTATTGATTCAATTTGTGTCTGCATTGCCTTAATCAACTTCTTATCTTGTGTAGCTTCTTTGTAATTTCTAGGTTCATCTTCTAGTAGTAATAATTCATTACTTTGCACTTTTGGTGCTCGATCATAAATTTCAGATAGGATTATGTATCCATGAACTGGCATATGATCAAACGGCCTGAATGAACTTGATGTTGATGATGTATATCCTGTAGATTCTTTTAAATTAGGCTTATAGGTATATGGTGGAGGTGTTGATGGATTGTCTATTGGTTGTTCAATCTCATCATCAGATATATCACCATGATTTTTATTCTGCATGGGACTTGGTGCACTATCTTCATCATTTCTTTCCGAATCTCGAGTGCTAACTTCAACAATACTCCTTGTCGTGCTCATTACAGACCTATTCCTTCTCTACTATGCCATTCTATTGTGGAGAGTATGGTCTTCAAAGTTGTCTAATTATGCCATTCTCCTTACAATAGCGTGTGAATTCCCTTCATGTGAATCACCTCCTCCGTCTGTCCTAAAGACATTAATTTTTTCCGACCTCATTTCCACCTTCAACTTGAATTCCTTAAAAGTCTCAAATGTTTCATCTTTTGACTTTAAGAAGTATACCCACATGTACCTAGTACAGTCGTCTACTAGCACATGCACTTCTTTCCTGATTCTGTTGCTGGGGAAATAGGTCCACATAAATCTTCAAATACTAAGTTCAAAGGTTCTAATGACTTAGTATTTGTTTGGTTAGAAAATGGAGCTCTATTGTGCTTTCCTAGTAAGCAGGTGTTGCATACTTGACTCTTGTAATTAATAATGGGTATTCCTTGCACTAATTTCTTTTGAGTCATTTGTTTAATTGAATCGAAATTCAAATGACCCAACCTGGCATTCCAAAGCCATGCATGGTTTTCCAAATTAGCCAATAAACACATAGGCATACCAATTTTCAAGTTGATCTTGTAAAGTCGGTTTCTTGATCTCTCAACTCTCATAAGGAGTTTTTGATCCTGACCATATAGCAATAGTATGTTTGTTTGCATAATGATTTTACAACCATTCTCTATTAATTGTCCTAGGCTCAAAATATTACTTTTTAGATTGGGAATGTAATAAACATTAGGAATTACTCTTTGTTCCTTGTTTTTACATTAGAGTAATATGGAGCCTTTACCCATGATTTCTACATACGACCCATCACCGAAACGGACTCTTCCAGAAATCGTTTCATCTATTTCCTTAAAGTGTGTACTAATTCCGGTCATATGGTTACTAGCTCCATTATCCAAGTACCAAAAGCTTTCATCCGTGCTTTCATCCATGCTTATGTACTTCTTAGGTTCGATCTCCTTCTAATTAAGAAGATTTCCTCACCCTTATCTCCTTTTCCTTGAACTGCCATCAAGAGCGTTGGTTCTACATCTTTTTGAACCAAGTTTGATTTCTCTTGCGCTCTATCCTTTAGTTTGAAGTTTCTCGTGACTTGTCCAAACTTGTTACAATTATAACATTTAACCTTACTAGAATCCTTTATACCTTTTTTAAAATTATTCTTCCTGAACTTATGTGAAGGTTTCCTTTAATTGTTGAATTGTTTGGTTTTTCCATCTTGTTTGTTGTCCTGAGATGACATAAACTTCTCTTGTCCACCATTCCTAAAACCTTTCTCATGACTTGAACTATTATCATGGTTTGTGACTAGAAGTTGATCCTGATCGTTACTTGGGCTTCCATTAAAAAGGTTTACCCTTTCCTCAAAGGTTTTCAGCCTACCAATTGTCTCATCTAAAGTTGTTCTCTCTAAGTCAGCAAATTGTTCTATGGCTGTCACAATCTGTATAAACCTCTTTGGTACAAAACTTAAAAGTTATCGTACTAGAGTTTGTTGATCAAAAGATGATCCTAAGCCACTTGCCCTTGTGACAATACTATTGAGTTTTCTGAAAATTCATCAATACTATCATTTTCTTTCATTTTAACATCTCAAATTCTGTTTTGAGAGTTTGTAGTCGTACCTTCTGCATTCTATCTACACCTATGTATCTAGTTTGCAGTGCTTCCCAAATTTCTTTTGCACTTTTGGAAGGTAATGCCCGGTAAAGATATGCAGTTGTTGCCATATCTTTCTTTATGTCTAGTTGTGCATTATCCTCAGGTTCTATTATTTCCCAAATCAAATTTTTCCTTAGTATGGTCTTTATACGAAGAGCCCATACTGTGTAGTTTGTATATTTCAAAATGGGGCATTGAAATTGAGAAAATGATGTAACCTCCTTGTGAATTATAATTTACTTGTTTTTATCTTCACTCATTGGGCTTAAAACTATTCCTAATTTTAATTAAAACTTAAAGTAGGAATCTAGGAAATTTATTGGTTCAACTAGGAATCAGAAACAATTTCTAATCTTATCTATGTATGTAAGACCAAGAATAAAGAAAATCGATTTTGTTAGAACGAAAACCCAAGTTTTGATGATTCCTCCTCTAATCACGCTTTTCTTCCTTTGTTGCCTTTTGAAACAAGAAGAACACGAAAAAGTTCTTCTTGTTCTTCCTTGTAAAACCGTTTTTTTTTTTTTTTTTTTTTTTTTTAACCAACAAAAACACAAATATGTGTTCTTTTTTTTCGCCTCCTCTATTGTCCAAGTGGTGTGTTTGGTTCCAAGTTTGTATATACAAAATTCGCCTTAATGCCCTCTTCTTCTTCGTTCTTATCTTGTTAAAACGAAATCTAGGCTCTAATGCCAATTTGTTGCCCAGGGGTTTCAATCAAAGACGATACGTGTAAATAACAACAAGAACAATTGATTCAAACGCTTTGATTTACGAATCAAACTAGTCGGTTTCAAATGAGTATTTTTTACAATCAATTCCATGTAAAACGAAAATAAAGGCCCTATTTATACTAGTGTTGAGGAGCGTTATCCTTCAACCATCATGACGCTTCAACATGCCTGTAGCCCTTTCTTGAACCGACATGTCGCTTCATTCTGTATTGCTTCATCAAATTGAAACATTGCCAGCGGTTACCAAGATATAGAAGTCATGATTCTTCCCTATTGACTTTCTTAATTATACACATAACCCCTTACTTGGTTTAGGGGCCAGATTAGTCTAACATTAACCAATGAATGCTTTACTAAGAATATTGTTTATCCAATGAACACAAAAAGCATTAACCTATGAATGTTTTATTGAGAATAATGTTTAGCCAATGAACACAAAAAGCATTAACCAATGAATGCTTTACTGAGAATGTTTAGTTAAGGTTAGTATGGGAGATCTGTATTAGGGTGCAACGAACGGTAATTTTAGGAGAAGAGTCTATGATACCATATTAGTGGGAAAATGATTAATTATCATTAACAATAATCGTGTACAATATGTAGCTTACAAGGAGAGTTCTATAATCAGGCTTGAGCCCATTACAACATAATATAAACATAATGTATCGACTAACAATTATACTATTCATAAATATGTTATTTGTGTCTAAATTGCTTATTTATCTTTAAAGTTATATCATATCTAACTTTACTATTCACCAATATGTTACATATGTAAAGCTCGTTCACGATCGTGAGCTTGATCAAACTCAATGTCAGAAGCTTGGGCTTGAGCTCGATTATTCAAGAAGCTTTATGTTAAGCTCGAGCTTGTTAAAGCTCAGTTTGTTTTAAGCTTTTACCGAATAGATCTTGAGTAGCTCACGAGAAATTTCACTCGTTTACACCCTTAACTAAATATAACTACAAATCAAGATATTTAAAAAAGTAGAGATAGAATAAATAAACATATTTGCTAATGTTTAAAAAGTAATGAAGAAGAAAATTTTTGATGGTATCTCTAACACCCCAAGTTTTTACGGTATTGATTTATTATTAATTTATATACTTTAGTTATCCTAAAAGACCTCCCATGAACTAAGCTATACTAAATAGGAGTATCCTCGCAATTGCTCTTCTATCAAGGACCTAAGTTGTCAAATTGTGAAAGTTTTATGACAACTCTTATACTCTTTCTTGATGTCCAGGAAAGTTAGAAACCGACTCATTTCTTTTCCATCCTCCTGCTCTCACATTTCACACACACAATTTTATAAAAAAAAACTATGGTTTGATTCAAGATTAATTATTAATAAGTTTTAACCAAAATATACCATATATAAGCTCGTAATCACGTTCTTTAGGGTTCCTACAAATCCAATTTGAGGTAAAAATTATATGTAAGTTCTTTAATTGTGTTTTATGATTACCCAATAGTGGGTAATGATTAATTATGATGATTTTATGGTATGTATGGGTTTTTTTTTAGAAATTCATATGTTTATGTTAAGATGTGATTTTCAAAAATCACTAAGAACACATGTTAATCATGTGTATGAGTTAAGATTAATGATAGATATCATGTTAAGATGCCATAACACCAATTTATGGTACTAATTTTTAGAAAGTGTGTTGGTGTGGTCGCATAAGCCACGAACCAAACACCCCCTTATGGCATATTCATACTTTAGAGCTTATTTTTATAAGCTAGCCTATAATTTAATAAGTTCCATGTAAGTTGCATGTTCTTAGATCGAAGGGTTAGCGAGGGCATCTTACGGAGCTTGTTCTATTATTCAAGCATTTTGAGGTGAGTAACATATATGATTTTAGCAACGGGTTAATAGTAATCTGTTAGAGGTGTCATATATTTATGATATTTATGTAAAAGTTTTATTGCATGTTTATATGTTATTGTTATGTTAAGTATTCATAGTTCCATGTTATTATGAGCTTATTGACTTGTATTGTAAATGTACGTGTGAAATAAAGTAAGCGGGTCAAAATGACCCATAATGACCCATCCGTCCTAGTAAAGTGACTTTAATCAAAATTCTCTATCTTCACTTGTTTAGCGTCCTAAGTGAAAACATGTGCTATTATGTGATCACACATGTGTTCCGACAAAGTTGGAACTTAGATCTCTAAGTGGGGAATCGAGCCTCGATTAGTAAAAGTTCCAAATACGGGACTTAGACATCCTATATCGATGATTATTATGTTTATATGGCTCATCAGTTATGTATATCACAATTAGTTATTAAAAGTCTCCAAAGATGAGACTTGATGTCCTAAGTAGACAATTAGTATATTATGAAAAGTATAAGATTTTAAGCTTATGATGGAGTATTTAGACTCCTATCGCACGTAAGGTGAAGAATATATGTTCTTGTGAAATTAGTGATGTTATAAGCATCTTACCAGAAAAAGTTTATATGAAGCAACATTTAATAGTTGGTTATGTTTAAATTCCATTTATATGTGTTATTTCACTAAGCTATTGCTTACGTTGCTTTCATATGTTTTTTTTATAGGTGAAGCTAGTGGTAGTGCGTCCAAGGGTAAGAAGACCGAGATCTAGTTCCCGGTATAGTTAGTGGGTATGGAGCCTTTTCCCTTACATGCTCTTGTACCAAGAACGCCTTAGGATGTCATGGTTATATTCACAAATATGTAAACTTTAACTTATGTGATAAACAAGTAGTAATGTAGTGTTTAATGTTTTAAAAAGGGTGTTTGGCATAGCTTCATTCTAACCCAAAATGACCCATTTTGATCATATACGGGTCTTAACGAAAGATATGTGTTATGTAGAGTTTTATGAAGTAAATATATATGTTTAGTTTAGGTTAAATCAATTTATGTGTTGCGCCAAATTAGTTTTCTACAAGTAAATTAGTGCAGAATTGTGCAGGTCAGTAAAGAGGACCATACGGCCTTATGCAATATCTGCATACAGCCGTATGCAATCATATGCTATTTTAGCATACGGCCATATGCCTTAAAAAAATCTTAGTAAAGGCGTTTCAGTATCTCACATCGATGGGTAGAGAAAAACAAAAATGAGCGGTCTATTACAATAACTAGGTCAGTGAATAGTCAAAAGGTTCGTGGTCCAAGTGGCCCCGCATGAGTCTTAAGTTGTGCGCGACCCCTGACTTATAAAAGGTTTAATTCTTTTAAATCTAAGTGTAGAGTCATTAAATATTTATGGTGAATTGCATATGTATCCTTGCAAAAGCAAAAAATTGCATATATATTCAACTTAAACTAATAATTGCATATATATATCCTTCTTAAACTTTAAAATTGTCATATATATCCAAATAATTAATTTTTATATTTTTTCAATCACAAAATACATGAAAACTAAAATTTTATTTTGAAATGACTATTATACCCTTGGTCTTATAATTTTATATAATTGCATATATCTTCATTTATAAACTTATAAACTTTACAACCAAACACAAGAAATGCCATATTATACATTATCCATATGAAGCTAACGTGCTGAACATTTCTTGTTACAGTTTATCATGATGTGTCCATTACTTGCCATATGAGCAATACACTTAGCAAATAGCCAAAAGACTTACGCTACAACATAAAACAACAAGAACAACACCAAAGAAAAGAAAATTGACAAACAGGTAATAAACATATATCAATACAACAAGAGTTAAGCATTTAAACTAAGAAAATGAACCAACAGTTTAACTATTTTAGCATTGAAACTAACAAAAGATTAAGTGTTTTAGCAACTGAGCTAACACAAAATATGAAGAAGAAACCGCCTTCAGTAGGACTACTAATTCGACACCATTTCAGCAAAGCCTACGCGACCTTTTGTTTTTTTTTTCGTCTCCTTTTAACCGTGGATGTTTCACCAAGATTAACACTTTGAGTGGCGGATTTTACATGACTTTTGATGGTGTCCATATCCACGACATTGCTTACACGGTGTTTTTGGGCTCATCCGGTGCAATTCTCTTCTTCCTAGGACGTCCAATTGGGCGTTTGATAACAAGTGGATATATTTTATCCTCTATTTGTAGGTGTACCCATTTATCTTTTCCAGGCATAGTAGCAACTTCTCAAGCATATGCATCTTAAAATGTTTTGATTGTGAAATACGGATCAACATAATTTTTGTAACTTTTCTTTGTGAAAGCAATGAATGCAGCAGCATGAACACATGGCAGACCCTTTACTAGCCAAGCCCGACAAAAACATTTTTTCTCATCTAGCATAACCACCCACCGCTTCCCCTTACTTTTCACTTTAGCATGGTTTTCGTTGCTTCTGCAAACTTCATATCTGCCTAAGTTCTACAAGAAAAAAAACATAAATAAAGATACGTTAAGGTTCATACGTAGAAATTTAATTATAATATAAATTAAATGATTATAGCTCAATTTACTTGCCTTAGAGATAGTGTTGATATGCTTCTTGTTGGAAGTATTTAAGATAAATCAACCTTAAATTTGTTTAAAACTTAGTCATATTAGTATAAACATTATTATGTAAATATTTGTAATACTTGCAGCCATATACATGTATAAATATAAGGCTGCATATTTCGAATTGATCTTGGCCATAGGCCAACAGACCCTAAACTATGGTTAGATTAGTCATTATGACAATTATAGTTCGTTAAGACAGTTAAATGACAGTTATTGATGAAGGGACATAACCGTTGGTTCTATTGAACCATCACAACCCTTCACAACATACTTATTCATGTTGTATAAATAGGTTTTATGTAATAAGAGTTAACATATCAATTTACAGTTAATATTTAGTTACTTTCGTTCCAATTTCTATCTTTGTCTATTTTTGCATATCACTTATGTACACTCACACTTTCTTAGACATTCACACATTTGTCTATCTTCCCTCCAATTTCTGTCTTTGTCTATTTTTGCATATCACTTATGCACACTCACACTTTCTTAGACATTCGCACATTTGTCTATCACAATATGGTGAACAAAAACACATACCTTGAAGATAGATGGTCAAGACTATACAAAAGAGGATTTGGCCATTCTAATAATTGGCATCAGAGCAAACCTAGGAGGCCTATGAGAGAAAGACGGCAAGATGAGTTTATTCAGAGACAAATGAGAAGAGAAAGGGAGTCAAGACTTTGAAACTGTATAAGACAAATCTCCAAAGATTGCAAAGAAATACTCAGGAAGAAGATAGAAGAGATTGAAGTATACAATCCTGCACTTGCACAGTCCCATAATGTCTCTAACAAACACAAGAGATACAAATGTTATGAATGCAGAATAACAGGACATATTGCCAGCAATTGTCCAAACAAAGAAAAGTTTTGTGGGACTTCAAACTCAAAAATCAAAGAAGAAAATATAGAGCAAAAGATGAACACTTAGATTCTGTACCCTGAAAGTATACATCTACCAACTGATTTCATGGTTGAAGGCACTGATAAAGAAATTTGGGATAGAATCTGGTACATAAGCAAACACCTTGAAAGGCATGTATGCTCAAATAGGAATCTGTTTGGAAAATTAAATGAGAGATTCAGTGTGGAAAAATTACAAGAAATGCACAAGCTCTTGTTCATACATAGAGTTGGAGAAATCAACATCAGACTTGGGAAAGAGATCATTTGCATACCTGGTGTATCTATATACACCAGATGTAACCCTAAACATACTATCAGCAAATCAAATAGAAGCCCAAGAAATGGATCTGACTTTCAAGAGCAACAAATGTAGACCTGTGTATATGTTCAAAGATCCAACAGACTGCAGTTTTCATTAAAATAAGATGAACATGAGATAGAACAAGTACATGAATTATTATTTCAAGTCACTTGAAGAAAGCACTGACTCTGAGTAACGAAAGATAGAAAAGAAAGATGTCTTGACACATAAATGTTACAAATGTTAAGAAATTGGACACCATGCCTATGCATGTCCAACCAAAACAAAAACAGTTGGAAACACACCAAGAAATGGGGACTTTGTCTATTTAAAAGGTGTTTTCTATCCAACCAAAGTTAGTTCATCTACTGAGTATGTTTCATTTCTTGACCTTGTAAAGAATGATGAAGTAATCTGTCAAGAATGGGACATATTTAGGGACAAGTTTTATATTACATTAAAATGGTTTTATGATGAATATTTAAAAGGGAGATCGTAGTCCCATACCCCAAGGATAATGGCATGTTAGGAAATTATGATCACGGTGTCGAGAGTCGTGTAAACACTGTCAGTTGAGTATTCGGTGGTTCTACGAAATCTCTAATCGGATAAAACTCGAGTTAACTTGAGAATATGTTTTATGGTTATGAACCAGAACCAAAAGCGAAATATATGACCAATAAACCGCATAGCGGTTGTAACCGCTATAGCGCTTATTGGTCATATATTCGTTTTGGTTCTCGTTCATAACCAATAAAACACATTCTCAAGTTAAATCGAGTTTTATCCGATTAGAGATTTCGTAGAACCATCAAATACTTCAACTGATAGTGTTTACACTCGACATCGTGATCATAATTTCCTAACAAAGATTGAAGTATTCTGTGATCATGACGAACGGAGAATCTGTGAAGGACATGACGAGCACGTTCGATAAGTTGGCAAAGTTTGAAGGGCAGGACTTTCGTCGTTGGCAAAAGAAGATGCACTTTCTTCTTACCACCCTGAAAGTTGTGTATGTTCTGAGTACACCCAGTCCGGAATGGGATGAGAATGAAGCTTTGGAGACGACCAGGAAGAGGATGAAGTGGGAAAACGACGACTGCATATGCCGTGGTCACATTCTGAACGGTATGTCTGACTCCTTATTTGATATCCATCAAAACGCTGAATCGCTAAGGCACCGTGGGAGTCCCTAGAATCTAAATACATGGCGTAAGATGTCGCAAAGAAGTTTCTTGTTAGTAATTTTATGAATTACAAGATGGTTGATACCAGCCTGTCATGGAACAATATCATGAGATGTTAAGGATTCGGACAAGATACCCAACATAATTTGATGATGGATGAAGCCATCTAGGTTGCGATTATCATTGATAAACCGCCTCCTTCTGGAGAGATTTCAAACATGATTTGAAACATAAAAGGAAGAGTTAAATTTGGTTCAACTCGGTTCGATCTACGAATTGAGGAAGGATTACGTAATCGTGAACTTGATAATAATCCTAAAGGAAAGAACCGATTGGATCTTCTTCATTAACATGGTTGAAGGAGATGGAGTCAAAAATTCTAAAACAATTTTAACAACAACAAGAACAAAAGAAAGTTCAAAGGTGGTGATGATAAATTTGCCAACAAAAGGGTACTTTGACTTGTTGGAAATGTAACAAGCCCGGTCATATGAAGAAGGATTGTCGCTCTAAAAGGGCAATAATGGCGCTGGTCCAAGTGGGTCTAAGGATCCCGATAAGCAACAAGGTTATAATTCGATTTTGTATGTAATTTTGATAATGTTTTACATTATGTTTCGTAATTTCGATGCATTTTATATTCGTGATGATCAAGTTGCTTGGTGGGTTGATTCGGTGCGACATGTCATGTTTGCAATGATCTTCGTTGGTTTCAAGTATGTAATCCAATTGAAGATGGCTCATGTGTAAAGATGGGAAACGCTGCAACCGAACCAATCAAAGGAATAGGCGTGTTATGTTAACTTTACTCGGAAAAACTTTATGTTTAGATAATGTATTGTATGTACCGGATTCGCAAGAATCTTGTTTCAAATTGTGTTGAATAAGTTTGGCTACAAACAAGTATTGGAAAGTGACAAGTATATCTTGTCAAGACATGGTTCCTTTGTTGGATTTGGTTATGTATGTAATGGAATGATTAGATTAAATTTGAATTATCCTTTGTTTAATGATTCTGCTTGTATGGTTACTTCTAGTCATAGTAATGGTTTAAGTAAATCTGAATTATGGCATGCTAGACTAGGACATGTTCATTACAAGAGAATGAAAGATATGTCTAGAATGATTTTAATACCTGCTTTTGATATGACACATGAAAGTTTCAAAATTTGTATGTTAACAAAGATCACTAGACATCCATTTAAGAGTGTTAACAGGGAAAACAAAGTATTAGATCTCATACATAGTGATTTATGTGATTTTCATGCCAATCCTTCACTAGGACATAATAAGTATGTCATTACTTTTATTGATGATGCATCTAGATATTGTTATGTCTATCTACTGCATGCTAAACATGAAGCTCTAGATAAATTTAAAATTTATAAACAAGAAGTAGAACTTCAAAGACAAGATTTGATAAAAGTATTTCGTACTGATAGAGGTGGTGAGTATTATGATCTAGTTTATTTTCAATCGACTGGAATAATCCATCAAACCACGGCTCCTTACACGCCACAACAGAATGGTGTGGCTGAAAGGAAGAATAGGACTTTAAAGGAAATGGTGAATTCCATGTTATCCTATTCTGGACTAAGTGAAGGGTTTTGGGGTGAGGCTATGTTGACAGCCTGTTATATTCTGAATAGAACTCCAAACAAAAACAGCAAACAAACACCTTATGAAATTTGGACCAAGAAGGTACCAAATTTGACTTATTTGAGGGTTTGGGGCTGTAGAGCAATTGTAAGATTGACTGAACCCAAAATGAAAAATCTGGGTGAAAAAGGTATAGATTGTATCTTCATTGGGTATGCTGAGCATTCCAAGTGTTATAGGTTTTATGTTATAGAACCTAATGATTATGTGTCGGTGAACTCTATAATAGAGTCAAGAGATGCAACATTTGATGAAGAACGGTTTACATCTATACCAAGACCAAGAGGTATGATTCAGCCATCTTCTAGTAAGATAGTTGAAGATGATGTTGAAGGTACTGATGATGTACCTGGTCCATCTGTTCCTAGAAAAAGCACTAGGACAAGAAAAGCTAAGTCATTTGGGTCTGATTTTCAACTTTATTTAGTTGAAGGAACAAGAGATACGGCTTTATCTCAACGTGAATATTGCCTCATTATTGAGGAGGATCCAAGGACTTTGAGTGAAGCAATGGCTTCTAGGGATGTTGCTTTCTGGAAAGAAGCAATTCAAAGTGAGATTGATTCCATCATGCAAAATGATACTTGGGAAGTCACCGATTTGCCTCCTGGATGCAAAGCATTAGGAAGTAAATGGATCCTTAAAAGGAAGATGAAAGTGGATGGAAGCATAGATAAATATAAAGCCAGATTGGTTATCCAAGGTTTTAGACAAAAGGAGGGCATTGACTTCTTTGATACTTATGCTCCTGTTGCTAGGATTTCCACTACTAGATTATTGTTAGCTCTTGCAGCCATACATGATCTAGTTATTCACCAAATGGATGTAAAAACTGCATTCTTAAATGGTGATTTGGATGAGGAAATTTACATGAAACAACCTGAAGGGTTTGTGATGCCTGGACATGAAAACAAGGTATGTAAATTGAAGAAATCATTGTATGGTCTGAAACAAGCACCAAAACAATGGCATCAAAAGTATGATGATGTGGTCTTGTCTAACGGTTTTTCTTTAAACCAAGCTGACAAGTGTGTGTATAGCAAATTTGATGCTTCTGGTAAAGGAGTAATAATTTGCTTATATGTGGATGACATGTTGATCTTTGGTACTGACCAAGATCAAGTTGATAAGACAAAGGATTTCTTGTCATCTAATTTTGATATGAAAGATTTGGGAGAGGCTGAGGTGATTCTTGGTATTAGAATCAAAAGAGGAAACAAGGGTATCTCTATTTCTCAATCACACTATATTGAGAAGATACTGACAAAGTTTAACTTTGGTAATTGTTCTCCTGTTTATACTCCTGTGGATCCTACTGTGAAGTTTCGACCTAATAAAGGAAATCCGAGGTCTCAACCGGAATACTCTAGAGCTATTGGATGTCTTATGTATGCCATGATTAGCACTAGACCAGATATAGCTTTTGCTGTGGGAAAGCTTAGTAGATACACTAGCAATCCTGGTGCTCTACATTGGCAAGCTCTAGGTCGAGTATTTCAGTATTTGAAAGGAACCATGGATTATGGTTTGACTTATAGTGGTTATCCTTATGTTTTAGAAGGTTATTCCGATGCCAGTTGGATAAATAACATTGAGGATCACTCTTCTACGAGTGGTTGGGTATTCCTTCTTGGAGGAGGTGCTATTTCTTGGGCTTCAAAGAACAGACTTGTATTACAAACTCAACTATGGAGTCTCGAATTTGTTGCTTTAGTGCGCACTGGTAATGAAGTCGAGTGGTCGAGGAATTTAATTTATGAAATTCCTTTGTGGCTCAAACCGATATCTACTATTTCTATTAGATGTAATAGTGTCGCTACCTTGGCTGGGGCTTATAGTCAAGTGTACAATGGTAAGTCTAGACACTTAGGTGTTAGACATAGCATGATTCGTGAGCTTATCATGAATGGTGTGATATCAGAGAGTTTCTAAGAACTCAACCGAATTTAGCCGACCATTTAACCAAAGGGTTAGCAAGAGATCTCAGACGCAAGGCGGCTATTGGGATGGGTTTAAAGTCCACCTAATTAAATCTTTGTATCAAGATACCCAATTCCCATCTAACGAATGTTAAATGTCTGAATTCAATGAGGAAAGCTTGATATTTTGGATTGGAACACATAATTACATCATCCCACGGTATGTTTTCAGAACTGCAAGATAAAGGAGGTTGAAATTATATTTCTTATTGGTTTTTTGACAAATGGCATGTGCAGGTGCAAGAGTAAAGAACCACTTATATAAGCATGAAGTTTAGCTGCTTCAAGAAGCTTGGGACTTGGCTTTGATATGCTTATTGAAGGATAGGACACAAGCTAGTAAAACATAGTGTCAAGTGGAACATGTGAATGTAAACTGTTGTGTATATTATCTTCATGTATTCACTATGAATAGAAGGAGTTCAACTTAGTGACACTCTTATATTCGAATATTTGAATGCTAATGTACTAATGTGAAATTCAATCGTCTCGACATTTCATTTATGCATCGCTTTGTTGTTTGTTATGAGTTTGTTTTGTTAATCAAGATTACACTTAAATGGGGAGGATTGTTGGTGATTTTGCATCACCGATATTATTTAAGTGTAATGGATTAATTTAGGTGACCAATGTGTAATCATGATAAATGTTCAACAAGTCGGGTCAGCGGAGTGCACACTTGTATGACGTTATTATGATTGCTATTCGAGCGAAGCCCGAATGACGGGGTCCGGGCGCGCTACCGGTAGTCAGGTCCAAGGCGGCACCGGTGGTCCAGGCGGCAATACCGGCCGGGTCGAGGGCGGCGCCAGGTCAGCTGGAAAATTTTATTTGGTATAAAGTGCTATGTTAAAAACGCACTAGAAAATAAAATTTCCGGTATTTTGTCCCATATTTAACTGTTCGGTTATTTAGTAACTGCTATAGCAGTTACAACCGCTATGCAGTTTATTGGTCATATATTTCGTTTTTGGTTCTGGTTCATAACCAACAAAACACATTCTCAAGTTAAATCTGAGTTTTATCCGATTAGAGATTTCGGTAGAACCACCGAAATACTTCAATCTGATAGTGTTTACACGACTCTCAGATTACTGTGATCATAATTTCCTAACATGACATTGAGATTCATTTAATGGATCTTTATAAGTTAGTAGAAAGTTTAGGAGGATACCTAAGTATATAATTTGCAAAAGAATTTAGTTATGTAGCAGAAATATTTGGCCTATCACATGATTTTGTTGATGAAATTACAAAGTGTTACAATAAATACCTAGATGTATTTAAGTCTGTTATAGCACAACAAAGGTGCCACAAGAGGAACAAAGCACTGTTCCAAAGAAGACCACATCATTTGTGGTTAAAGTCATTGTGGTGATCAAAGGGATCAAGTGACAGCACCTATTGGACAAGACAGTCAAGAGAAAAGCAAGATTGTACACTTTGGAGTTAAATTGGAAGACTTAGAAGAAACACAAAAAGGCAACACATATCAAGACACTAATCCGGATTATGTGGTAGTTTTCTAGTTACCTTTTTACTATCTATTATGAAGTTGATATTAAGGGTGTGTTTGATTACCACTTAATGAGATAATTCAGTACTTATTAGTAAAAACTTAATCGGACAACATGTTTGGTTGGAAAATAAACAGTCACTGAATGACAAATGACGCTCTGACCGATTATGTTGACCAAGGTATGCAAAATCATTCAGTTCCACGCAATCCTCCAAATACCCTTGTGTTTCTCTTTCACGTGATCTCTTCCCGTCTAGTCAATTTCATAAAACAATTACTCCCTCCGTCCCAAAATTATTGTCCCATATTGACTTTTTTAGTCTTTCTTCTTCAACTTTGACCATAATTATTTTTGTTTGTGTTATATAATACTTGATGAAAAATACATGAATATATTAGGTTTTAAATGTATTTTCACTTGGTATAATTTTTATCAAGTATTATATAACACAAATAAATATATTAATGGTCAAAGTTGAACAAGAAAGACAGGTCAAAGTCCAAGGGGACAATAAAAATGGGACGGAGGTAGTAATACTTTATTGTTACAATACTTTATACTCCTAGTATATATTTTAATAATTGATTGGGAGAGTAGTTGCTAGACATTCATTACTTTTGAAACCATGTACGTATACTATTCAACATGAAACATTGAAATGGGTAAGACTTATATTGTTAAATTTATTAGTAAATTTATTCTTTGTATACATAAGTTATAAAAATTATGAGTAATATTATTTTCACATAACATATAGTATTAAATCAAATAGGAGGTTAAAACGGTAGTTTTTTCTTATACAAAAAAGGCACTCAGAATTTTATCAAACAATTATTTGCATTCAGAAACATGTTCACTCAGCACATTTGAATTATTCGTAGCATAAATTTATTCAAGACTAAATTATTCGCTTTATCAAACATCCCCTTACATATGATATTTATAAATTATAATAACCGAGCATTATAAAGTTTGTTCTATTGTTCACGTATCATTCAAATGAAATATATCATATTTCCACAGCCTAAATTCTATCGCCAATTTGCCATCATGCTCATCACAAAAAGCAAAAACCTTGATATGAATGATCACATAACCTCATAGTGGGGATAGTTTGGCTACAAATTTTCTAATCAATTGACTACAAATCTTCACAAATAAATACAAACAAATAAGAACCAGAGACCCACATTTATAGCACAAAAATATGGTCAGTTGATTACAAAAAATTTTTGCAAATATATTTTCATATAGTGCATTGTGTATAAGTTCGGAAAAATTATATAAGCTTTAAAGTTTTGTAAAAGAGACTTAAAGCTTCACTTTTCTTTCATAAAAATTCCAAATATTAATCAACAATAAAACTAGATTTTTAAAACTTTACTTTTCTTTCATAAAAATTCCGATGTTAATCAACAATAAAAAACAATTAAACTAGCGTCCTCACTTCTAAATGGAGAACATTTTGTAATATGTAGACGAAGCTCTTCAAAAAGAAGAGGTTGCCTTTAATATAGTAATATAGCTTAGAACAAAATTTGTAGTTTACTCAACTTACATGTTTACATGATAATAATGATAAGTTATACAACATTGTACACTGATAAATAGAGATTCACCAAATATTTAACATGCGTGTTGCCAAAGATGCAAAACGAGTTATAAATGAACACTTATTAAGAGGAGCAATACAAGCATTGAGTTTCACCATTTTAAAAATGGTGAATGTTCTTGTGGAGAATTTGGGCGATAATCGCTTTATAGATTTATTTATTGGTCACAACTCATAAGTTTACAAAGAAATTGTTTATGTGTAACTATTTCAGCCTTAAGGTCTTCTGCAATTTATAAAATAAACATATATGTATTTGATTAAGAGGAGCAATACAAACATCGTTCAAGGTAATTTTTGAATTGAGTATGGTTGTGTTCATGGTGATCGTAATAATCCACTTATTTTAGTTTCTATATGACAACTTTATGCTTTAAGCAGCTTTACTGATTCATAAATGATCATGAGTCGATTTAACTTCAATAACTTAAAAATTGAACCTTTAATAGTTAAGCTACTATATGTCTAACTTGAAGCTAACGAGAATGGGAAATTAGGCATTAGTTAAAAAAGCTTAAAGATAGAAATGAGCTTTGGTTTTATCCCACATAGGTGAGTGAGCAAACATTGGTGGAGTTTATAAGTGAAACCATTAAGATATCAAATAAAAATATGATGAAATGATGAATGTACTTATGGTTGTAAGCCACTTTATCCTTTCCATCCATTTTTTTTTCCTTGGGATATCGATTATGGCATGGGGGTGTTAAAATGGTAATGATCCACTCTTATGTTATGTAACATAGCAAAAATTATATAACTCCTATGTATTTGTAACAAAGACTTCAAGATTTACTTTCTTTAAGAATAACAATCCACGATGACAAAAAAAATATTTACTCATGTATGGTTGATTTTTATAGTCGAGCGAGATTAGCGGAAAAAGCTTTGATTATACCAAACAACATGCCATTTCCTACTTTTGCAACATATGGCGTTCATTTCTACCATTGGTGCTTACATGCTTAAAATTACGATTTGCAATTAATATCTCTGCTTTTAGTTACGTTTTGTTCAAGCAGAAGCTGACAAAGTATTTTAATGAAAAAACATTACAAGGGTGTCAAATGGGTCAAACCGGCCTGACCCGAATTCGATAAGGCCTTATAGGATCGAGTTGAAGTGGGTCCAATTTAGCTTATCGGGGACCCGATAACCTAATAGGGTCGGGTTAGAGTTCTAGTTAGTTAAGACTTTGCTAACGTTTTATAAGAAGTACTCGAAAAGAGAAACCTAAAGAAGGAGAAAGTTTGATCCAATCCCACATTGTTGGTTGAGCAAAAGGCCATGATGACGTATAGTCTATATCCGGATCACGTACCCGACTAAAGTCCAACACTATCTTGGCCCGGTACGAACTGGGCTAAGTCGACTAGATGTTTGGGCTCACGAAGGCCCAAGTCCAAATCTATTCATAAAATGGATATCGGATATCTCCTAATTATGGAGATTATCATTCCCAACCCACTTAGGCAGGATAGGCCGAAGGTCGGGGAACACGAACCAACAAGGATTCAGCAGTATATAAAGGAACCCTATCCTCGCTTAAGATACGATCTACAAACCCTAACTCTCCTTAAACCTTAAACCGATTACTTACTCTCACGCCGGAGGATAATCGTGGGAGACAATCCCACGGTAAGCCTAACGGTGTTTTCTGTCTCTTAGTGCGCAGGTCTCAAGCAACAATCAGCAATTGGTACGAGAGCCGGAGCCCCGAACAAGGAACGCCCAACTTTTGTATCAACAAGTGGCGAAATCCGTTGGACCATTCACTAAGAACCAAGAACTAGAATGACGAAGCATGGAAGTCGCCGATCGCAAATGACACCTCACGGAAAAAGACGACAAAGGATCAACTCCCAAGCGCACTTACGAGACAACCAAGGTCTTCGAAAATCGTGGATCAAGCCAGACTCGGTCTTCCTCCGTGGAACCGCTCGGGGACAACCTGTGCAACCACCACCACCACCAAGGCTAGAGATCCATCGCACTCCTTTTACTCCACTCCAATCGGTGCTGAAGCTAACTTCACAAAGCACCGACGCGCCCGATAAGAACAAGGGCATATTGATGGAAACAGACACCCTCGTTCTGAGGGGTCGCATCGAATTAGAGCCAAGTAGTTTTGTCTCTCAAAACTAAGAGGCCTTAGCTATTCTCATGCAAGAGGAAGAAGAAAGGCCAAGTCGGAGTCCGCATGCTCGACTCGACTTTGGCCCAGAGTTTGAGACATCCCACCACGCCGTCGTAAGGAGAAGCGGGAGGATAGTCGCCACCCCAAAGTTCAATGTAATGGAAGGAGAGTCTAGGAAGATGATACATCCGACTCACAAGATGTGGAAGAAAGTGAGCAGATGAAAGGCGCACCAATGTCCATGGCGACTTGGTAGTCGCAGAGTCCGGATGCACTTGGCGACGATACTCCCAAGTAAAAGTCCTTCAAGCACAAATTGAGGGCGGTCGGCAAGCGCCAAGGAGGAAGATTCATCCTCCGATAATTCCTGGACAATGAGGATAGCGAGACCGACACCGGAAGTCCGTAAGGAAATACCGTGAACAAGAGGAGGAAGACATGTCTATCCCGTGGCGTCGTTAGAAGGTGGATGCGTTCACTAGACGACCGCGATTTCTCGAAAATAAGAAGAGGCGCATGCCCGCTAATGTCAAAACCTATGATGGAACAGTGACCACGACGATCACCTAAAATTTTCGAATCACCGCAACTATTGAGAACCCGCCACAAGCAGTGTGGTGCCACATGTTTAATTCTACACTAGTGGGAAGCGCACGAACGGTTTAACAAGCTTCCACGCGAAGCATCAATGGTTTTGAAGAATTGAGAAAGGCGTTCCGCCTAAATTTTACACAACGGAAAAAGTGTGCGAAAACCCCATTGAACTCGCTAGGTCAAACAGCCCAAGGGAATCCACGAGCGCTTTTATGGAGCGCTTTATGACGAATGTATGCAAGTCAAAGCATGTCCCCAAGTACTCAAAATTTCGTGGTTTATGAATGGGATCAAGAACCCGTAACTTATCAAAAGGTTGAATGACAAGATTCCCCAATCCTTTGATGAAGTCATGAAACGCACACGGTCCTTCGTCCAAGGAGAAGTCATGCGGCGGATAGCAAGAGAAGCTATTCAAACTACCGGTCACAGGAACAAACTGGGAGACAATCCACGGACGGAATAGTAACCGTAATGTGAACTATCGCAACCAGTGGAGTGGGCGCGACAATGACAAGTACACCTCACGACAAAAATGCCAAGGAAATACTCGCAGAGGGTGCAAACTCAAGACCGCCACAAATGCGCACTCACGAGGATCGGCGAGTGGGGAGTGGATATCGTGACTACCACGCACGTAAGGGCCACACCACTAACGAATGTGTCCAATCAAGCCCACCATTGACAAAATGGTTAAAGATGGCGATTGGACCATTTGGTCAAAAATATCAAGGAGGAAAGGATAGATGTAAGAGTGGAAACAAGAAGGAGACACCCAAGGAAAAGGCCGACACCATCTACATGATACAATCATGGCGGTCACTTGACGTAAGGTCAACCAGAATTTTCCCGAGGAAGCGAAATCTCTTTTCCCGCTTTAATCGCGGACAACGCAGTGGTTGAGCCACTCACCATTGAGACTAGTGCAGGGGTCACGACATCCATCGCATGTATGTTGATGGTGGAGCATCGGCGGACATCATGTATGAGCATCGCTTCAAGCGATCGCGCCTCGAAATACGCGATCCGCTTAAGCCCGGCCGAACGGTACGTTGATTGGTTTTATGGGTGAAAAGATATGGCCTATGGGCAATACGATTACCAACAAGATCGAAAACGAAAACACTCCGCGACGGCCTGGATGGAATTTATGGTGATCAAATCTCCTCGCCATACAACGGCATTATCGGAGGCTCGATATCCGCTATGCGCGCGGTGCCATCAACAACAGCACGGATGCTTAAATTCCCGAGGAAGGGGCATTGCTACTCTTTACAATGCCACTTGTATCGCATAGAGAATGTAACACGATTACATGTGAAACGGCACCAATCCCAAGAAAGCGCGCAACCAAAGTTCCAAATCAAGGTTGCGATTCACCCGTAATACCCGAACAGAAATATCCATCTGAGGGTCATCACGGACAATGGCAAAGCAATTGTGTGCGCGCTCTTGCAAAAGAACTTGGACATTTTTCCATAGGAGCCAAAACACATGACTGGGTACCACGCCAATCGCAAAGCATAAATTAAGAATCCGGCAAGGGTACTCACCAATACCCCGTAAGAAGCGCCGCTAAGCCCCGTAGCTGCAAGCGATTTTGGCAGGTACACAAACCGGTGGATGCGGAATTATCGTGAAGTCTACTACCACGATCGGCTTTCTAACCCAAAGAATGGTCAAAAAGAGCGACTCAGAGTCGGCGAAAATGTGTGGACTTCACCGATCTTAACAAAGCATGCCCACAAGATCGCTACCCATTACCGTAGATATCTTGGAAAATAGAGTCTCGTGCGGGTACCCATTGAAGTGTTTCTCGATGCGTAAAAGGATATCATCAAATCTATATGGCGAAGGAGGATGAGAAAAACGGTTTTCACACAAGCCAAGGCGTCTCATCGTTACACAAAATGCCCTTTGGCTTGAAGAATGTAGGCGTCAACTACCGGTTTAGTAGATAATGCTTTTCAAAAATAGGTGGGCCGCAACACGGAGGTCTATGTTGATGACCTGGTCATAAAGAGCCATACGAAGATGAGTTAGTGCGCGATATTGAAGAAACGCTCAAAACTCTATGAGAGATCAATATGAAGCTAAATCCCAAAAATGTACCTTCTGCCATCAAGGCATGTTCCTGGATACCTAATAGAGCCCGACGGTATAAAACCATGTCCGTAAAAGACAAAGGTTGTCATCGAACTTCCTTCACCGCAAGACGCTTGAAGGAGGTCCAATCTCTCAATGGAAAGCTAATGGTCTTAACAGTTCTGTTTAAGTCGCAGACAAGTCTCTACCTCTTCAAAACACTCAAGAATTGTATCAAAAGGGAGATTTCGGTGGACTACGGAGGCGTAAGAAGCCTTCACACAACTTAAATAACACTGAAATGCTCCCACACTTGTCGCACCCGACTGTGGGAAGAGTTAATTATGTATCTATCCGCAATCGATGGAGCAAAGGAGCGCAAGGTTACTAACAGATAGGGATTCAATACAAACCCCGCTCTACTTTGTAAGCAAGGCGCCAAGAAGACGGTGATGAACTATAGCGCCATGGAAAAATTAGTTCAAGGCGTTGGTGCTTCTTCGCTAAACGGCCACGCAGTACTTCCAAGCGCATCCAATAGCAAGAATCACGCATCAACCGATCAAGCGGATCATCTCCAAACCCGACGATCGAGCCGACCGCAAGTGGAGTGTATTGCTAGGTGAGCACAACATCTCTTACGCACCACGCATCGCAATCAAAGGACGATTCGCGAGACTTCATCATCGAAAAGCGTGACACCGGCGAGGTACCCGCACCAAGTAGGACGGAACCGCATGACCCATGGATCTTGTTTACGAGATGGGTCCTCATCCGCTGATGGTTCGTGAGCAGCCTCATTCTCACAAACCCGTAGGAATGGAATTCACTTATGCACCACGCTTTGAATTTACAACACGAACAATGAGGCAAAATATGAAGCTCTAATAATGGACTATGCATTGCAACTCGGATGGGTGTACGTAACCTAGAAGAAAATGTGGACTCCCGACTAGTGGCCAACCACGTGTTGGGCGAATACGTGGCTAAAGAAGAAAATATGATTCAGTATCTCAACAAGACCAAGACACTGATCAAAGGCTTTGACAGATTCACCATCAAGCAAGTTCCTAGAGGAGAAAATCGTAAGGCGGATGCACTAAGCAAGATCGCCTCGACAAGCTTCGCACACCTATCAAAGCAAGTGTCGGTGGAAACACCGAAAAGCAAATCAATATTGGAGATAGAAGTCTCCACAAGAATAGAGGAGGAAGGTCATACATGGATGACACCGATAATGTAATTCCCAAGCAAGGGAACCTTACCCCAAGAGCGTAAGGAAGCTCGCAGGATACGCGCAAGACATAGAGATTCGAACTTGAGACAACATACCGCATCGACGCCCTTCCTCCAACCATGGCTCTACCGTGTTGGCCCCCTACAAGAAAATTACGTCGGTCATGAAATCCATGAAGGTTCATGCAAGATGCACTCGTGACGATGGTCCGCTGTGGCACGCGCCATGAGATCATGATACTACCGCCAACCATGAACCGCGATGCGGGACTTAATAAGGAGGTGCAACGATTGCCAAGTTCATAGACCCGTCCCGCCGCCAACCACAAAGACGAGCTAACGCCAATTACATCACCATGGCCATTCTACAAGTGGGTATCGACATTGCAGGACCTTTCCAATCGCAGCAGAGGGTTAAAATTCCTCATAGTAGCTATAGACTACTTCACTAAGTGGATCAAGCAAAGGCGAGTGACAATCACGGCAACCGTGTCAAGCGCTTTGTCTGGGAAAGTATTGTATGCCGCCGACCGCTTGGGAAATCATCTCGACAACGGAAACAATTGCGACAACCCTTTCAAAGACCGTGCGAGAAGTTGAACATCACACAAAGACTTCGCCGCTTAAACACCTACAAACCAACGGCTTAGTCGAATGTGCGAATCAAGCTTAGGTGAAGGAATTAAGGCATGCCTAGAAAAGCACCAAGGAAGGCGGGTGGAAGAGCTATCACATGTCTTATGGGCGCATCGCACCTCAATCAAAACCAGCACGGGAGACACCCCTTTCTCTCTAGTCTACGGAACAAAAGCCGTCATACCAGCCGAGATCGGCATGCCAACTATCCGCACTGCTGAAATCAATGTGGCAACAAATGATGACGAGAGACGTGTCGACTTAGACCTGCTAGAAGAAAGGCGCGAACGCGCAGCTATACGGGAGGCAAAATCAAAGTCGAGGATGAAGGGATACTATGATGCTAAAGTGCGCAGTGTTTCATTCAGACTAGGCGACTTCGCTCATCGCGCAATGACGCGAGCCACGCAGAAGACACGGCAAGCTTGGACCAAAGTGGAAGGACCCTATGAGGTTATCAAGCACTAGGAACAAAGCGCATAAGTCGCGAGGCTTGGATGGTCGTGAACCGCAAGACATGGAATATCTGCAACCTCAAGAGGTGCTACCTATAGGAATTGCTACTGCCCAAGGCACAAGCGCCGTGCACCTTATTAAAGTACCCAATAAACATCTATGTATTTACTTTTTATTTCCTTAGTGTAATGTCTTATTTGTTTCTCATAAAACTTGCAAGTATTAATAAAACGTCATGGTTTCTAGCTAACTCGCGACACATTTCAATTTGTTATTTCCATATACTATATGTCTTAACAATTTTTATTTCTTGCCTACATGGCGGCATGCACTAAATAAACCCACGATGGTAAAAGGATAAGTTAACATACTAAAAACTTGTTGAGTAAGAGGTTGCAAACCCATCAACACCGGATCACGTATCCTTGTTAAACACCTTATTCTCAAGATGTTGAATAAGTTTGTGCGCATCTCACGATGGGTGCGCAACAACGCATATGGTGCACGTTTAACAATTTGGGAACCAAGATAATTGATTCCTTAATGTGATATTTATAGTACGTTGCATATCATAACATACACGATTATGCTAAAAACAAAATACTTAGAACAATCTCTCAAGTATATTACGATTTTCATACATGGTTATGGACTTCTCATACCATTCGCGCTGGTGTACAACTTTAAATAAACAGACAAGTATGTACATTACAAGTTGCAACAATATTCATACGCAAAAGCAGATCTTTATTAATACCTACGAGTTATTACAAAAAGATAGTTATTTTACAAAGTATAAACTACCAACTATTACATCGCTTAATAGAAGATCTACTTGTGTTACTCGCTGCATCCTTGGCCTCACTCAGTTTCTTTAGCAAGTCAGAGTCTTGCCGAGATACTGTCGCGACACTGACAGGTACCCCGTCAGAGCGAGGAAGGTGCGCAGCACCAACACCACACAAGATGGCCTTGCCCTTGACACCCTCTTTCTTGGCAAGCCTAGTGGCGTGAGCTTCTAACACTTCCTTCAGTGGAAGTTCCTTCTCCAGCGCAAACTGATTCAGTATATCACGAGGACGCACAAATATAGGTACCTGCAACTGAGACTCATGGGGTTTCAAGAAATAGTCCTGTTGCGCCTCTGCATCTTCGGATCGATGCCTAGCCAATGTTATCCCCTCCATTATTACCCCTATAGGGTAATCTTGGTGCACTCTGATTCGGCAATCAAAGGCAATTCCAACACTTTCATCTTCTGCATGGCTGCAACTAGGTCATCATAAGCATTAGCATTGTACCCCGGTACCTTGTCAACGGGCACCTTTAGAAGCTCCGCCTCATGAAGCTTCTCCACAGCTTCTGCTTTGCCGCACTCCAGAGGGCATGGAACTACCCCACCAAAGGCAGTAACCACTTCCGGCGACTCCAGAGTACTCAGCGCAGCAAGACGAAGACCATGGCCTATGAGCCACCGGTGCTCCGCTCTAGTAGACAAGAGTTGGGGATACTACTCTTCGTCGTACTCAATACTAAGTTTGCGCAGTTTGGCCTCTTGCACCTCCAAGGCACTGCCCACAGTTGCGCCAAGATCTTCCAGCTGCGCGACCAACTCCTTCTTACCCTGCTCAAGATACTTAAAAGCCCACTTAGACGACGCCTTATACTGCACCGCCTCAACACGCTCCTGATTTATTTGGGATAGCAGCAACATTTTCTCTCCTGCAAGCTTCTCCAGATACGCATTTGCCGCTTCTACTTCAGTATGGGCAGTGGCTAATTGTGCCTCCAGCAACGCAATATCCTGATCCTTTTGAGCGGCTTGGCTATCTTCACAGAGATTTTATCCTTTAGTTTCTTTACCAGCGCAACTTGATGTGCAGATGCTTGCACCAGCTCTTCAACCATGTGCCCCACTGATGCATCCCCAGCAGATACATCCTCATCCTTGTGGCTATGCGGTTCGGACCGCGCAGAGTGAGAGGAATGTACAGGACTATTATGGGGGGGGCGACTCTGCACCCTGTTCAAACCTGCAGACACAGACATTGGATTGTCAGTTTCCCATAGGCGCAGTTAAAAAGCAAACATAAAAGGAAACAAGTATTGTCGAGATTACTTACTGTGGGCCAGATACATTCGCCGATGGGTGCGATGACGCAGCCTCACTTGCAAATGACTCCACATTGAAGACCACCGGCGTTTCTTCCTCGAGGAGCTCGCGCCATCATCTCCGAGCGCCCTTTACACTTTAACCTGCACTCTTGCTCCTCCACCTCCTCATCCATGGGTCGCGCCATCGCATGGGTGGTGGTCACGCTATTGGGGAAGGCACCCGAGGGCTTGGCACGCTTTGTAGCGGCGTCGCTTCCACAAAGAACGGAGGAACTTGTCCCCGCCTCCCACATTCGCCTGTGGTACGCCTGCGGTAGAAGTATCGGCTCTTCATCCTTTTCAGGGTCGCACTCTGCCTTTACCTCCACGGCTTTGCTAGATGCACTACGGTGAATAGATCCATCTCTGCTAATACAAGACAACAAATAACACAAGTTATATAATGCGCAAGAAAGAAGAAAGCTCTTACATTAATTACAAAAGGTGCGGAAGAATGAGTACCCACCGCCATTGGCGCCAAGAAGATTGGCATCTCATCCGCATACCAAAGAAATTACTACCGATGCCCATATGCACCAAAATTCCTGGTAGGAACTAATGGGATGCGGTTAGCATTTATCGCCCGCATCCTCACGACATAAGATCCGTGCAAGGGCACTCATCCTCTCTAATGTACCGGTATAAAAATCATAATGCCATGGAAAGCATGTGTCATCTACCCGTAAAAGAACTCTCTACAATTCCTAAGCGAGTCTAGTTTCTCGCTGTAACATCAAGTCTACCAACCGCTTAGCAAAGGATACCCACCCATGCACCCGTGTCGTGATAGAAGGCGCGAATAGGTGGATGGTTGGGTTAATTGCCGATGAACGGCAATTCACTTCAAAATTAGTTATTTTAGCCGCCCGATGCAAGGTAACCGGATATGTGCAGATTGTAATAGTTTAATACATCGCACGTAAAGCGGACAGGGCACACGCGATTTGAGAATTCAAAAACGATATATACCCCACTTTCTTCGGGAAGTCCGCGATAGATGCCCGCACATCCGGAACAACCGGATGCACGCTAAGGGTATAAAGTAATCGAGGTGAACTCTAAGAGATCACTCTCGAGAGGTGGAGGTGAAGTCGACAATTGTTTGACCATGGTGTTGTTATTTTTTGAGAAAGCGCACGCGCGACTACCTTTGAAGTAGGTTGGTTTCTGAATTGCAACTGCAAGTATTCTTGAACAATGGCGGATTGTGTTTTCTTTTTACTGTGAGAAACACTGTGAAAATGAAGCAAAGGGTTATATACTTTTCCTCATCCACGCGATGAGTGACACCTGGACCCCACCAACTCTCACTATGTGGTTGAGATTGCTTGATGGGACACGGGTGCAGTAACTTTCCCCCGACATACGAGGCTCCCATTTTTTAATCTAATGTCTAGATACAATGTACCGGCGGGTATCTTTTTATGGCTTCTTGGCTACGCTCAAGGTTTTTCATCGACTACGGATTATTAGTCTAGCATCCGCAGCTAGTCACTGCAAGATACTAGACTGGGGACATGATGACGATAGTCTATATCCGGTCACGAACCCGATTAAAGTCCAACACTATCTTGGCCCGATACGAATCGGGCTAAGTCGACTAGATGTTTGGGCTCACGAAGGCCCAAGTCCAAATCTATTCACAAAATAGATATCGGATATCTCCTAATTATGGAGATTATCATTCCCAACCGACTTAGGCGGGATACGCCGAAGGTTGGGGAACACGGAACCAACAAGGATTCCGTGTGTATATAAAGGGAACCCTATCCCTCGTTTAAGGTACGATCTACAAACCCTAACTCTCCTTAAACCCTAAACCGATTACTTACTCTCACGCCAGAGGATAATCGTGGGAGACAATCCCATGGTAAGCCTAACGGTGTTTTCTGTCTCTTAGTGCGCAGGTCTCAAGCAACAATCAGCAATTGGTACGAGAGCCGAAGCTCCGAACAAGGAACGCCCAACTTTTGTATCAACAGGCCAATCTGAAGGTATTTACCCTGACCGGTCAATGAATAATCAAGTAGGTTAATGGTCCAAGTGGCCCGGCATCTGTTATACGTTGTGGGCTATTTTGTCTGTTATTAAAATCCTCGCTTCAATAAAAACTTACTCAAAACATCTCTAAACTAGTCAGGGTTATGTGTAGTTTTGTAGTTAACTTTTTACAAATATATTATTAAGTTTATATTAACTTTTTACCTTTGATATATATATAATAACTGAAGTAGAGAAAGTTTTGTTTTATTGTTCGTGTA